>KN166166.1:6749-52559 GCA_000757745.1 Steinernema scapterisci
ACCGAGGTTGGGGAATCCGTGGAGCCTGGAGTTCCCTGGAGAGGAGGCAGAGGTGTGTTGTTCCTGGACTGCTGAGGAGTTCCGGATCTGGACTGAGGAGCCTTTCTCAGGATAACGGCTTGTGGAGCAGCTCTCCGGACTTCGACCGGAGTCATCGCGCGAGTTTGAGGGATTTGTCCGACGTTCCTGGACTGGGGACGAGAGATCTGCGAGGCAGGTGTTCCTTGATAGGTTTGGGGAGGGAGAGATTGAGGAAGAAGTTGGGACTGGGGAGAATACTGAGGAGGATGCAGAGGCTGATATTGACCTAATCCAGGCTGAGCTAAACCCGAGGACTGAGGCAGAGCTGAAGGAATCGGACGAGGAACAGCCGACGTGGTAATAGTCGAAGTCTGATAGGGTCCCGGGACGGGAGCGTAGGTGCTCATAGGACTTTGCAAGCTGTGAGTATAAGGCACAGAATGTCCTGACTGGTAGTACTGAGGCTGGTAACTAGGAGGAACTGAGGCCGGCTGGTAGTACTGAGTCGAAGGAGAGTCGGTCCTGGGCGCATCGGAGCTCTGAACTACGTATCCTTGCTGTCCCCGGTTCTCATAGGTAACCACAGAAGCCCCGTACGGAACTTGAAGACCTTGGGTCATAGGAACCTGGTAAGAATTGCTAAGGGGAACAGCTTCAGATTGATAAGAATACGTTGCCTGGTTAGGATCGTAGCTTGGATGGGCTTCTTCGGCCATGAAATTCTCGGGAACGGTGTCCATTTTTAACGAAAATCTGAAACAAGACTGAAATTAGGTTATGACGGAAATCAATTGATTGGAATTAAGTGCTAAATGAAGTGTTACAAAGCCTTAGTTTTGTTCTGGAACAATGGAACGTATTTACACTTTTGAGCGATGCGAGAGGTGTGAACAAGACCCGATGCAAACTTAGGAACAACACATTTAAGAGGTGAAAAGGGAATGTTTAGGTTTTGCTCAAAAGCCCGAAATGTTCTTCCGATGCCGAGAATCGAACTCGGGCTGCGTGGGTGAAAGCCTAAGCACTAGACCACATGGAAGGTCAAAGGTAGAGGTCAGATCGGCCAACATGTTCTAGCGATCTTTATCTCTGCGCCGACGAAGGGATGGAGTCTCTTGGTCTTCAGTTCTTAGGCCAAATTGCCCATTCTGGATCTTTCGTGTCTCTGTTTCCTACACCTCCCCTCACCCTGAACCTCCTTTCTTCCGTCCGCCTGCACCCTCCATTACCCATTCAAATTATAGCTGTTTGCTTAGCCCCCGTCACCACCAACCTCGCCTCCCCTCTCCGACAGGTTCCCTTCTTTGTCGGCGAGTCTCCCCGTGCCGGCTGACCTCCACCAAAATTCGAAATTCCACCTCATTATCGCCGCTTTAACGATTAGCGCGAAGTTGCAGCGACAATCGTAAAAAGACGTCGCGATGTTGCCAAAGAGGCTTAAATTCGGCGTCATTGGCGTCGTTGTCGCGAGGGAGCACGGCGGCAGCGGTGGCTTCAAAGACCATCTGCGGACAGGCGACCGCGGCGGGGCAGCTGGCCACTTACGCCATTGACTGATTGCCGTTTCGCCTTGACCAGGAGTGGCGGATAATCCCAAGAGCAACTTCTTTTGAACACGATGACAGATGTTGCGCGTTTGGGACAAGAGTTGGGTAAATATGTGTGTTTGAGTGTGGGAAAGTGGTTGGAGAGTCATTAGAACAGAGTGAAGGTTTGCACAGAGAGGCCTGAAGGTTGGGATGATGGCGTTCAAAGATCAGTTTTTTGCAAAAGCAGAGGATCGAGCCGGACAAGGACAATAAGCAGCGTCGTGGCCAGAAAGACCACGTCCTCCCACAATTCCGTTGATCCCATCGACTCGAGAAAGCCTGTCCTGGGAAACCAAGAGAGCCGGGAAGACCTTGAAACTCAGGAGATTCATTTGAGCCCGGAGCGCCTGGAATTCCAGCTTGCCCTGCTATCAGGGAGGTCCGCAAGGTCCAGGCTTCTCGCGTCCACGTTGTCCATCTTGTCCAGGCGGTTCCAGGTTGACCGTTCGATTTAGGGACACCGGGAGGTGCACATTGTCCGGCACGTCACGGAGCTCCGGGTTGTTTGTTGGCTTTAAAACGACCTGGTTTTCCTTAAATTCCAATGGGTAGGACGCCCGTCAGGGCCTTGAGGTCCGTTCAGGGAATCCAGAAGTCCTGTCCGGGCTCTCCCGGCGGTCCAGGAGGCCCCTCCAGGACATCTAGGCTTAACAGGCTCGCACTGGCACCAAGGCGGAAGTCCGTAGAAGTTATGACGTTTCTGGCGGAACACGGAGCTCAAAGGATTCCTTCGGGGCTTGGACAACGGCGTCACAGAGATCTGAATGTCCATGATATGGGTCCAGACAGAATCGGTCTCTACTCTAAAGACCTGGACGCCATCCAAGACCTTATCGTGGACGTCCATTGCGTGCCTGTTGAGCTCAGATGTCCTATAGGATCTCCAGGGTTAGAAGATCAAGGTAGCTGTTTTTTAGACCCAACTCAGGCACATATTGGCGCCTTGAACTCTCCTTGTTCCTATCTCTCCATTGTTCCTTCTTTGCCCGTCCCCAATTACCCCTTCTCCTCCACTTTCCCCTTCACTTGTCACCGCTTAAGGTCACCTCCTCGACTCTTCTCCCTCCCGCCGGGAACACAATCGCAACGGTAATTACGCGCAAAACACAATCCGACAACTGAGAACTTGCGCAAGACCACCCGAATGGGTAATTGCGGGATAATTGACCCCCGTCGACGAAGATCCCCGAAGATCCCTCGAAGTTCTTCCCCATTCCCCTAAGAGTTTCTCCTTCGTTTTTCTCGTCCCGTTCGATAAATATGTAAATCGCTTTAATTTGCTCTGGGAAGAGATGAAAGCACCGAGCCGAGCTTCTTAGGAATACCTAATGAGATTAGCCGCCGCCGATCAAAAGAAGCCCGGCGAGGAAGTGCGAAGATTAGAATAATGGGGAATGGTAATAAAAAGTGGCTGCGGAAAGTGCGAACGGATAATCTGAAGAGGTGACAGAAGGAGAATTGGGAAGAGTTGGGTTGGGAGAGGTGATGAATGGAGAGATACTTGAAGGTGTGAGGAACATGGTGCAGGCTTGGGGCTCTTGATTTGGAAGCTTGAAATCTGAAATACGTAATTTAGAATTACGGAGTGAGGCAGATTTCAGTTCCGGTCATCGCCTGCACCAATCACAATCAGCTGCCCATCTGCAAGTGATCCGTGGAATTTGACATCTCCTAAGACTCGAAAAACTCCGACTGCCGAAAGCTAATCATATCCACGTCTTCTCCGTTCCACGGATCCACTTTTTGTGTAAACGAGTTCCAAATGCCTGTCAACGGGTATATAAATCCTCTTCCTCGGATCTCAGATCAGTCCAGAATCCAGGAACATGTTAGAAGAAAAGCTCCTTGTGACTGTGGCCTCGGCCTGTTCGACGATGGCAATTCTAGCCTGCGTCTTTGTGGTTCCATCGCTCTATTCCACTATCACCGAAGTCCACAACGAAGTCATGGACGGCGTCCAAGTCTTCCGAGTGGAGACCGATTCTGCCTGGACCCATATCATGGATATCCAGATCTCTGTGACGCCGCTGTCCAAGCCCCGAAGGAATCCTTTGAGCTCCGTTTTCCGCCAGAAACGTCATGACTTCTTCGGACTTCCGCCTTGGTGCCAGTGCGAGCCTGTTAAGCCTAGATGTCCTCTGGGACCTCCTGGACCACCGGGAGAACCAGGACAAGACGGAACTCCTGGATTCCCTGGACCCAAAGGTGACGACAACTTGGCTTCTTACGCTCCTCTCTCGTGCGCTCCTCTGGTGAGTCTTCGGCTAAGATCCAGTTTTGGGAAACGCAGATTTTAGGACCCATCCTGTATCCGATGCCCTGCCGGACCTCCTGGACCTCGAGGTCCTGACGGGCGTCCTGGACCTAAAGGACCTATCGGCATCCAAGGAAAACCAGGTCGTTTTGGAGCCAACGGACAACCCGGAGCTCCGGGACCGATCGGAGAATGTGGACCACCCGGTAATCCAGGATCAAACGGCCAACCTGGGACGCCTGGACAAGACGGACAACGTGGGCGCGGGAAGCCCGGACCTTGCGGACCTCGCGGACCAGCAGGACAAGCGGGCATTCCTGGCGCTCCGGGCTCAAATGGAAATCCTGGGTTTCAAGGTCCTCCCGGCCCTTTCGGGTTTCCAGGACAGGCTGGCGTTCCTGGAGTGGATGGGGTCACCGGAATCGTGGGAGGACGTGGTCTTCCTGGCCATGATGCTGCTTATTGTCCTTGTCCAGCGAGATCCTCTGCTTTTATCAAAAACTGATATTTATTTAATAAATTAAGAATCCCTTAAATCGTGTTTAAACGTGGTTGTGTCAGTGTTGGGACAACCTTGACCACGGTTCTCTTATTCCGTCCTAAAAGGTCCCAGAGTTCCCCTCGGACGAGCCTGAAAGCGAGAGTCTCTGTATCTGTCTTAGCTCATTTTGGCCTACCTGTTAAAACCCACCAGGACGAAAAGATACACAGTGGGAAGAAGGTCCGTAATCACATGGATCGCGATAAGCCCGTCCCGATAGTCTCCTATAAGAATTCCAGTAAAGAGGCCATCTTCAGCAAGTACAGGGTTCAAGACTTGGACAAACGTGAAGGCAACTCCTTGGGGCACAAAAGTCAGAAACGCCTGAATGGCGATTCTGACCTCCGGCGAGTTCAATCTGATGGCTTGGTTCCATTTCAGTCTCTAGGCAAACCAGTCCTATAGTAAAATCCAGACATCTACACACCGAACCTTGACTAAAACAAAGGCCACCATAGCCACGTAGAGCGCGATTATGCCAAGGTAGAGGACGAGTTCTACTAATTGGACCCAGTAATTGGAATAAGGACCAAAATGAGCGTAAAGGGCGTATTGACAATCGAAGCCACTTTCGCTGTCTTCTGCAAAATGGATAAGGAGAGGGGAGATTATGGCTATGAGGAGCCATAGAAGGAGGCAAGTGATCTAGAAGAGTCTTGGAATCCTGTCATACGGACTTGGGCAGCTTACGTTATAAGCCAAGCGGTTGATGACGTCCAGGTCTATGATAACGAGGAGCCGGTTTATCGCCAAAAGCAATGAGAAGGAAAAGATAAGGACGAAATACATAAATCTGTAGAGCGCGGCTATCTGAAATGTCACAAGTGAGCTATATTTTAAGTGAACCATATTTTAAGACGTCTTACGGTCGCTAGATTCTCATATCCATACTTATAGAACCCCAAAAATGCAGCCAAGCCTATCGTCAGCTGATAGAATATGTCGGCCACGATGATATGAGCCATTATGTTATAAGCCGAGAACAGATTTAGTTTCCTGCGTCTTAGCAAGACCTGAAAATCCCAGATTTCTTAAGAAATGGTTAAAGTCAGCTTACCCATAAAACCAAGAGATTAAGAGGTAAGACAGCCACGGTGAGAATAGATCTATAGGTGATGATGGCGATTCTAGCCGGGGCTTGAAGGTTCCAGTCTCCAATGAAGAGAAAGCAGTTGACATCTGGATCATCCATAATGGTGTTAGGATAGTTGGTGGATGGAACGAGTTTAGAACATTGCGGGAATGAGCTTAAAGGACGGAAAGCTGATATGAGTCAGGTCAATTAAACGCTGTCAGCGCGCAGTTTTTTGGGAGATTATGACTCGATAGGGTGAGTTGGAATACGATCGTTGGACGGACTCAATCATGGGAAGCGGAAACCGGGAAACAAGTAAACGGCAAGTGGATTGGGATTCCTTTGGGGACAGAACGTTTGGAACTTTCAGATTTGCACTCATTTTAGAGTTTCAGGTGGGTCGGTTGCAGCCTGGAGAAGCTGACCAAACCGCTTGGATACTAATGAAAGGCGAACGTAACCTCGTTAGCGGCCTTTCTAAGCAATTTCAAAATCAAGTTTGCGCGTTACCAGAATCTGTTTATGAGACAAAAACTCTTGACGTGCAAAAGTCGTGCGCATTTCAATGAGCTCAGCTAATCAACTCAGGTTTCTTCTTCTAACTTCCAGCTGCAAACTGAGTTTCATGATATCATAAGTCGTTAGTTTATTAACCTTGAAAAGCCAAAATCTGGCTCAAACTGCAGCTGAAGACCTGAATTGCGTGTCACTTCAGATATCAGTCCTGAATGTATGTCGCTTTGTACCTATGTCAAAGCCCAAAACACCTAAAACGAGGTTCCACGAGTCCTGACAGGCATCGCATAATAGCTCTGTCCTAATAGTCTTGTTAGATATATGCTAATGCTGGTTTTTAGAGTCACATCGCTGTTCGGCTGTTCTGACTTCCGCCTAGTCCAAAGACACTATTTACGTCACCTCCACCGTGTCCTTCCCTTGTTCTCCCCTTCCAACACGCCGATAACCATCTCCCCTGTCACCTCCAACAAGTGCAACCCATCCATGTTTACAGTTCTCATCAGCACTCGACCCTCGAACCTCCGCAGATCGGCTCCTTCAAAGCCCCGCGCGCACAAAGAAACGGCGATTCCCGGCGCGACTTAATTAAGTCATCGCGTAATCAGTGTCGCGCGGAACGCTTTGAGCGTCGCGCGGCGACGCTCGTTAGAACCGATGATTTACGAGCGAACAGGACTCCATGATTGACTTGGGTGTGCCGAAGGGGAGGACAAAGGAGCCGCGCGAGATGGAGGAGAAAAGTGGCAGGGAGGACAAGGTGAGTACAATGTCGGCGGCACGTGCGTAGATTTACGGCGGAGATTAGGGCTTAGGTCGGGGTTAGGAAGAAGGGGGAAGAGGGACAATGAACTTTGGAAGTTTCAAGTTTAAGGGGGTGATTACAGTGAGGAATGGGTCGGGAAATTTGAATCTTGGGAGTTGGAATGACTGGGGATCTCATGATCTGCCCGATCTGGCTGAATCTGAGATCCTCGAGCCCATGATCCAAGTTGATCTTTGGGCTGAAAATCTAAGAACATGACAAAATAGAACCTTTTATTAAATCTCTAGATTTGTACATGACTCATCTCAACTCTGGCCACTCCGCTCTGGCTATTCTCTTCTCTCCCAAACCTAACAAAATGATCCATCTTCTCATTCTTGAAGTTCTTCACCTTGGAAACACAGAATTCGTATCTGATGACAACCTGGAACACGACGATAACGAGAAGAAGTGTGATCGTGGTCACGAAGGCTATCACGGTCGTTTCCTGAAAGTCCGCATTTGAAGAATTCCCGGCTCTGAGATCTTACCGAGATGTTGTTAGGCTCAAATGGAACTGAAGATTGATTTTGAGCACCCTGGACTTGCTCGTCCTTAGCAGCCTCAGCGAAGATCGCGTGATATTTGTGCAGGAGCTGGCTGTGAGCGTGGCTAGAGTTGAACATTGTCCTAAGGTCGGATTCTGGGATTCCCCAAGTGTGGTTCACGCAGTAGGCGATCCAGGTCGATTCTGAAAGAATCAGGATTTTTGGGTTCTGAAATCCAAAGGAATACCTATCTTGGGCTTCAGTTCCGGGAACACAGTCACATCGAGTGCATTCGTGTGCTCAAACCGTTCCAGAATCTGTTCCACGTCATACTGCCTCAGGCTGGAAATCACGGACAGATCCTCCGGCTTCAACTTTTTCATGTTCTTGCTCTGTTCCTCGTCTGTAGCCACGACGAACGCCATCAAGAATAGGTGATAAGACCTCTCCTGGGCAATGTTGTGGAGCTGGATCTGCATATCGTGCCATTGGGTTCTTCGAGATAGGATTGGCTGTTTGTGGGGAGCCGTGTTCTAAACATCTCCTAGCTCTTAGATCTCAAGATCTCGTTCTTACCAGATTCAAGCTATTAGCTCCGATCCAGGACATCAGATAACTCCTTATCATAGGAGTGATTTGAGGCGGCGGAGGCAAATCGGTTAGCTGGAACTGGTTTTCGATCTTCTTCAGGCTGGCTTCCAAGTCTGAGAAGATGGAATCGAGCTGGCGATTGACGGTAGAGTACTCTTTGAGGAAGGCAAGAGCGGTTTTGTGGACGGAGGAAGAGACAATGCGGTGGTCTTCGATGAAGATGTCGTGTTCTGAAGCTTGGGATTAGAAAAAGTAGGACAGAGAGGAGGTACCTTTGGTATCACTGCCACAACAGACGTATTCGATTTCTAAGAACTTGTCGGTTCCACAGGGTGTTGAGAGGTTGAAGCTGGACGGAGGCTGTCCGCACTCCTTAGTAGCCAACTCCATCCAGGAGCTCTTCTCTCGGCACTGGCCTCTGCCGACAAGTCGATCTCCCCAGCATCCATCTGGGACTTTTAGGGCATTCTGGGAATGTCTCTCTGGAAATCCTAGAATTAGCCATGTTCCTGGCCCCCTCAAACTCACCTACACACTCATAAACCGACACGTGGCTTCGGTTTCCCTTGATAGCCTCTCCTGAGAGTTTCTTCCAATTAGTGGAGTTTATGAATCCAGCCAAGACTGGGATCAACTTGCCGATGTAGCCCTAAAACTCTCAATCTTATAATGGTTTGTAGGTTCCCAGCTCACCTCACAGATCGGCGTCATCACGACATCATGGATCTTAGTCTCGTTACAAGCCTCCTCGATACTAAACACCATTTCCGACTTCTTCCAAGCGCTCCCCCTCCAATAGTAAGCATTCCCATTACAGACGGGAGCCACAAAGCGGCCATATTCGGTCAGAAGATTCTTAGAATTATCCAAGAAGTCGGTCAAACTCAGCGGGACGAAGAGTAGTAGAAACACTGACGACAGTCGCAACATCTTGAAACGTCGTCGAGTGGTTCGCGAGACGTCGGGAAGAAGACCCGTTTTCGGACTTTCGAGCCCCCCAGCGGTCAAGGTCGCCTCGGGCTGCCGGGAACGGTTTGTTTGGGAAGATGGGAAATGTGTCAAAATGCGATTGGGAGACGAAGATAACGTTTGTTTGGGTTTGGGGATCTGGCGAATCGGCCTTGGAATTGATCCATTTTGGGGTTTTTGGGGATTGGTCAGGCAGCAGGGATCTGGGTTTTGGACCTACGAAAGCCTGAGCGGGAATTCAGAAGCTCTGGCCTGGTCTCCTAAGCAGCATGTACTACGAAGCCGTGCCAAGGCAGCCTGGACATCCTGGAAAGAGCCAAACCTTTACCTCAGAAACCGTAGGATCAAATCGGTTCAAGTTTTAACATGGCTGTAAACCAACTTCGCCGACTTTTCGCTTCTTTGAAAACTCGTTTTGATCTTCTATTTTCCCATCGTAAATGTCAATTACGCCGACTTTACAGGCTTCACCAAGCGGATCGTTCTGACCAAATCGTGTGAAGCTTGATGTTGGGTGTTTGGAAAGATCAGGGATAAGCATCTTAAGCGATGTGTCATAAACGTCACGCCGTCATCTAAGATCAGTTTCAAGCTCTGGCTCCAATGATCAAAGAGCTCCTCAATTTGGGCGAGGCTAAACATGGATGGATGGGATTCTTGAGGCTCCGGTCTGGGACCCCTCTCAGCTGTGATCTCCCCATCCCCCTCCACTCCCCACTCAACCCTCTCCTTAAAATGTCATTTTTTACCCAATCCCCGTTTTTTTGATTCACAACAGGGCGCACGTGCGGGTGACCTTTTGGGCTGACGAGTGCGCTGGCTAAATTACCCGTGCAAAGTGGCGCCACGGTTTCCAGGAGGCAGGTAATTATCCCTCAAAATTGACTTGTTGTTGATGCGTTTGAAATAACACAGATCGGCGCGGAGGATCCCGTCGAACGACCACCGGAGGACCTCCACGCGGGTCATTGGAGGAACAAAGGGGGTATCGGAAAGTGACGAGAGGCCGAGGTTATGTCATAAAAGGTTGCGTATTAGGCTTTGTTTACGTTATCTGATCGTCCTGGGTTTCAAAAACGTGCCATCTGAAGAACCATGCTGGGAACAAGGTAGAACAAGGTTCAGTGATTCTTAATTAGGATGGTTCCGGACGAGGCTCTCCTAATTGAAGCCCTCTCGAAGCCACCTGCAGATCCTCGCTCGGAGCCTCTTTCATGTAAACGGATCATCTCCCTAATTGTACCCAGCACACCACCTGTTTTCCGCGCTCCTCTGGGTAGCGGCGGCGGTGGCCTGCGGATCAACGCCATATGTGGATCACGGCCATCGAGCCTTCTCCTTCTCTTCCCCGGTCGGCACTTTGCGTCATTCGCGACGCCCGCAAATACTTTGTTTCCGCTTGGCGGAGAGGAAAATTCGCGCGCGCGGAAATTATGCATTTTTATGAGAACGCGCGCGCAAGTGCCCATCGACGACGAAGACAAAGGGATTATCTCGGTTCTGACAAATGCGTTGTTGTGCGGTGTAGGCCGGAGTGGGCACGCAACGGCTCCGAAATGGCGCCAAGAAGCGATTGTCCTAGCTGTTGTGGTGGTGCAACTGTGAGGCTTTGGGGAGGAAGAGGTGATAGATCGGCTCGGAAGACAAAAGATATGGAATTCTAGGAAAGGAAGGAGGCTGAGATTTGGACAGATTGGGCCTGGACACCAAACCTTGGCATAAATCTAGAACAGACCCTAAGAACTTTCTCAAAAACCCAAAAAATGACCTTTAAGGTTCACTTTTTAGGAGTCCTCCTTAAATCCAATCCCCACTTTCGACCTTCAACTTCCGTCCCCGGCACCCCACAGTTCCTAATTAATCGCTTCCAACCGTTTTGCACCCATCCTGCAAAACCCAATCTCCTCTCCAACCTTGGCTCCAAACCCAAAAAACTGATCTTTGGTATCTCAGGTGTTCTCCAAGTTGTCGGGCGCCTCTTCACGCCGGCGGTCGACCGTTCTCGGCTTTTGGCCGCCGCCGCCGAAGAGCGCAAAAAGCGAATATTTGCGCGGCGCCGTCGGCGACCTTTCGGCGCTCTCGACGACCGCGAAAGTTTATGTAAATAACAATGTTATATTTTGGTTCTCTCTTCAACCGTTGAGACAACAAACGCAAGCGGAGATCGTTTTCAGAATCGATTTTGGGATTTTGAACGTCGGCGATCCAAGGAACAAAGAACCCTCAAACCCTTTTTAGGGGTTCTCCCCGTCTTAGAAGAATGGTACATCTGCGATCACACTTGAACGTCGCCTAATCCGTTGTCCCAAATCTTAACAAATCCGCTCGTGCGCGGATCTTTTTTGCCTTAAGACTCTTCTCAATCATCTCCGGAGACGCCGGAGACGTCTCTCCGAGATCTTCTCTCTCCGAGTGGTCCGAGTGCGGATGATCTTCGAAACGCGCCACCGACAGGTGCCGCGCTTTTTGTCTTTTTAGTTAAGGGCTTACGGCTCAATGGGGCGATTCTTGGAGGAGCTGAAAGGCCGCCCGACGCCTGTTTCTATGTGTAAGTGTGGGTAATTGAATGATGGATGGGAGGTTGGGGTACTGTAGGTGCCTTCTTTAGATTCTGGTCGATACGTTTGGGCGGCATTTGCCGTTCCTGAGTCTCCAAGATTGCTTATAGCAAGCCCAGAGGTAGCCCAGTCTCTAAGCCCAAAACCCCAATAACCCCGAACTGTCTCCCCAAGTGTCAATTAGCCTCTCCCACTCCCTGTCCCACCAGATAAACCCCAATCAACCCCACAATCTAATCCCATCCTCCAAATCCGCCAAATCGACAACATCTCTCCCGCACTCGATCACTTAATCACTCAGCTCCTATCTCTCTCCCTCATCTTCCACTCACTCCCTAATCACTCGTCACGCGGGTTAATCCCGAGCCTCCCTCTTCCCGACTTCTCCGTTCTCGCGCCCAATCCTCTTCCTTATCACGCCATCGATCTCAACCCGATTTCCTCCGCTCTCTTGTCGTTTCCGTGTTTATTCGGGCAAACCGAAAATCATGCTACGCAAACACGAACGCATAAACTAGCGGTCTTGGGTCACTACTTGTTGTTAGGTCGGTCGGTGGCGGCGAGATCTCTCGGCGCCACTCATTCAACAAACAAGGAAGTGGTTGAACGGGAAGACAAGACCTAAAATGGAGATCTGACGGAAGCGGAAAGGTCCCGAAAGGAGACAAAAAGTGAAAACCTGAGAATCTCTTAGAAACCTTGTTTACGTCAATCGCGGCTTTTTATGTCAATTGAGGAACGTCGATTAGGAAACCCGACGCGGAGAAATTGCGTAACTTGAGAGAAGAGGGAAACGCAAACATCCGGCGATGACCCAGGGAAAGAGACTTTTGAAGAGATCGACTCTGGAGGTCTTCTCTTCCTCCTCAAGAGACCAATTAAACGAACGTGGCTTTGTTCCTTTTTCGTGTAAGGAGTTCGGCAGGCGGCGAGCGAAGAACGCTCAAGTGCGTTGAACCTGGTTTTTGGACAACAGGAAAAAGTGACGTTGAAATCGTCGGTTTGTCGTGGATTGGGATGGACTCAGAGTGGGGATTTAAAGTATGGAGGTTCTTGGAGGTAGAAGGAGTGCAGGATGGGTTGTGTTGGGCTTGGTTTGAGCCTGCTTTGGCGTTTTCTGGGCACTTGGGGAAGTAGGACAACGTATGCAGCTTGGACTCGTCCTGAATTCTTAGATCCCAATTTCAAAGTCAGATGAAATCAGGTTGAACCGCCTTGGGATAAGTCAACATGGGTCCCTGGGGTTAGGTCTAGGGTTCAGGAAGTCAGCTTAGATTAGGATCTCGGATAAGTTGGAGTTTGACCACTGGAATTTCCCGAAGGTTGCATCCTGCTGGACTCGCTTTGAGTCCAGGATCTTGGAATGGTAAGGAAGCTTAAGATCAAGTGAGTAGCTTGTAGTCGTCCTCTATTCTAAGATTCTTATTTCAAAGCGAGCTCATATGAGCCAGATCATCTATAAATGAGTCAATGTTGGTCCGCGGGGCTGAGTTTAGGATTCAGGAAGCCAGCTAAGATCAGAAGATTGCGGATCTCGTGGAATGGGATAGACTAGGAATGGGACTTTGACCTATGAAGGTCTCCGTATGTAGATAGAGTCCACCTTGAGTTAGGATCAAGTCCTTTTGACGTTTTACTAGACTTTGGGAACCTCCAGGTGCCATTAAATCCCAAGATCCATATTTCAAGAACCAGCTCAAATCGAGACGAGGTGCTCTGGCATATGCAGTTCCGAGTTCTGGGCAAAACACGTCAGTTTCAGGAAAAAAGCTAAGATCAAAAGCCCGGGGTCCCTTGTTCTGGGTATGGAATATGCCCTGTGCATAACTTGTCCTCCAACCGAACCATATTTTTGACCTTCTCCAAACGTCCCAATGTCCTAAGATTTGCAAATCCGAATCCAAAGATTCTAAGAACTTTTATTATTTCAGCCAAAGCAGCTTTGTCGCCCCCTACAAATTACACCTCTTTTGCACAAACCGCCTAATTCGTATTCTGGTCCCTGCAACGTTTCTCGTTCTTCCAAATTGCGCCATTCTCGTGACTCATTTCGGAAATGTTGAAACCCCAATGTTTTGAAATTCTGTCGAGAGCTGAAGAAACCTCCAAAGGGAAATCCACATTTCGCAATTTTCGCGTCTAAGGGAGATCCTTATCTAGTCTGGTGTTCCCTTTCAACATCCTGTCCTTGGCTACAGTACCCCTAGAGTCCATTTCCCGATTCCCAAATTCTTACCTCCGCTTCTTCACGTCACAGCCCAACATCCCGTGTTCCCTTCGCCACCGGTTCTTGTGGGAACCCAACTCTTTTTGTCCTTCAAGCACCCATCTCCTTTCGTCTTTTCGTCTTCGTTTTTGCTCTCGGCGGCGGCGCACCGGGCGACTTTTTCCGTCATCGCTAATCTGGTTTCAGTTGCAATCCTTCTCTCCTCTGCGCATTTCGCCGCTGCACCGTTGCTCCCCCTTCGCCCCACGCGACTTCAACGACTTCAGCGACGACGATATCCCGGAAACCCCTGTGCGTGTGCGTGGAGAGCTCTGTGGGTGTCCTGTGTACTGACTTGGTGTGGAGCGCCCTTATCCGATGGCATGCTTCGTCGCTTTTTGCCCCGCGGCCTGCACCGCCACCACTACCGCCACCAACGCCACGGAATCCGGTCCACAGCCCCACGGGAAGTAGCAATAGGAGCGCGCCGGGCAGGAGCAAGAGCATCTGTTTTCTCCCCTCCTGCACCACCACGCGGGTCCTGGGAGCCGTGCAGGCGACTTAAGGGAAAAGCCGCGGAGGCGAGTTTCTGTCGAGGAGCTGCTTTTGCCTTGCCCCCAACGAGAAGCCAGAAGAAGACCAGCGGCGAGCCGAGTTCTTCCTCTGTGTTATTAACGGACTTTTTACAGCCCGTTTACTGTGTTCTACCCACGGCGGTTCTATTGTGTGGTGCAGGCAGGCCTGCGGTTGTGCAATTCGGCGGTGTGAACGCCGCCGCCGTCGCGCATTTGTCCACACATCTGTTTTGAACAACGTATGTTGGCGGCTTTAATGGGTTCAAGCGATTCCGCGAGAGTTTATTACACTTTTTTGGCCGCTGTAATCTTTGATTAGCGGAACGTCGTCCGAGTCCGAGGACGGAGATTTGGGGTGGTTTACCTATTTTTAGCGGAAAATGGGAAAACAGATTTGTCTGGTGGTTTGGAAGTTGTTTACTGGAGGCGAGCGGGAGGGTCTGGGAAGTGAGTGTCGTGTTGCAACAAGGTAACAACAGAAAGAATCTTTGACCGCTTTGAGAGCTTTTGGAAAACATGTTTTAGGCTAGCAGGACTTAGCAACGGTCTTTTGGACGTTTGGGGTTAGGAGGAAGTGGGAAGCGGCCACAGGAACCTTCTCAAGATTGTTAAGCCTGGGAATGAAGCGGCTAGAAAGGGTTTTAGAACTGGTCTCCCAAGCTTTCGATCCTTGCTGTCTTCCACAGCCTGATTTTGGAATCCTGCTTTAGCTCAGCCGATCAGGCATCTTCCCACGTGCCCTGAATGCCTCAAAAGGCCAGCACATCCAGAAACCCCTGAGCCCCAACTCCAGCTCCCCTCCAAACTTCCAAACCTCATTTTCCATTTCCCAGATCTACCGCTGACCGGAACAACCTTGAACAATCCTCCCTTAGCTCAAATGCAGCCTCTCCAGAACCCTCAAAGCTTCCTTCCGTCCTCCAGGACAGGAGCTGCCGATCCCCAACTCCTGCCCCTATTCCCCCAAACTTCCTCCCAAACGGTCAGAACTCCCCAACCACGTCAAGACCATCGATCGCTGTTCCTCGTTCTCCAGCCTCTCTATCCGTCCGTTCAGCATCATCAGCAAATTGCTTGCAAGCAGCAACGGAGGGCGCAGAGTGCCGAATTCATCCAGCGTCATCCATCCATCGCCCGCCGCTGCTGATAATTGCATCCAGGCGAACGGGCGCGCGTGCATGGCTCCGTGCCAGCCGGTGCCGCGAAATTCGGCGAAATTCTCTCGATTTCTCGGCTTCTCTCGCTTCTTCTCTGACCTTCCGCGACGACTTTCGCGGCGTTCGCTTGTTGTTGTTTGTTGTCCCCGAACGACGACGGCTGCAGCGTGCGAACGACGACGACGCCCGAGGGGCGCTACGCCGCGGCGCTCTTTGCAGTCCGATCTCTGGTCCTTAGAGCGCGCGGGCGCGTCTTCCGCTTCTGGGAAACAGGACGAATTTGCGATTGTCAAGGTCGGAGATTACCTGTGGAGCGAGAGAAAGGCAATTTGGGCATTTGGGGTGACGTGGAGGAAGGGTTTTAAGAGGTCGAAGGTCGGGACCACGAAGTCATGACAAGGAGTCAAGAAGCCTTACAGGATTTAAGACAAACATACCGTATCCCCGGCTTAGGCTAAGGATTCCCCATAAAGAGAACAACCTCTTCTCGCCAACTTTCTCTCCTTAAACGCCAAAAAATGAAATCAACGACTTGAAAGGAGACAATTAGCGTCGTCTTCAGCGCCTTCTTCTTCCTCGCCTCCTCGCGCCTGCGGTGTCAAGGACTTCTGCGATGGTCGTCTTCACTTACTCGTCCGCCGCCGACATGTTTTTCTTGTTGTTTTCCTCGTCTTCGCGGCGATCGCGCAATTTTTCGTTTTCGACGAAGGCGATTGGCGTTGGGAGAGAGGAGTCGACGGGGATTTCTGGGCTTTTAGGAGAATCTCCAAGTGGCGATGGTGGACGATAGGAGGGAGATTAATGGGAGCTGTGTTTGGGAGTTTGAAGAGCTGGTTTTGGGTGTGGATTTGTGGGAGAAGAGGTCCTGAAGTCCTTCCCTAGAAAGCTTCAGATATCCGAGAATCTCAAGGTTTGGCTGGGCTCTAATCTGGCTGTTTCTCGGAGCCTCAGAACTCTTGCTTTATGCTCTGCCTCGCTTTCACTTCCAGCCATTCTGGATAGCCCCATACTTCCCCATTCATCCAGCTTCCGAATAAAACAGCCCAGAACCCCGAATCCCAGAATCCCCTCTTCCCACCTCCCCACTTCCCACCTCCCTTTCCATCCCATTCCCCCTGAGAGGCTCTCATTCCCGCAGCTTCCCATTTCCACAGATGGCAGGTCAAGTGCTCTGGACCATGTTTGTCCCATGGATCTCCCCCGCTCGTGTAGCAGCCAAAGCACAGAAGCAGGTGGCCCGGCGTGCGCGGCAATTAATCACCCATGAGCCACGCGGCGGCGAAGCTTCCCGTCGCATGTTTAAGCGGTTTCAAGCGATCTCCGCGACGACGACCTCTTAATGGCCGCAAGAGAGCAAACATTCATGCTCTAAAAATTTTATGAGTGATTAAACGAGCGCGCCGAACAGATGGATTCGGGAATTGGAGCCTGGATCTAGGCAGGATTTGAGCCTCGAAAGCTTCAAACCAAGCTCGCAAACTTGTCCTAAGATCCGGCTTGTCCAAGGCTCCCAATCCGAAGCTTCTTAAGCTTGACCACACATGCTGATTCCTCCCAAAACCGCGCAAAGATCACCGACCGCCAGCGGCGTTCTCCGCCGCGGTGCATCGACCACCACTTTTCCCAACTTCCCCCTCTTCTCCCCATCCTTCGTCTCCGTTCCCCGGCCGCCGCCACCACCAAATGCAACACCCTACAATCCAAAAACCGTCTTCTTCTTTTCCTTCAAACTGGTCAGTTGTTTTCGGGGCTCCTCGATTACACGACGACGACGACAATCGCCCGAGGGTCCGGCGCAACAACAAAAACAATCAAATGGACGCCGCTGGCCAAAGCGATGGCCGCCCACGAAGAAGAGTGTAATCTTCTCCTCTTGCGTAATCCCCTTTCGCTCTTCTTCATCTTCTTCCGCGGCTTTTTCGACGCCTGCACGCCGCCGGCGATGGAGCCGAAAGCCAGGAATGAGGATTTCTTTGCTCTTTTTGCTTTACACTTCGTTTTGTTTTGCTTTTCGGTGGATTTGGGGAATTCTTGCAAGAAGTGGCATGTTTTGGAAGAAGTTCGGGAGGTGATCTTTGCTTTTTGGGTCGGGATTATAGCTGGGTCTTAGACGGACTCTTATATGAGCCTATCGAATTGGTTTAGGACTAGCGGCATCTTTGAGATTTGGTTTGGGGGCCATTTTAAGGTTTAGATCCGTTGGGATTCCAAGGAATCAACCTGAAAATAGAAAGCTTTAGCGCGAAAGGTCTTCTAGCCAAGATGTTCCAAATCGGCCAAACTCAGGCCTAAGACTCCGTCAACGTCCAAAAGACCGCGTCCATGGCTCCACTTCCAAACCAAATCCAGCTCCTGTCAAACTTCCAACTGCTTTGTCCACAGACCCAAATCTCCTTCTCGCTAGCCTGCACCGTCCAGCTCTCCCGCCGCTGCAACGAGAATGACAGGTGTTAGCACCTGGTCAATATTTGCATAAAGTTGCACCGCCGCTGTTTACCGAAAGCGCGGCCGGCGACCAGACTCCGTAGGCGGCCTCCGTCCGAGCTAACCTCATTTTTTGTCCCACTCGCACCTCATCTCGCGCGCCACAATCTTAGCAACTTAAGTACGGCAGTGCAGGCTGCGTCAGACCCCCGGTGAGCTCCGTCGCCTGCCCATGGTGTTCGCACATTCAACACTTGCAAGATCCATTCGGGCGTGTTAATTACGGTCTCCTCACCGCAAGACAAAGGGGTTTAAGAACGCCAAGGATGCAGGCCATGTGGGGTAAAGGTGCTAGGAGAGATGGATGTGGGAACAGGGTGAACTAGCGAGAGGAGGCGAAGAGGACTGCTGGGTCAACTGTTGCGTCGTTGATTTATTCAGATGTTTTGAAGCGAATAGAATCGAGCAGAGAGGGGCAATTAACCTGCATGTTTTGGTGGTCAGCGGTGTGGACGTAAACAAGGCAAATCAGTATTTAATGAGGAGGGTGGAATGGGAAAAGTAGTCATTAGTTCTATGGGCTGGGTTTGGACTGGGATAGGGATTGTTGCATAGGGACTTGAGGGTCAGATCTTGCTGTTTTCAAACTTGGAATAGCTTCTATGGGCTCAAGTCATATCCGGCTCTCCCCTAAGTCCAAGAACCAACCAAAACCAAGTTTCCTCTCTAAGCCTAATCGTCAGAAACAAGTTTTCTGGGTATCCATCCTTCTTATGCAAGATTGACCCGACTCAGAGAGGCTCAAAACCTAATCCCTAGATCAAAACATGACAATGTCGACGTGACATCCGTCGCTCCTTATCCCTAACCACCATTCCTCTCGTCTCTGGCCAAGGCTGACTTGGCGCTTGATATGCCTCAGATGGAGGAACCTTCCAGATTTGACGTCACAGAAGCCAGGATCCGGCTTAAGTCTTAGGAATCATCCCCGGAACTACCTAAACCAAGATTCTCCCTTGATCGCCTCATCCTCTATCCTTGAAAAACAAGGTATTCATCCCTTTTAGCCAAGATTGACCCCGCTTAGAGCCTCTAAACTTAATCCTAACAAGGGATCAAAATATGAACGTCAACGTCCTTCCTTTGCCTGCACCCTAACCACCCCATCCTCTCTCCTCCTGCACCGCAACATTTCCGCCCTGCGTGAATCTGTGAAAAATCGCGTGACAGTCATAAACACGATTCTTATCAAAACCGTTTCTTTCAGATCGCTTTCGACGACCCGTGGTCTTCGATCATATAACCTCAGTCCCTCACTTTTTAGGCCCTTCAAACCCAAAAGCCCAACTCCCAAACTTGGCTCAGAATGTCCATCCCAGATCCCCGAGACCATTCCAAAAATCTCTCTGTGTACTCTTCGCTTTTTCTCCCAAAAACGCCGACGTCCGCGTGTTCCCTGCACGGCTGCCGTGTTTCTCGTCCGTCTCCGCCACGGCCCTTATCATAGGCAAATGTTTGTTGTATCGCCTCGTACCGGTCCAGAGACCTCGCGCGCTTTTACCTTCTCGATTCCGTTTGCTGCTGGTCGACAGCGGCGACCGCTGTTTTCCAGGCGATTCCACTTCCAGCGCGGCGTCGGTGGCCGTCGGAACCGTCTTGTACCGGGCGTCCGAAGGCTTCTTTTCACGTCCGTCTTTGTTGAAAGGGTTTTCGTGGAAATTGAGCTGAGAATCTGGGCTTTTGTTGACTTTGCCACCCCGGATCAAGAGGGTGTTTGCGTGTTTTTGTTGTGCCACTCGTGGATTTACCGGTTCCGGTGTTTCTTGTGACGCAGCCGGGAGATTAGCGAGGATTAGAGTGTTTTGGAGAATCAACTGTTGGAGGCTTTCCGTGCAGGCGAGTGCTTAGCTTTCCTTAAACGGCCAGAAGAAGCCTACCAGGATTCCCGAAATCCGCGAAAAAGCGGCGGCGGACATCTGCATTAGTGTGCATAATTCGTTTGCACTTTCTGGTCGGCTTGAAAAATGTTCGTTCTCTGTGTCTTGTGCAAACACGCTCCCATGAGCTCTCTTCCGGCGTGCCACTTTAGGGTGGGAAAGACAGAATTCGGTATTTGATCAGGCGTGGATTTGAAGTAGGCTTAGGATTAGCTTTGGAGGAGCTCAAGCTCTAAGCCAAAAGTTGGGATTTTGGTCAAAACAGCCTAAGGACTTCTCAGGGTTTCTCAGCTGACTTTGACTTCTTGCTTGATGATCTTAGGCCCGACCTTAGATCTCCTGACCTTGAATTTGACCATCTGAAACACTCTCACCTCCAAGTCCATTAGCCCAACCACTTCCTCATCACCTCCGGCCCATCCCAACCACTTCTCTCTCCTGCTTCTTTCGCAAAAACTGATCTCTGCCGATTCTTCAAAGTGCCAACCTCTCTCTTGGCCGGCGCAAAAGTTCCTGTTTTTGTTTATCACTCCGCCGCCGTCGTCCAACGAGGCGGCAAAAGTTTCTCGCGCGCGGCGCTCTTTCCTCCCTCTCCCCAATCGCCGTTGGGGAGGAAACCGGAGGGGGCCGCCGAAAGGGGAAGACAGGGTCCAGAAGGGGGCTAACAGGACGGCACTTGCCGTTGGCGGTGCCGTTATGTGCCGACTCGCGCGAGAGAACGTCACGTCGCCGCTATCGAATTTGCAATTTGAAGAGCGACGCCCGCCGTCAACGGCGCTGTCGGAGGTCCAAGCGGGAGAGGAGAGAAAACGGTCGTCTTTGGCCAGGGACAGCCAGCTGCGAGCTGGCTGGCTGTGGGTGGCCCCGGTAATAGACCACCCTTAAACTGCCGGCCACTGGGGATCTCTAGGGCAAAGGCCAGGGGTCGTTGGAGTCGTGCTGAAGGCTAAATTAACCAATCGCTGTTTGACGAGAAAATTGGATTTTTCGTGAATTTTTGATGGGGAGGTGGTGATTGTTGCAAGAGCTACGGGGTTCGGGAGTTTTGGGCTTGGGTTCCAGCTGAATTCTAGGCTTCAAAGCTTGACATTCGATCCTTGGAACACAGCTTAAAGCCTGTTCAAGCGGTTCTCTTATTCAGTCACCCCCAAAACCCGACCAAAGATCACCCCCTCCTCTGTCCCAAAAGCACCCTTATCTCGATCGCCCTCTCGCCAGCCATTCCCAGATGTTTTCTCTCTCCTCCGCGTCTCGCAATCATCAAAAATATAACGTGTGGTCTTGCAAAAAATGACCTTTGTTTCCATTGATTGATAGTCGCTATGGTCTGGCGATCTCGTGGTGGCATCAATGTGCTCTCTTTGTTTTAGGCTATGTCGTTCCTTATTTTTAACCCTTGAAACGCCGTCCTTTTAAGCAGATTTTGACTCCCCGGCTATCCCAGAGTCCCCAGAACCTCACCTCGTTCTTCCGGGTTTCCACCTGAACGCCTCTTGCCCCAAATCAAAGTTCCCCTATTCTCCTCAAATCCGTCGAAATCGGGCAAACCTTGCTTAATGAGGCATGCAGTAGCAGCAGCTCCGTTTAGGGTCTTTGTCGCCGCGCTGGGAGCCAATTTGTGGTCCCTAATCCCGGCCCTCTGGCCTCCCTCTCTGCCCCGATTCGTTCTTGGGACCGCGGGCACTGGTTGCAGAGAATAAATTGGAAATCCTCCATCATTGAAACTCGAATCTCTCCGTCTCCTCGAGCGCGCAAACCCCCTGGGGACAGGTTTTTCGCCGTGTTTTTGCAATTGGTACGCGTCGATTGTCCTCCGTCGTCCGGTGGACGTCGACGACGACGACGCCCGGCGACAGATTCTGTGCTGCTGCTGAGTCAAACCGCCGTTGTTTATCGCAACCGGTGTGTGCTTGTGGTGTGTGCTCTTTGGGAGGAGGAGGAGATGGCGATTCTTTGGGAGTGTCACTCATTATTACACAAGAAGAAGATGAAACGAGGGGAATTTACTAGAGGCCACAAGGGTTGTCCGGGTGCTGGTTTGTGAGTCATGTTTGGGAAGGGTTGTTCGGGATACTCTGTTTTGGATTCTGAGTCATTTGGGTTCTCTGGGTGCTAAGTTAAGGCGCTGTTTTAGCAGGGGTGGGTGATGGGGAAGTTTTAGGTCTTAGGTAGTTCGGTTTGAGAATTTGGGTTTTATGGATTTTGGGAATCGGGTTGAGCTTCCGACCAGAACTAAGCGATAAGCAGTTTTAGTTCCGTATTGGTCTTAAGCTGGCCAATCGCCTGTCCTAGAACTTGCTGATCTTGCCTAAGCGGGCTGAACCTGGAAGCCCAAACTGGGTCAAAGCTCACAGATGCCTATAACCTGGATCCAAACCTCAAATCCAAAACTCAAAATTTGTGATTCTGAAGCTGAGTTTCTCCCATGCTTATTTAGCCCTTTAAACCTCCGAATTCAGTATCCCATGGCCACCCTTTATTCCTCTCCAGCGATTGTTTACTCCTTCGCCGAATCTCCCTTCTTGCTACTTCCTCAATGCCTCTCTCTCCCCGCTTCCCCAGTGGCCTAAACCCCCCTCCGCAAGAAGATCCGCCCACTTAAAGACCAAAAGTCCGATTTTTTCCAGAACGCTTCGCCTTCAGGCTTCTTCTCTTCTTCCTCATTTTTGTGAACTCCCGGGTCGCCGCCGCCACGGCCGAAAGCGAGAGCGCGCGAAATCAGCGACGACGATCGATTGGGGTGCCGCAACCCTCACTCCGGTCGGTCGCCCTGACAAAGCGACTCTTCTTTTCGCAGTTGAGGGGCGGCGGAGAAAAGGGAAAAACGGGGAAAAGGAAACATCGCCGGACGGCCGCGGGTCGGTGGTCGAAGCCAGGGAAAGAAGAAGAAGAGGAGTCGGGGAAGGACTGAAGTACCGAGTGACGGGGGAGAAGTGGCGAAGGGAGAGGAGAGTTTGGGCCGAGGAGAAGATGAGGAGGGAGAAGAACCGAGCGGCCGGACGGCCGGCGGGAGAGGAGCGGGCAGGAAAGTTTATTTCGTTATTGTGGCGCCGCCGAGAGGAGGTCGGAGAAGCGTCAGCAGCGGCGTCGGCGGCCGGAGGCCGATTGGAGGGGAAGGATATGCTAATCGGGACAGCCGCCTCGTTTCTGTTTATTTCCAGCAGAGGCAGCAGCAGCAGCGTTGTTTGCCACTTTTCGCTGGTTTTTGAACCCATTTTAACAAGTTCCTCTTGGCCGGCGACGGTAGGAGAAATGGTTGTAGCGAAGCAGGAACTGGTTTGTGATGACGTGTGGTTTGTTGATTAGGTGCGTTTTGGGGAGGATGAGGAAGACTGGGAGAGGGTTGCGAGAAGTTGGAAACTCCGGGGGTTCTTGCCTCTGAGGCCGCTTGAGTCTTAGCCCAGGTTAGCCTTTTGATAACCCCGAATCCCGTATCCGGAAGAGCTCAAGCACCACGTGTTTCCGGTTCCTAAACTTTGATCTTAGATTTCTCCATTTTTGAGCTTTTCCCAAAGCCTCATTGGAGTCTTAACCTCATAATCTAACCCTAAGCTCCTACAGAAGCTGCCTAAGCCGCTTACATCCAGTCGTAAAAGTCAAGGCTACACGTGTTCTCCTCCCAACTACGTGCATTTCCTAATTTCCTACGTGTGGTTGCCGTTTTTGCCTAAAACCCAAACCTGAATCCCCGTTTTTCCTATCCAAAAATACCTTAAAAACAGTCCGTTGTTTGCTCTGACTCTTCTCGCTTTCATTTCCTCTCGTCGTTGCTTCTTTTTACGCTGACTCACACCACATGACCACAACTCAGCGTATCTGTCAACAGCACCGGCGCGCTAACGTACTCTGGTCTATTTGTGGACCCCGCTGGGTAAATAGTATCTCAAAGACGCGCTGGCGCGGTTGTTTTTGAGCCGAGGAAGGAAATGAGGATTCCTGAATTTTCTGGCTTTTTTGAGCCCAGACCACCCGTGCAAAACTGCACGAATCCCTCGTCTTAGAACGCCGAAACACACGTCCTAAAGTCGATCTGTTCGCGGAGTTTCGCAAAACCCACATGGGCTTTTTATGTTCTCTGCGGCGGAGAACGGAGATTAGATCTTCGCTTCTTGTCCCTCTCCTGCTCGGGGTGGGCCTCCTGTGGTCCCTTGCCTCCGTTGCCGCCGCTGACGCCCGAGGACCCTTTGGCGGCGGTTTGACAACCGCGGAACCTAACGGACTCCGACTCGGACGACAACGTCGACCCTATGGCGTCGTTCTTATCGTTCGCGCCAATCTTTGCTCGGAAAACGAGGCGCAGAGTTTCTCGTCCTCGGTGGCGGCGGCTTCCTCTTCGAACCGACGTTCCACCGCCAACGCTTTTTTCGAATTTTCGCGCAAATTTTTGATCCAGTTCTGAGTGGTTCCCCTGCGGCGCGCGAGCTAAAGGGAGAGCGCACGCGAGTTTGGCCTCGCCGCTGGCGACCGCGCTTTTTGGGATTCCTCCCCGTAATTATATATTCTCGTCTTAGTTTCTCGTTTTTTCGGTTCTTTTGTTTCTGGCAGACAGGACACAAGAGGAAGAGGGGATCTGCATTTTTGAGCAGTTTGGGGGGAAGGAGACCTGGGGATCTTGGAGACCTTTATTTGCCCTTTTTGGGGAAGGAGGAAGAGGGGAGAGGGTGTTGCATTTGTAAGCGGTTATGAATTTTTTAAGATTTGTGACGAGTTTTACCGGAGGAGTGTGGTTATCTTGGATTGGGGGACACGAAGGAATGTGCTGCGAACTCTTGGTTGTGGCCGGGAACCCCTCTGGTCGGTTGAAGCCCGGAACCCCGATTGTGGCAAGGAACTCCCTGGTCGGTTCTCTCTGACCAGGACTCCCAACCTTCCAAATTTCAAGCTTTTCGAAGAATCCAGATTTGTCCTAATCACCCATAAGCAAATTCTTACTATTTGACCCTGTCCTAACCCTATACAGACCCCTCAACCCGATCCCTGACCTCCCCCTTCCCAAGACCACCTCTCCCACCTCCCCAAAACCCATTTCTAAAATTCCAAACCTGCAAAACATGACGTAATTTATTTATTCTTGTCACGCCGGTGTCAGCCAGTGTCATTTTAATCAACACCCTACAGCGGCTGCAGCCGCTGCTGGTCTCCCCAGTCGTTATCGCCGTGTCCCGGTGCCAACGAAAACAAGACCAGGTCTTCTCAGAAGCCCCAAAACATAACATCATCATTAAATCGTTTTTCACCTCGAATCACCATATTTAGAACCGGGAAAATATTTTTGGGTCTTTTTTGAGATCTTGGAAAGTGGCTCTTAACGCTCTAATCCCTCTTAACAGCCTGATTGGGTCACCAGCGGCGTCCCTGGGTATCTGCACGCGAGCACGTTTGTTAGCTCTCTGTCTTTGGTCTCGTCGTCGTCCATTTAGGGGTCAGAGACCCCGTCAGGAACCCCATTGAGAAATAACAGATGGGAGAACAACGGAGCCGAGGAGGAAAGTAAACAGATGGGTTAGGTGGGAGAGGAATGCGGGCCTCGATGATGATCAAGTGGTCAACGGGAGATTTTTGAACCCTAGAGCCGAGTTCTAAGCTCGTGATTCTCCCAAGACGTCCAGTGACAACCCAGTGACAGGCCCAAATCACCCCATCAAGTTGATACCAAATGAAGCCCGGCGAATCCATAATTTTTCCATCGTTCCGGCGCACGCCGAACAAAGCCACGTTTTTAGGCTCCCTGCTCCTCTTTTTACTCGCCTGCACCATCCCGGTTTTTACCGTCTTTGTAGACTCCTAACTCAAAAACCGCCTCCGGTCATAAATCATTAAAGTGCACGGCCGCGTGGGGAGCGCCCGAGTGCCTGTTCGTGCCTCTTTTTGGCGCGATAATTACGCAACAGAGAGTCAGTCATCCCCCGATTCGACCACCTTCTCAAGTGTATCTTTGGGCATTATTCATCGTTGCTGCCTGCACAAGCACTTCGCCGCGCACCTGACGCACGAGGATCATAGTCAACAGGCCGCCCGAGCGCCTGGAACGACCTCCCGCTGGTCGAAGGCGGTGAACGCCTTTGTTTCTA
This sequence comes from Steinernema scapterisci, assembly GCA_000757745.1. Lineage (NCBI taxonomy): Eukaryota > Metazoa > Nematoda > Chromadorea > Rhabditida > Steinernematidae > Steinernema > Steinernema scapterisci. The sequence continues at coordinate 32,527 of KN166166.1, forward strand.
AGGTGTGACGACGGTCTTGCAACGAGTTCCGTTTGGGGTTTAGGTCTGCATCCTCTGGTTCAGAGCCTAAAATGCCAGATTTAAGACCTCAAAGTCCAAGCCCAATTCCAAGAATGTGTGAATTAGCCGCCCCAAGCTCCAATCCGCTCCGATTGAACTCCGCTATTAGCAGATTTCCCATCGGGGAAACGCAATAAAATCTGAAGTTTATGGCAACATTCTCCTTATGTCGCAAAAGTGCACCAAAAAAGCGCTCAATTCAAGGTTCCGGTTATAAGCTGCTGCCGGTGCTTTGAAGGCCGCCTGCACATGCGCCATCGAGAGGCCAGATGCACGCGCAGCTGTTGCGCGCGCCTACTTATGTCGTTGTGTTGGAGCAGGAGGTACTGTAGGTCGTCGCTAATTAATTTTATGGCTTTTTATGATTGTTTACCGAGTTGCATTGGATTTCTTTGGGGGATAAAGGCGAGGGAGGATGGGGCAATTAGGAGTTGGACAGATGTAGTTTGGTGGTTAGGGGAGAGTTTCGGTTGGGCTGGTTTGGGATGGGATTGGGGTTTGAGGTAGGGTTTATCCAAGCAGGGGAGGGCTGTGATCGGCATGTAGATAAGGATCTGGGACCCTTACTTTTAGAATATCCCAGATCCAGAATTCTTGGCTTGGTTTGTGAATCTGGATCAGGCAAGTTTGAGTCAGCCAAGGATCTTACTTTTGGCTGTTCCTTGTACTTAGGATGCCCTAAGAACCAAACAAGGCAGAATTGTTGCCAGGTGCAGCCACAAATAGCGGAGCCGGACTAAGACGTCAGAAAACAGAGTTTGTATCTGTAGATATAGAGAGGTTTTGTAACTAGTTCATAAGCCTAAATGGTGCTAAGATCCTGGATTGAGCTAAAGGGACAACCCTTGCCACCTCCAAGCCGTACCAGCCTTCCAGCACTTGAACTTTTTGGGCCCTCAAGACTTTAAGTTTGGCGGGTTTCAGAACCCTTAAGATCAAGTGATTAGGCAGCTTCACATCCGATCTGAAGCCGCTTAAGAACAAGCCGAACTTTAGATGTCTCCCGACTCAGGATGAGCCTTACTTCCAGAACCTTCAAAACCCAGATCTGAGCTTGTTACCTTTAAACCATCCCAGGCCAAAATTCCAGCAAGCCATTTCAAATTCCATCATTGTCCAGCAACCCAGAACCCCACTTCCGGAACCTGTCAAAACCAGCTTAACCTCCCCTAAGATCCCACATCTCTTTGTCCTCCAAACCATCCCTTCCTCTTATTTATGCACCGCCAGCTGCTTGTCACATCTTCGATTCCATCACCGTCACTTTCGCGCGAGTTCCCGCGTAAAATGTTAATTTTCGCGCCTGTTCCCAAAGAGTCACCCGGTCTATTCACTTTTGTAACCTTTCTTTGCATTTCAGATCTGGACCCAAGAGAAGCCAATCCTGCGCATATATCCAAACATGCCAAGAATCGGCGCCTGACTCCAAAGAAGGCGGCGGAAACGAGTCCAACGTCGGCGGCGCCGCGATTGGCATCTGCTCGGCCATCCGGATTAGCGATCAAAAATTTGAATAATCGACGTCCTCGGCGACCGCGCGCGAGTTAATTGGCGCTTCGGCCATCTGCCATGGTTTGTGGTTGTTGTAGGGTTGCTGCTGCTGCTACAGCGCACGCGCCACGCTGATAACAAAGGGAATTCAGAGGGGAGGAGGAGGCGAATCCGAAACCCCGCCTGGGCGCCTCTCGAGGGTCGCCTGCGCGGCAGCCTTTCCTCTCGCTCGCCTGCATGGTCGAACGATTTTGGCGTCGATGGTGCCGAATCGTCGTCGTCGTCAGCGACGAGAGAAACAAGAAAAGAGGCGCGCCGAGGCTGCCTGTAATGAGTCTCCGCGCGTGCATCGAAGCACGCCAAGGACGTTCGGAAGGCGGGCGGACGCCGGCGACGACAACGACGCTACCCCGAACAATACCCCTGAAAAAAGGGCGCGCAACCCCTCCTACCACTTGCCTCTTCTACGCTCAAAAAGAGCGAATTTTTATAACCTTCTTCTCTTTCTTCTCTCCTGGAACTGCCTGACAAGGTTGCTCCGGCGCCTGGGTTCTCGCCGGGTCTTTTGTCCGGTTTCCAGGGCTCTTGTAGCCTTGTAGCCCAAGCTGGCATTCAACCTGAATTCACGTTTCCAAACTGATCTTTCCGACCTCAGACCTTGGACCCTATTCCTCCTCGATCCTCCAACCCACCCAGACCCCCATGTTTTCCTTGTAGTGCAATCCCATAAAACCCTGCCACGACTCACAGACCCACACTTCATCTTGCTTCAAAACAGGTTTGGTTTTTTCCACCTAGCGCTCAAGAAATTCAATTTAATCACAAAAACTCCGACGCCGACCATCATTAAGCGGCTATTTTAGGCCTCCCTGACGTCGGTGATAACCCTAAATAGTCTTCCCGAACCCCTAAAACCTCAATTCACGTTTTCCCGGCACGTGTCGTCCAAAAAACGCACAAGGATAATCCTGCCATAAATCCAAATCAGGGTCCCGAGCTCCAACTTTATGACTACTCGTCATCCCAGCACAAAAAGCCTAAGCTTCGGCCATTGTTTCGTAATTCTAATCCCGTTGGCGCTTAATCCCCCTCCTGGGCGCCTCTTCCCGCGCTCCTCTGATTACCCATTGTCCTCCAATCGCTTCATCATTATCCTCAATTTCGACTCTCACGCATTGTCCTTCTCGTCCTCCTCCTGGACCCAAGTCCAAAGCCCGCAAGAACCGGAAGTCTGTCGTTCCCAACCTGGCTACTCCTTCTGTTCTCACTTTTCCCTAATCTCGCCTCACATCTGTTTCCGCATCTCCGTGTGGCGGCGATCTTTATCTGCGCTAACCAGCGTGAGCTCTCGCGCACACGCCTCTTATCACCGATTTTAGATCAAAGTCCGCGCCAGACGCGCCATTCTGGGAAATTCGAAAAACGAAAAGTCACTTTCTGTTTGAGTTTTTGGGGGGTTTGGCACCAAATACAGACAGCAAACAATAGAGAAGAAGTGATCTGTGAACTGACCTGAGCCTAGGTTAGCGCAAAAGTGGGAAGAGGAGAGGAATTTGGCAGTTTTCGTGGCACTTCCTATCTTAGGAGCGGAGTGCTCCCAGGAATTCTGGAGTGCCTACGCATAACAAACGTTATCAGCGTGCTATCAGCGGCAGGGAGGGTCGCAAAGGGTTACCTAAGACGTCATTAACGACGCCGGAATTATCGCGGTTTACGATCTGCGGACAAGATTTCACAATATTCGCGTCTGGGAATTTCGAATTTGGGGAATCGGGACACGGTCCTTCAGGTGACCCAAGAACCAAGACATCGACCCTGTAAGCATGGTCTTAGAAATCAGCCTAAAGCCTAACAACAGCTTCCAAAAACCCAGGATCAGCCTGAGTACCCAGAGCCAAGAGCTCCACTATCTTGAGTCCCTCTCCCCAGATTCTCCAAGATCCCAAAATTCAGTTTCCAAGTGCATCGACCTGTAAACAACCCACTTTCCTTCTTTCCCGTGGTCCCTCTCATGTCCGCAGCGGCGTAGTATCTAGCGTACCCCGCAGAGCGAAGTCAATTTATCCCCCTTTCTTATCACCGTTCTTCTTGTTTTTCGCCCTCCATCGAACCGAGCCCAACCCAGCCAGCCACCAGCGATCGCCTTATTCCCGATGCCACGGCGTCTGCTGCTCTCCTGCTGCGCGCACTGTGCGCATTCGGCGACGTGTCCGGGCAAACATCGCGCCAACCCACGTCTTCTTCGTTGTCTTCGACCCCCGACCCTCCATCCACCGTCCTCCCCCTTTCTCTCTCTTTCTCGAAGGGCCAAAGAGAGCAGCAGCAGCGTTTCTTATATTTGCCTAGACCCGTTTCCCTCGGCGTCCGTCGTCCTCTTTCCGCCCTACTTCTCCCCAGCCCCAAAGACCGACGACCGTCGTCATATCAGCTTTCTTGCGAAGAAGGTTCCTTTTTGTCGTTTTTTGGGGTTTTCGGTCTTAGTGACCCTTTTGGTTATAGCCAGAATCGGTGATTCAACGCCTCTGATAAGACTCAGCCCCATGATAATGGCTTCTAATGGCTTCGGTGACTTTCTGTGGCAGGTCTCCACCTGGACTCTATTTCGGTCTGTGACTCCTTAGATGCCAATCGCACGCAATTAGCCCCTCATCACGTTCTCTCAAATTACGACGACGTCAACGATCGCATGTCACAAAATGCTTGAACCTCCCTAATCCCCCTGCCAACGCCAGGTGTGTCCACAACCCCTAATGAGCCAACACCGATGCCAAGATCCCATCAACGGCTTAGTGTCACACAGCCTCGTTTCCCATTTCCCGGATTACCTTGTTCCAGATAAGCTTATCCCGAAGTGTCAGGCGGGAATCCCACGCGCACAGTTCCCAGCTTAGGCCATTCTTGGTGAAGCTTCAAGTGCTAAACAAGGTGCCAAAAGTGTCATCGGAAGTGCGAATTTCTCCAAATGGTCGCTTTGATGTTTCAGTTTCGAAATCGCACGTTTTGTTTATCGCTAGGAGTGGGAATGGGTTGAAGTCTGAGGGGAGCCCGGAGGTGATAAGGAAAGGGGATGGGAGGGTGCCGGAAATGGGAGATGGGTTTGGGAGCTTTTGGAGGTTCTGAACGGGTTTAGAGCACCGTTGAGAACTGAAAATCTGGGAAGTTCCAAAGTGACCTTAGATTGGCTCTGGATCCAACCTAATCAGGGCTAGATATCAGGCTCCTGAAACCAGAAGTCTGGCTTCCTAGGCCTATAGGATCCATTGACTTAGGCTGCGTTCTGAACCCAGGACAGATCCCAACAGATCTCCCGTCCTTGAACAGCCTGATTTTGAGCTGATTCCTGATTTCGGCAGTTCCGTTAATTGCTCCCCGTAGCCTTCAACCACCCAGCCTTCAAATCCTACAATTACCCATCTCCACAAAAAAGCAATTAGCCCCAAAAAGTCAAATTCTCCCTTTCCTTCGTTTCCTTTGAAAGAACAACCGATCTCGTTTTTGCCAATTATTTGTGACCATGATCTCAACCGGTCCTCCTCTTCCTCTTCCAGCCTGCACCACCTCGTTGTTCCCTCTCGGCGCCGCGTTTTCCAGGCCGTCGACCGATGACAGGAGCGGTGGCGAGTACAGGTGGCTGCTCTCTTTTTGTCAACCCGGCAATTTCCCCCTCTTCCCAACAACCTCAATCAGTCAGTCAGCGGGGGAATCTCCTCCCACTTCGAACCCAGTCACCGTCGCCGCCATCTGACACCAGGCAACCGAACCCTCGTTTTTTCTCCTCCCATCTCCTTTCTTCCCCCTTTCACGCTTTTTGTGGTCGCCTCCTCCCCCTCGGCAGGCCGGGCGATCGGCCGAAAAACACGAGAGGCGTGTCCTGGATCCTCTCCCCGCGGAGAGGGAGCATCATGTCATTATGCAATAGAGCCCCAAACCCCTCCTCGGCCGACCGGCGGTCAATGGGGAGCCGCGGCGGCGGCGGCGAAAGTGGGCGGATCGCGCGCGCTCTGGGGCCGGCGGCCGGCGATGGTCGCGGGCTGCTGGGAAGGCGAAGTGGGAGAAGAAGAAGGGAGAAGAAGTGGGGAAAACGGGTAGACCAGGGCGGTAGCTCCGGCGACGACGGCGGACGACGGCGCGGATTACCGTCGACGTCCATGTCGCGCAGATGTTCTTCGCTGGTCATCCTGGGCTGCTGCCGGCTCCCGAGTGGGTCCTCTTGGGTCGTCGTCGGCGGCCTCCCGTGTCGGCTTGGGCCTTTGGATCGGTTCGGCTTCTGGTCATATGGCACGATGACCCTCTGCTGATATTTGGGAACGTGCGAGTTTTATGGGAATCGTTCTGGCCTTTGATGTGTTGCTGATGCTGCGGTTTAGGCCAAGTCCTGGACTGCTTGCGACGTGCGAGATATTCGGGTTCTGCTGTCATTTACACTTGCATCTTAGGAGTGCCTCGGATGGGTGTCAGATGGGTTACTGTAGGCAGTTTTGACACTTCTGGATGTCACTTTCAGCTTTAAGATTCCAGGCCAGAACCCTGACTTCTATAAAACCTGGCTGATTCTGTCTGGGCTCCCAGATATCATCTAAGCCTGCACGCATCCTCCTCACTTTCTAATCCCGACATCGCTTCCATCTACTTTTTTTGTTTTTCTAACTCGTCGTCCCTTTCAAAACACGCTTTTTTCAATCTCTAATCTTCGCCTTCCTACAACGGAAACGTCCTCCCTTTCCTGCTTCGCTCACATCCCCGAAGCTCTCACGTAGCTGTTTACCAGCCCGAGGGAACAGCGAGAGCTCACAGGAAATCCTGGAACATCCCTGTTTTTGCGAATCTGGAGAATCGACTCCTAACTCAAAATCTGCGTAAACCCAAAAGCTGAAAGTGCGAATTCACGCCCGTGGCTTCCCAGAAGCGCAGCGCGCATAAATCCATGCAAATTCACACAATTGCATTCATAAATTTTGAAAATTCAGCAGCAGATCGATGCGCGGCGGATGACCTCGCGCGTTCCCAACAACTCCAACACACGCAGCACCACGTCCAATGCCATTGTGGATGTACTTCTCGGTTTCGTGATATCGGGACGGCGACGTCGGCGCTCTGTGCAGGCAGCACGCCGCTTTTTTGGGTGCCGTCGAGGGCGCCGTCATTTTCGATTTCATCCTTTCCTCGCTCTTTCCAACTTTTGACTCAAAATTCCTCGACTCTCCAAAGGAAGTCCTGAACCCAAAAAACCCAGAACCACTTTCCCTCCTCCATTCAACGCGGCGACCTTCCGGCCGAGGGTTTTTGTACTGTCTTGTGCGTGCATACATGAATAGCAGATTGTGTATTTACGCTCAGCTCTGGGAAACGGGAAATAATGCGATGCGCTAAAGTTCGCTTTTTGCCCGAAAAAGGTTTTTGGGAGAAGAATTTCACGACCGGTCAACGCGGTTCAGACGTCTTCTTCCGGCGGTGCAGGCGTCCCGAATGTAGGCGGATTTTGAGTCAGAAGGGCTGACTGCACTTTTGTTTGTTTCGGCTAATTACAAAGCTGCAAGAATGAAATTAACACTTTGAGTCAAGGCGGGAGTCTGGGAATGTCGTGTCAGCCTGCACGGGCCTGCACTGCTGGTTAGCATGGCTTATTTTAGACTTTTATGGGCTGTGAAAATATCAAATCTGTCTATGTCTAGATCGAGTCTGTGGAAGTCTCATTTTCGCATGGATTTGGCTATGGAAGCGGTTGTGAAATCGTGAGCGTGTTTGATCAGCCTGCACCTCTTATTTTGTCTTGTTTTGGCGTGTGGAAGCGGTTGTGAAAATATCTGGATTTTTGTCTAAAAATAGGGGCTTAGACAAGCTTCAGACGGCTTGGGATCCGATGTCTTAAATAAAGCATTTCAGTTTGATTTTCGTGTTTCTTCGTGCGTGGATTTCTTCGAGTTGAACCCCGAGATTCTAAGTGTTTCCTTCCGTTCCAGATCCAACAGAATGACCGCCGAAGACGGGTTGATTGCCAGCATCTCATCGCTGCACCTCCAGACGCAATTCCACCATCCTCACCACCCGCAGCAAGCGAACAGCAGCAGCCATCCCCTGCAGCAGTCCCAGAACCATCCTCATCACCATCAGCAACCCGCTTCCGCCCTTCCTCAGATGTCTCAATTTGGAGTATCCAGCCAACAACACCAGCAGCAGCAGAACCATCAGCAGAACACGCCGCTGCCTCAGCCCGGCGCATGGTACTACGAGATGGGCTCCGTGGCGAGCCGAGGAAGCGGCGGCTCCTCCGGCGGCAGCGACAACGGCGACCCGCTTCAGGACTTCAGCGACTCGGACAGCTTCAACCTGCACAATCTGGCCGTTTCCGGACACCACTCTATCCTGTCGAACCAGCGAAATGTGACCGAGAGCGTCGATGTACCGTCGTCGGAGCACGTGGCAGAGATCGTCGGACGTCAAGGTTGGTTTTTAGTCTGCATTTTGGGAATCTTGGGTCCGGGGTAAAGTGTAGCCACCACGAATTCCTTCGTATTCCCCACCTCGTTTTCGTGTATTTGCACAAAGATTCTTTTTCCTCCTCGTTTTCCCCGAGACCACTTACTATGCGGTGGTCGGCGGCGGCGTCGGACCACCGTTCACAATGTGCGTTCGCGAGTCGCCGACGTCAAAATAGGTTAACCAAAAACCGCGCGCCCCATTTCTCTCCTCTTCGGCCGCTCCGCTCTCTTCACGCAAACTGTAGCAGGAGCATCACAGAGAGTTGTTTGTTTTATTTCAATTAGAGCGAGTAGGCGAAAGAGAGCAATTTACAGTTCTCTCCTCTCCCCGGGCAAGCAATTTTCGACGATGCGCCAAAAGTGATTTACAGGGTTGGAAGAGGGGATTTGAAGGGCGCCGGAGCGTTGCGCCGCCGCCGCAGCGGCGAAGGTTAAAGGTTTGGATTCGGTTCGAGGTAAACAAGAATGAGGTTGACATCGAGTTCATTATCGCCCGGTTAAGGGCGAGAACTCCGCGACCAAACAAGGCTCTGCCTGGCTCCGCATGGCGCTCGGAGGCCCCGGAACATTTCGATCTTGTTTACAGCTCTTCCCGCTCGGGGTCCGATCTTTGACCACCGCCGCCCGGCCGACGCCGACACCGCCGCTGACCGAGGCCCTCTCGCTTGCTCATTGCGCATTCATTTTGAGTTTGTTGATTAGGGGATAATTTTTGGACGCCGACGACGCTCTTGGCCTTCTCCTCGGGCTCGAGAACCACCCAGAACGTTCTCGACCACGACGGCGACCAGCGGGAGAGGGATTACGCCTGTCATAGCACGCAATTATCGCAACACACGCGATTAGATCGATGACCCCGGCTGGGTCTCTTCAGTGTGCTGATGAAAAATCCATTAGCGGACGCCGCGGCGGTGTGGCGAGCGAGAGCAGATGGATGAACCTGTCAATGTTTACAAGGTGTGAATGATTCCCAGGTCTCCGCTGACTCCGATCTCTACTGGGGATCTCTGGGTTTTCGATTCAACTCTTGTCTCCCTAACCGTTACGCCCAAGAGAAAGAGAGATACAGGAGAAGATCATCAAAGACGGCGCGGCGGACGGTTTGTATGTTGCCGAAAGCGTCGTTTCGCATTCTGACTCATTCTGCGAGAGTGCAATAAAACGGCGCGGGAGAGGAAGAGCGGCGGCGGCGAAGGAGAAGAAGAAGATAAGATTCCATGGTGAAAGGGCATCGTCGTAGCGGTGAAGAAGACGGGAAATGATGATGGGGAGAAGTGCAGCATGCCTGAGATTATGTGTACGTCTTCGTCGTGTTTGTTTGTTTTACATGCACACGAGAGCGAAGAAGAGCGCCGCATTAATCAGGAACGACGACGATTTTTTGAGCGCGAAAATGGGGATGAGAAGTTGGGAAAACAGTCGAAGAGGGGACATTTGTTTGATTAGGGAAGTGGAGCACTTAAGGGTGGATGACGGAAAACAGATCCACACATCCTGGGATGGGTTTGGGGATGCGATTCCTGGATTCCTGGATTTAAGGGTCAAATTTGGACAAAACTAGGGTACCATTAATTAGCCTGTATTCCGACCGTCTAGAGGCGCTTTTGAGTTTAATCAGCTAGCCCAGACAAGATCTGTCTGAGCAGTCAGTTTTGAGGTCATTTCCAGACGGAAACCGACCGGTTAACTCTGACCTCTAGCCTGGAAATTCCGTTTAAGACGGATTACGTCTCAAAATTGTCTCTAGACATTCCCCTGTCTCAGATTCTCCATTTTCACGTCTCCATTCCATGCTTCCCGGTCGCAACCACCTCCCAAGATCTTTCCTAAATCCGATTTCTCCTCTTCTTCTCCCTTTTTCCCGCTTTTTTCCTCCTATCTCAGCCCAAAATCCGAGATCCATATGGTGCACACGTAGTGCACCTGTCCGCCTTGACGGTTTTTACAACTTTTATGTGCTAAACGGCCGCCGGCGGTCGAAAATTAATGATCCTCCCGAGTCCCACACAGCTCGAAAGCGGCAAAAAAACCCACGCGCGCACGCTCAAAGAACGCTTGTCCGACGGCCGCCCGCAGTGATCAGATCACCGCCTGAGGCGCCTAAAAACGCGCCTTTTTATTACCTCTTTTAAAGCCGAAGCAAAAAATGCGTGCGGCGTTGGCGATGGGTCGTAAAGGCGAGAGATAGAAGGCTCGTTTACGCGCCCTGGACTCTCGCGGCGGCTCCCTTTCTTCGCAGCGGCGTGCACTTTTTGCATCTGGGGAACGGAGTCAGTTTTTCCGGGTGCGGCGCGACCTAACACAGGAAGCGATCGGGTTTCCCGAGAATCTTGTTGTGGTCTCCGCCGACCGCCGCCGCGTTCTCCCACAACCGTTCCTTCTTCGCTCGTTCGTCTTCGGCTCTGTTTGAGTTTGTGTGGTGTAAGAGTTGAGTGGTATCTCCACCGGGGGACGTCGGGACGGAGAAGGAAGGAAGAAGGTGGGAGAAGATGGAGAAAAGGCAGCGGAGGTGAAATTCGATGATTATCCAATTGCGCGGCCATCGCTCCGACGCCGCCGCCGCGTCGCCGGGCGCCGCCACCGGCAAAAGCAAATATTTTGCGCGTCGACTCGGGTCGTGTTGTTGAGCAGCAACAGGAACGATGACGGGACCGGGAGGGGATTGAGGACGGCAGGAACCGTAAGGGTGGTCACAGAGAGGAAGGATTTGGGGGATAAGACAGATTTGCGGAAGAGGAGATTATGATGGAGAGTCAGGAGAAGTCGACGGACAGGTTGAGATTGAGATATCGGGGCAGAGATCTTGAGGAGATAAGAATCTACTGATTTTCGCTGTTTTCGAGCATTTTCCCGAGAAGTTCCTGGTCAGGTTTTAATGATTTTTGTCATTTCAGGATGCAAGATCAAGGCCCTGAGAGCGAAGACCAACACCTACATCAAGACCCCAGTCCGAGGCGAAGATCCGACCTTCGTGGTCACCGGCCGCCAAGAAGATGTCCTGGAAGCGAAACGAGAAATCGAATGCGCCGCTGAACACTTCACGCAGATCCGGGCCTCGCGTCGTCATAGCCAAGGAGGCGTCCCAGCCCCCGGCCACGTCACCGCCTACGTACGGGTACCCCTCAGGGTGGTCGGCCTGGTCGTTGGTCCCAAGGGTGCCACGATCAAGCGAATCCAGCAGGACACGCACACCTACATCATCACCCCGAGCCGCGAGCGTGAGCCCGTGTTCGAGGTAACCGGACTGCCCCAGAATGTTGCCTCGGCCCGGAGGGAGATCGAGCAGCACATCTACCAGCGCACCGGATCCATGCCCATCACGGACCAGAACACCCCGATCAGCCAGTACGACCTCCAGAACGCCGCGATCGCAGCCGCCACCGCCGTGAACCAGAACGTCCAGCCTCGTGCTGCCTACGGATCCCTGGCCACCGGAACCCACCAGCTGAGGCAGCTGGAGGCCAACAGGAACTTCATGGACTACACCAACGGAGGCGCCGACTTCGGAAACAGCCTCCTCTTCAACACGATCCTGGCCCCCAAGAAGATGTCCTCGCAGCAGACCTACTCGTCGGGCGGAAGCCCTCCTCCCGGCTCCACCGGATCCAACAACTCGGAGAACGTCTACGCCAACGAGAAATACTCGAACTGGTCCGCGTCCACGATGACCACGATTGACTGCTGGAACAAGGCCGCTAACACCTACGGTGAGTACTCCTCCCTTCCCGGCTTCTCCTAATCCCAAAATTCAGATTTCGGCTGCGGCTTCACGAGCTCCAACTCGCAGAACTCCCACGACGAAGGAATCGGCGGATCTCCGACCAACTTGTAAGTCCCAAGACGCATCCCAACGCTTCCTAATCCTCGTTTTCTGTTCCAGTGGCGTCACTGAAGACCCGTTCCGTCTCTTCGGCTCCTCGATCTCGAACATCTGGTCCAACTCAGACTCCGACAAGACCCCTGCCGAAGTGGCTCCTATCGCCACGGCCTAAGCCGGTGCAGGCTACCAAAACCTGCGCCCAGGCCAACTCTTCTAACACAACACAACCACTTCTACTACAATATTTGACCTCCAATTCTGCCTAAGGGTGAGCGCATCTCCGCCTTCGTCGTCGTGGTGAATGTCGTCTCGTCTTCTTGGTGTCACTTTTGCCTCCATTTTACTATTTCCGTCGTAACATCGTTGTGTTGTGTCTCCTCCTTCAGCTGCTCCCCACGATCCTTCCACCCTCCTCTTCCTCAAGCTCGTGTGCTTATCAAATGCTTTATCTCAACTCCTCATTTCCTCACACACATGCAGAAATTTCTATTCTTAATTTCTAAAGAAGACCCTCTATAAACGCTCCCACACATACAGTATAATATCTATCGTTCACACATCTTAATACGGCTATACTCTTTTCCATCTTAACCCCTTCTCTCTCTCTGTCTGTCTGTCCTCCTTCCTATCTCCATCTTATCCCCCTTATTTAACGCATTTAATTCTTGTGAGATGTTCTAAGAAGAAATTCGTTTCTCTATAATATAAAGAATTATTTATTTCCAAAACGATTTCCCGAGAAGAGTCCAGACCCGTCCAGAAAGGGCGAAATTCTCTATTTTCTCCCCACCTCCTCCTACTCCTCCTCCTGCACCCAACCGTCCTCGTTTCGTGTTCATTCCGCAGATGAATCTTGAAGAAAACCAGAAGAAAAGTACTATTTATAATTTATCTCGTCGCTAAGAACTTAGTGTATATACCCGAAGGCTTTATGTTCTCGCGTGCACCCCAACGAACGACCGTACCGTAACCCAAACTCTTCTTCTTCCCCCCGTCTACCTTGTCTACGTGTATTCCCTCGATCCTAACGTTTTATCCTCTTTTTTAAGATACTCTTTTGCGCGTGTAAAATTGTGTGCTGGTGTCCCCCTTTCTTCTTCCTCTTCCTCCTCCTCCTCGAAATACGAAAAAGATGTCTACGTCGCAACTCTCGCAACGAAAGGCCTTTTCCCTGCTGGTCAGTGTATAAGCCTCCCCAGCCCCCGAATCACAGTATCCTTTAACACGTTTCTATGTATCCGTAGTTAGCGTTAGTGGACTTACTCCTTCCTTCCATCTCTCCGTCTCCATCTGCCGTCGTTTCCATGTTTTTGATGAATCTTCACACAGTTTATCTCGATAATTTCTATATTGATATATCCCCATATATGTTCTATGATAGTGGTTTGAGGAGTAAAGAATCGAGTTTATGTCGTTGTTGTGGTTGTGAAGCATGTCGTTGTGGTTGCACGGTGTCCCAGGGAGCCCTAAGAGGCCTAGAAGGTCAAAATCAGGCAGACCCGGTTTGAGTGGGGGTACCATTAATTAGCCTAAAGCCAGACTGTCTATAGGCGCTTTTAGGCCTCATTTGGACAGGTCTAGTCTAAAACGGCCTTATTTGGAATCTGGAAATCACCACCAATCGGTCCATTTTGGAGTCAATTACAGACCATGGACCGGTCGGTCTTGATTAACAGTCTGGAAATGGCAGTTTTCGGACTTTTGAGACATTCAAAAACAACCAAAATTTGTCTTTTGAATCCGTTTTAGACAGTTCCTGTCTCAAATCCGTCATTTTGAGCTCATCGTTTCGTCTTTACCGGTCGTGGTCACCGTAAACATGGTCCACGCTTTTGTAGATTTTGGGCCTGGTCGTTTTGGCCACTCTTTGGGACCATCAGCATGCTGCACATAGTCTTGAAAGTCCTAGCCTGAGCATTCCTAATCTTCCACCTACTTTCAGACTCCACGTCCAGACTCATCTAATCCCCCATCTTCCCAGCCGCCCGACTTCTCTCCACCAAGGTCGGCTCGTAGCTCAACAGCAGCAGCAGCACCTACGCCCTCTTCTCCTTCCCCTCCATCTCCCCAGCACCCTTCTCTCCAACTCTTCCTCAACGCTCTTCGCGGGTTCCCGAGTATTCAGAAAGCAATGCAGCGAAGTCAGAAATCGCACTCAATCAGAATTCTTGTTTTGTTATTCTCTTGTTACGTTTTCTCCTTCCCTCATCTTCCTTTGGCCGGCGCTCCCTAAGACGCCGGCTGGACCCTCAACCGTGTTCTCTTCTCCTCCTCCTCTAATACAGTTCCGAAATGTGCTTTACTCCCTCTGACCACTTTTCGCGGGTATACGGTGGTGCCCTGGCTGCCTATACCTGAAATTGGAGAACTCCCCAAACAAGGGGGTCTCCGATTCACTCCTATTCGTGTTTATCCCACCCCGAAACCAAATCCGGACTCATATTATTCTAATAATTTATTTTATTTATGAACTTCTCCCAGAAGAAATATTTCTAAAACGAAAAAACAAGACCAGAATTGTGCCAAATAGCGACGAAAGCCTAACCAAAATAAAGCGTAAGATCCACCATATTTTATTACTATAAGATCTCCCAATTTCTCCTCTTCTTCTTCTCCTTCCCTCTACCGAAAGGATTCGCGTTGTTGTTAATCCCCTTGATATGCGAATGTCATTTCTTTGAACGACGAAACCTGCGAATATTGTTGTTATTGGAAATAAAGTATTTATACACTGCGACAAGGAATCAGAGAGATCGGGGATCGGGGATCGGGTTCTGGGAACAAGGCTGCAGGGTCAATTAATGAAGAAGTGCGTCATGGATGAGGAATTGCGTTTCTGGGAAGCGCTCACGGGTAAATCAAATATTCTTCGATTTGGCTATTTGTTCTAGAAGCTGCTCTATGGCCTTAGCGGGCGAAGGGCGAGAGTTAGGTTTAGGATCCGTTCGAAAGATCTTCCGCCTCAGGCCCCCAAACCAAGCCAGGACCCGTTGTTTCCAGATCTGGACTTTAAATTGCAAGCAGTGGTCGAAAGTCCCAAAATTCTCCAAGACGTCTCTCTCAACAGCCACGGGCTTTTTGCTAGAAACTCCTGAAAGTCGCTTCTTGGGATAAGCCATGATTTCATGGCAGTCGAAAGGCTGGATATACTCCAACAACGGCGTGACTCCTTCGGGAAACTCGATGGGCTCGCTGACACACTTCTTGAGAAATGGTCCCAAAGCTCCGTTTCTCTCGTTCCACTTCCTCTTGTTCCTCCGGCAATTGCAGCAAATCTTGCTTAGACTGCACGGGAGTCCGTGGTCCTTATAGTGGAGAAGCACTATTTTGTGCATTTGACGGCGATTGGCCCAGAGGAGATTGTTGATAAGATGGGTTGGAGTGCTGATCGTGTAGAAGAAGGTGACCTCGTTGTCCTCGAGGTCCTCCTCTGGATAGTCCAGGTTGTCCGGGTCTGGAGTGCAGATCCCAACGGAGTTCAGATACGCCTTCTCGAAAGAGATTGCGATTGGCTCCTGGGACGAGATCTCGTGGACCTAAAATTGAGGTATTAGGACTAAATGTTTAAAGCTTGAACTCACCTTAAAGTGGTCACGTATCAGCAAAACCAGGGCCAGCTGACAGAGCGATTTGAGCTGACTCTCCTCTCTCATGGTTTCCACGAACCGTCCCAAGCCAATTACCCGGATTCTCCTCAGCTTTCGACCGTTTAAGACCCGTTCCAACTTCACGATAACGTCCTCGACAAATCCGATCTTTGTGATTTGGCTTTGGATCATTGCCAAGTTTCTAGAGACGTGGCCAAAGTTTGCCATTTGGATATAAGACTCAGGATGCTGTTTTGGATCCCAGAGGGCTGGGATGAACATGTCTTTGAAAGATTCCTGAATCTTGGGAAGCTCGTGGACCTCTCGTGTGAACCGTAGAGCGTAGATGCTCAAGCTTCTGTCCAGAGGAAGGTAGAGAATCTTAGAAGTTTTTTGAGCTCGCTTCTCCATCGTCCTGCAAGCGGCTAAGTCGCCAGAATAGTACGGTAGGACAAAAATCGAAGATTTTAAATTCTTCTCAGTCCACCGATTTCTAAGAAACGTTTCCATAAGAATCTGATGGCAGTTCACAAGGTAATACAGGTCCACCTCTCTTTCGCCACAAGGCTCTTCTCCTCCCTCGCCTGCATTTTCCAGCGCCTCTGTCAAAATCCCGAAGTATCCCAGGTAATCGACCTCTTCGTGGTGGATTTCGGTCGCCAGGAAAGTCGTGTTCTGGGGCTTAAAATGGTCCTTCAAGGTCTTCAAAATGATCATGTTCCAAAACCGGTAATTCTCGCTGTTAGGGTCTTGTTCGCTTCTTGGAGTGGTCCAGACCGACTTGAGATTTCGGACCTGGTTTCCTCCCACGAAGTTGCAGAGCTTCCTGAGCATGCAATCAAGGGAATTCTCTTCTGGAACACTTCTAGGATTCTCTTCAATATACCAAATTCCGGCTTTTATGAGGCTCTGATGGAGAGAGGCTTCAGCCTCGGCGACGGATGAGGAGATGTCAGGGACGGGCATATCAGTGAGGGACAAAGATCTCAAAAGTCCTGAGGCTAAATCCTGTCTTATACGAGCGTTTCTAATGCTTCTCAACTCTGGCATTACTTGTCTTCTTAGCATTCAAAAAAAAGCCCGTGCAGGCAAAGGCAATCGCGTCATTTTTGGCCTTCTCACTTGATCTCCGCTCTCGGCGATCTCGGCCAGAACATCACCATTCCACTCGTCACTCTGGCCACTAAAAACTGCAAGATAAGTGGCCAAATCGAATTTCCTAATCGCCTCTCGCCGCTTAATTCGCCACAGACCAACAAGAAGAAGACTCCCCAATCAGATTAGCGCGCCACTCCTTGCTCTCCGCTCCCCCACTTGTCACGAACACCCCGAGAATCGTCTTTGCCTGCACACTAATTAGGTTTCCTTGGGTTCCCGGTGGCTTCCTGCTGACAACAGCAGCAGTCCCGTGCACCTCATTACGGGAACAACCGTGGTTTAAGCCCTTCGTCAGTTCCTGGTGACGAAGCCGTCGTGTATCAAAGGCGGTGCGCTCTAATTAAGAAGCTTTTGAGGGGCGCTTTGCAGCCGGAACGGCGACGGCGGCAGAGATCTCGGCGGCAGTGGCCACTTCCCGCTTGCATGCTAATAAACAATAACACGGCGGCGGGCACAACGCGAAAACAACGCGTGTGCTACGCGTGAGTGCGAATGGCCGCTGGCCAGTGCCTGGCCGTGACATGGCAACAATTCGATTCGCGATCGACGTTCGCGACCCCGCGAGGACAACAATCAGGGGCGGTGGTGGGAAGCAGCGGATGGATGGAGGACTAGCTTGAGGGGAAGGGGGGCTAAGAACTGTGGCGATATGGGGATCGGGGGTCAGAGAGACCGATTCGTTCCAAGCCGGATGATCAAAATGACTCTTGAAGAAGGTGAGAAGTGGACCTAGTCGTCTGAGAGTTGGTCCGAGACGTCTCATTCCAGAGAGTCGACCGGTTTTGGAATCTTCAGGGGTGCAAGGATAAGGCCAGATGTCCGAGAACCGAGACAGCACACAGCAGACTCAGACAGTCTCGATCTGTAATCATCAAAACCGCCATTTGCTGATCTTGTCGTTGACCCGTGCGGTCGCGCCCTGGAGCTCGCGCTGCCTGGGAGGTGTGATCTTCTATGCGATCCAAAATCCGAAGACTCCACATGGCATGAAACTGCCAAGGACCGCTTAGAACTGTTCCGGTAAGCATCTGCTGAAAATGCGGTCGGTCCTGTCAACTAAAAAACGGGGGGAGACGTAAACATCGGTCCTGTGGTGTAGTGGTTATCACGTCTGCTTTACACGCAGAAGGTCGTCGGTTCGAACCCGGCCAGGATCATTTTGTCTTTTTTGCGTTTTGATAATTTTTACTATGTTCTCAAACTCATTTTTCACGTTCTCTTTTTCCAATAAGTTAAGATAAATATCCGAATAAATATATTTCTTGGCCTTTCCGACCTCAATTCCTCTCAATAGCAGTACTTCTCATCCGACCGATCGGAGCAGTGATCAGTTCCATCGCACCAGTGTTTGCGCAGAACGGATTCCTTCTGGTTCTCGCAAAGGATGTACTTCGTGTCGTTGACTTCTGCAATTGAACCCATTAGGCAAGATCTCAAAGTCCCCACATACTGCAATTCCGCTCATCCTCGCCTCCGGGGCAATCGGCAACTCCATCGCAGTGCTTCTCCATGTCGATGCACTCGTTGTATCCTTTCTTGGCTCGCGATTGAAGACTGTCGCAGACGAATTTTCCGATGCAGGCTGAAACGAAATAAGCTGAATCTTTGGCCACAAGAACGCCAAACTTACTGCTATTCCTGCTGCACCCAATCTCGTCCAAGTTGGTTCCATCTCCGCAATCGTCGAGGACTCCGTCGCAACGTTTAGCGGCGTCGATGCACTTTCCGCTCTTGACGCAGGCGAATTCGTTTCTGGCACAGGAGGCTGAAAACAAATTATGAGGATTCTGGGGTCGGGAGAATCCGCTTACGGCAGTTGTTCTCGTCATCGCCGTCGTAGCAGTCGGGGTGTCCGTCGCAGCGTTTCGAGTAGTCGATGCACTGGGACGTGGCGCAGCAGGCGAAGTACTTGTCCCCGCATTGTTCCTTGATCGCTGGAAAATGGAGAAGGATTAGGAAAAGTCGGAGATGGTCAACACGGTCATGAAGGATGAGATGAATAGGCGGGAAGGGGCCGTATTGAGGTCAGAGGCGATGGCAGGCCAGTTCGAAACCACGATCACGCCTCAGGCGGCGACGTAAGCCTCAAATTACGAGCAATTCTAAGCAGTTTTGGGTCCAAAAAAGCACAAAATATTCGACGACAGAAGCAGGAAACGTCGAACGTTCGAATGCGTCGCTAAACAGATCAGAGAAAAACGCTGAATTTCGCGATTTTACAGGGAAATTCGGGGTCAAAAACGGAAATTTCAAGCGCGAATTGGAGCTTCGCCAGTGGTTCGCCCAGGCTGCGCATGATCTGACAGGTTAAAGCCTTTTTTGAACGAAAATCGGTCGGCCCTAGCGAAGGATTACGGTAGATATCAGCGCGGATGAC
This sequence comes from Steinernema scapterisci, assembly GCA_000757745.1. Taxonomy (NCBI): domain Eukaryota; kingdom Metazoa; phylum Nematoda; class Chromadorea; order Rhabditida; family Steinernematidae; genus Steinernema; species Steinernema scapterisci. The sequence goes on from KN166166.1 coordinate 51,499, forward strand.
CTTAAAACAGTTAGCCCAAAACCGAAAACTCACAGCAATGCATAACGTGGTCATATTCCGGACAATACTTGACCGAATTCCGAAAGTTGCAGTTCGACGTGTCCTTGTCGAAAGCCTGGTCCTCTCCTGGACACTTCAGCGAGAACGTTCTCCCGATGGAACACTGGAAAAACGTCCTCGAGCAGCTCGTGTTGTAGATGAAATAGTCCAGTTTCTCGAGGTTGTAGGACTTGAGGACGGATTCTGGGAATTCACCTGATTCGCAAAAGTTGATTTCGTAGCCGCTCCTGTGATTCTCTTTCTGGGAACCGCCGGCAGCTGGAGGAGCTGGTCTTGGAGCCATAGGAGCTGGAGCTGACGGTCTTTGGGGTGCTGGATGAGGGGCATAAAGGATATTCACGGCTGGAGATGGCTTCAGTTGAGGGAAAAGGGGTTCTGCGGGAACAGATCCCTGGCCTTGGCCCTGGGGGTACGGCTGATAAGGATAATAGCCGTCGTTCTGAGCATTGTGAACCCCGTCAGAAGCTTCTTCAGCAAAATCCAGCTGCGGGAAAAGAGGTTCCAGCGCCCAGGCGCCGGCGATAAACGCCACAAAGAGAATCGGCCGACTGTACATAACAGTTGAGGTGCGACTGATTCTTCTGACCGTCAGGACTCTTAAGTGACAAATCGACGAGCGAACTGTTTGCGCTCGGGTTTTGAGCGCTTCATTAGCCCGGCTGGCGATCGCAACTCCACCTTCGCGCGCGGCCCTCGCCGGTTCCAGTGTCGCAGTCCAGCCCGAAGCATTGTTCTGGACAATCGGGTCCGGCGGAAAAACGTCGTTCGCTACTTTGGAAGACATGTAAACAACAAGGCGAAGGTGGTGGGAGATTAGAATGTGTTTATGGTGGTGGGTAGGGGAATCCAAAAACACAAAAGCACTGGAAAGTAGAAAAAAACTAGATTTCTGGAAGAGAACGAGGCTCTCAACGTTCTTGAAGGTTTCATAGGTAAGCTCAAAGCCTGCAAAAGGTTTGCATCGGCCGGGAATCGAACCCGGGCCGCCCGCGTGGCAGGCG
>KN166168.1:3192-48522 GCA_000757745.1 Steinernema scapterisci
CGCAACGATAACTTTGTCTGCATTGCCTATGGAAACCCAGGCAGCATTAACGAGAATAACTGGAACAATTACTGGATCAGATTTAATGGTCGTAAGGCTGAAGACACGGTGCTCATGACTCAGCACGGCAAGCGCGCTTATCTCATCTACCGACCTTCTAAGACCGAGGAAGAGTACCGAAAGCACAAGGCATTCGTGGACAAATTCAAGAATCACATGACCAAGTATGGGTCACGAATCGAATAGTGAGTTTACGGTGTCGCTCCAACTCCGTTTTAACATAGTTTCCATGTTTCAGTAGCAGCAGCTATCGGGATGATTTCGAAAAACTCATCAACGACGCCGCCAGTGTCTATCCATTCCCCACGATTCTCATGATGTCCGTCTTTTATGACTACGATGGACCCTCCCAAAACGGTTATGCCACGCCAACAACAATGAGTTACGCTGGAGTCTACGCGCCGACTAACGGAAACAGCAATGCCATGGAGAAGTTCACCTACGACGCTGTCCAGTGCGATTGGTTCATCTGGAAAATGTGTGGAAACACCAGGAAGAATCACTTCAACTTTTTCATTGGCCTTTGAGCTCGGTTTTAATGGCTGTCTTGGTATCTAATTGAGTGTAATCATCTTTCTATAACTCTGCTAATAAAGCCCAGCAAGTAAATTTTTGCAACCCAAATTTATCTTCACTGAAAAATAGAGCGTTGAAAAAGATAAAATTTTTGACAAATGAGGCACGGCACTGCTGTTTCTGTTGGTTGGCCAGGAAACGCCAGAGTGTCCCATACTTGGATACCGTGATTTGATCCAACTCTTTAAAGATCGTTCAGAATCATTCAACATTCAAGGCTTTAACTGTCTTTTTTGACAAACCAAATCAGTTTCATCTGTAATATTGACGTCCTAATATTATTTTTAACAACGGCCAGTTGGTTGTATTTCTCTGTTTTCTTGTAGCTGACGCTTAAGTCCTGGCTCGCTTTTAAATGATATTGCAAGCAGATCGATACTTATGTGCACAAGCGACGGAAAAGTGTACATAGCAACCCGTCGACGCATGCGATTTCTCCTTTTGAGATGACACTATCAGTCGACCGCAGCGCGCATTTATTGATTTTTCTGAGCGACTTGTGAAACAGTCGAAAATGTGAATTTTGGTATTTTAGTCATTTCATAGGCTTTCTAGCTCATCCTTTTCTATTTGAGGTTTTTTGCTGAGTTGATTTTCTTTATTACCAATGTACTTACCTGAAGAGCTCCTCGTCAAAGTTGTCCAATTATGCGGCTCACCCACTTGTTTAAACGCCCTACAATTGCTTTCTAAGCGCCAGAGCAGCCAGAGCAGAATTTTAGCACTTCTGCACTTTTGCTAACTTTTCAAAAATTTCTTGTACATTTAACTAGATTGTTTTAAAATGTTAAACCGCTTTTTGAAAACTAAATTTTTTGGATTGTTTTGAAGCTCCAACACGTTTTTTCTTTGCTAAATTTTAGTTTTTGGTTTTGCTAAACAGGTTTGTTGCAATCGTAATGGTTTTTTGGATCGATTTAGGTACTCTTCTCTCTAAATTTCAGTACATGTTTCTTGTGCAAGTGACTTTTTGACTGCAATTGACTTTTATTAAATTCGATTTTCAATTTGTTTGTTTCTTGTTTTTGTCTCCGCTTCAAATAGTCTTGAATCCCTGTTTGCTATTTTTAGCTTCTATTTTTGGGGGTCAAAGTAATGCTTCTTTGCGATCTACCCGAAGAGCTCCTCGTCAAGATTGTTCAATCATGCGACTTACCCACTTGTGTATACGTCCTCGGATTGCTTTCAAAGCGCTTTCGCCAACTGATGCTCAAACATGGGCCAAGGCAGAATTTGGTTTTCGATATTCAGTGAGTTTCATTTTGACATTCAATTTTGAGAATATCGCTTTTAGAGACGATGGGACATACACACTGTACAGCAATAGGACGTTTAAAAGGATCGAAGAGCGTTTTGAGGTAAGACGAACAGTTACAATTGCCCTTGTGCAGAGTCGCTTTCAGACTTTGGAGGCCTTAGATCAAACTTTAAGCAATATTCCCGAGTTCTGTAAAGTTACAAATGTCTGCGTTGTGGGAATGGAAGAGGAGTATAAGGACAAAGATCTCTTTGAAACTGTATTTAGGCGTCATAGCCGATTATTTGATATCGAAAACTTGGCTTTTCATGACGAGAACTGCATGGTAAGACACTCGCTGACCTAAAATTCTAAGTATTTTTAGTTTGAAATGAACTACGTTTTGTGCAAATACTTTACCCGTCTTTTGGCTACGCCCAAGATCACAGAGATCTGCTTGTGGATGGACATTGGCAGCAACAGCCAGGACTTCGTGGAGACTTTAGTTAAACAACAGTTGATTCTAACTGTAGACAATGTTTAAAAGTGCTTTTTTCAAAATTTATACATTTTAGGATTGGTGTAAAAACGTGAATTCATGCCAAGAAGTCAACCAACACCGGGACTATCTGCTGAAGACCCCCGATCTTGGAATTAAGAATTTGAGGCTTGAATTCCGGTTAGAAAAAGATGTCAGCAAGGAAGAGTTGGAAAGGACCGTGGACCAGTTTGGGAAGGTAAAAAGGGCTTGGCGTGGCCTACTTGTAACTTGACACGTTAAATTTTAGGCTCTGTCGAACAATCAAAACTTGAACTTCAAGACGATAGAGCTGCAGCCGCCATTCAACTCAGAAACTGCTCGGTGGCTTTGCGATCCGAAATTCTATCCTACTCCCTCTAATCCTCACTTTGGGTATTTGAGGGAGACAAAGTTTGAATTGAAGAGAGCTCATCAGTTTCCAACCTTTCAGCTTGATCCTGGATGCTTCGGAGTCAGAGAGCATACAAAGTTCCAAGTCGAGGTAAAGTAAAGATTTGGTCACTTTTCTTGTATTTTTATGTTCAGCTGACAGCTAAGAAACTTCTAATTGCACGAGTTCACAATTGTTGGTCTTCTGTGGCTGGCAGTGTTCAAGAGGTTTTCAAAGGCAACTCAGAAACATGGACTCTACAACACGTTAAGGATATAGATCCAATAGTAAGTCTAAGTAAGCTGTCGTAAGATTTTAAATTTATATTTTAGTATGTGAGCTACATTGACCCACAAGAATACCCAGAAGCGCAGAAGTTTTGGCTAGAGAATGTGCCTTATAACGTTACGAAGGTTCAGGAAATCGATGAGGCTTTACCATTTGGGCTAAGAGTTCTGAGCAACAAATAAATAGTAATATTAATCTTGTTTTTAATAACTTATTTTTTGGAAACAAATAGAAAAGTAGAAGTAGTAGAAGGCGAGTAGAAAAGTGACGGCTGTACAATTGACGAGTCTTAACCGCAAGCGATTGCTTCGTTCACTGTCGACCGCATAATTTTTTGAATTAGTGATTTGTGTTCAGCCTTAAATCTGGTTTGAAACGTTGTTTCCAAGACGCTCATCAGACGCACGTACACTTCAATCTAATTTTAAATGCCCTTTTAGTATTTTTTATTTTGCAATTTTTGTTTGTTTTGCCTCTGCTTGTGTTTTCTATCGCTATTTTTGATAAGTGAATGGTCGTAAATGGTTCTAATAATTAGGAAACTAAAAAAAGGAAAGAAAAAAAAATTTTTTTGAACTGGCCTATGACGCATTTTTGATAACTGATCCTGAAACGTGGTCAAAAGCAACCCATAATACTGTTTTTTAATTTTTTGCTTTGCAGTTAAAGTCCAATGAAGAAGTTGTACAAGTTCGTGGTCTTGCACCCCCAGATCTTCAAAATAAAGTAGCTGACGCTCTGGCCGTCATAGGACACCTTTGCCATAGCAGTACTGTTGCCATTGGTTGGCCAGTAGATTCCTGTGTAATCCATTTTAGTAGGTCCATTGATTTCGCATCCACAAGAATAGTAGACGGGGAGCATGATCAGAACAGGAAATCCAAATCCTGGATATGCCTTATTAAAGAGTTTTTGGAGCGTGTAGTCGGTGTCGGATTGACTGAAATCAGTCTCATGGGCGAAACCGTTCTGAGATTCAAGACTCACTATTCAATGACTCCATTCTTAGCTTCCGGATAGAAATCGATCATTTTCTTTTTGAAAGCTTCCACTCGGTCCTTGTAGCTATTGTATGCCTCCGGGTTGGTCGAAGGACGATAGATCATGTAGGCTCTTCCTCCATGTTTGATTGTGATGAGATTCTTCTTGGTTGAACTGTCTTGAAACTCCGTATAGTAGCGATTCCAGTCAGGGCTGTCCCATTCAGTATTGCATGGGTTTCCGTAGGCAATGCAGGCAAAGTTGTCAGTTCGGTACTCGTCGCTAAATGGCAATTTAAACCCAAATTAAGATCTTGATCTACCTCTTTAGAATTGAGTATTTGGCCTTGATGAAGTCACAGAGCTGACGAGCAGCCTTGTCATAATCGTTGTTCTTGTCTACTGTGGACTTGAGATAAGATTCCAGGTAGTTTGTGATCTGCTTTGGCCAGTATTCGTCCTTAACATAGTGTTTTAGAACAGATCTAAAAACTTAAAAACCTGCTGCTTCTGGTAAGCCTTCGAGAACTCGGCTAGGAGCTTCTCGGCAGTATCCTTAGCGTCGTTTATGTTCTTGTCAGCCATGGAATATGTTCGTTGTTGGAGCTTTTGCTCGCAGAATACGCAAGCAGTTTTAAATCAAGATTTGAGTTTGAATTTTTGCGGGTTGAGATCTGGAGATCTCGAGATCTTACCAGTTTGGTAGTCGTATTAACCAGATAAGATCTGAATTGGAAGATTTCATTATGGCCATACTGTGTATTGTCCAGGAAGGTCTGAATGTAGTCAGGATTTGTCAGAAACATGTTGTTGTGAAAGATCTGCAATTTTTTGAGCGCTCATACCAAGTCTTTTCGCTTACGTCAAGAGTCGTGCAAGGATTAATGTTTTCACAAGTGCGGATAAACGCCCTTCTTCGATTCTTACTTCCTTCGCCGTTTAGGTAATTGTTGAGAGCGGCGCTCATTCTTTTTGCTGGATTCCCGACGTCCTGAAAGCGTCAGTTAACAGCTGAAAGCCGGTTTTACCCACCTGCTCAAACTGGATTTTGTTTAGGTGGTTTTCGATGCTGCTGAAGCCTTTCTGCATCTGGCCAGAAAGACCCGAGATCTGTTGTTTTAGCTTGTCCATGTCGGTCTGAAATTCTGGGATTCATTTGGTTCTAAGAATGGACTCACGTCAGGTTGTGGCATTAGGTCGCTTAGGAGATATCCGACGGCTCTTTGAAGGTATTCGGCTGGAGGAAAGACGTTGGAAGCTAGGCCAAGAACGGATTCGATTTTGGAGAAAGTGTCTCTGGCTGCTTCTTGGTTGTCGGTGAGGTCAGTTCGTAGGTTTAAGGAGGGGGAATCTTGAGGGCTGCTGAAGAGGTCATTGGAGAGACGGGCTAGGAACGGGTTTACGGGATTCTCTTGGCCAAAACGGGAAATTTCAGGAAGGTCAGAAGAAACAGGTGCGGATCTTAGGTCTTCTTCTAAGCCTCCAGATTCTTTATGGTCGTCGTACCTGCCTGAAACCTCAGGACAGACCCATTCACGACCACTTAGATCTTCTTCCGGGTTCTGGCCATCCACCAAGGAGTTCTGACCATGCCGATCCAGTTCATCCGGCCCGTGGAGGGAGTCCAACCATTTCACCGGAAGTCCACTTTCTCCTAAGCAAGTCAAGCAAGCAGAAATAGCCACAACGTCGGCATGGCTGCAGGAACGAATACTTAGTGTGTAAACTGGTCATTTATAGCTTTGAAATGCCAAGGACGTTCAGAGAAACTGTGTAAAGTTTTCCTTAGCAATAAGCGCAAAATAGCTTCTGTTTGGAGGATAGGAATGCGTTTGGCCGCTTTGACCTTGATGACCATATGGTTGAAGCAGTACGCTTGGGCATGAACCGGTTTGTCAAAAAGATCGAAAGGGAACTAAAATCAGCGTTCGGGAATAGCAATGAGAAATATCGATAAGATTCACAAGAGATGGGTTACGGTAGGTCCGGATGCCTTGCCCATGTGAGCATATCTCATCCTCTTTATCCACAGGAACGAACCTTACAATAAATCATAAAAGCCTAAAATTTCTCAATGCTATCAAATTACTACTGAATTAAACTAAAACTAGTTCTTAGTCTTAGATACTCGGGAGATCACATAAGCGCGGTTGCCGTGTTTGATCACAAGACGAGTCTTTTTGTCGCTTCGGTTGCTTAACTTCGCAACGTAATTGTTCCATCTCTCTTCGTTATTATCCCAAAGGTTCGCATAGGCTTGACAGACAAAGTCGTCATTGCTAAAAACAAGAAGTCAAGAAACGCTTTCATTATTAGACTTCCGACCTGTTCTCAATCCAATATTTTGGTTTAATGTAGTCACAGATCCACTCAGCGGCATCGTAGGTGTTCGTGATTTCGTCAACATGTGACGTAAGGTAAGGATCAAGGTAGTCTTTGAGGTGCTTTGGGAAGTACTCATCCTGCAAAGGCTACCTATCCAACAAGCTCAGAAGACCTTCCTACCTGCTGCTTCTTGTAAGCCTTTTTCAGATCAGCTGTGATAGCGCTGGCAAACTCCCTGGCTCGTTCAATGGTCTTATGCTTAGAGGACAACCCAGAGAAACCATTTTCTTGCTTTACCTGCTGGCACAAGACACAAGAAAACATCTAAAAATTACACGTTAAGAACCTTAAAGTGAAGCTAAGCTCACCAAGCTGACAGTCGTGTTGACAAAGTAAGATCGGAATTCCACTATTTCAGAATGGCCATATTGGGTGTTACTCAAGAAGGACTCGACGAAACCAGGATTACTTTTGAAAAAGTTAGTGTGGAAAATCTGAAAAAAGCTTTTGTCAGAACGCTCTAAAGTTAAAACCTTACGTTAAGTAATCCGCAGGGTTTGATCTGCTGACAGTCGGCGATGAATAACTCTGTGAGCTCTTTGGTTTTGACGCTAGGATCTTCCTCAGACTCTAGATACTCCTCGATAGCCATATTTATATGTTTTGAGGGATTGAGGACTTCCTGATATAAATCTCGTTCCTCACGTGTTGACAAAAATTTGGCAAACCTGTTCAAACTTTAACTTATGAAGCATGCTTTCAATGTTGCTGAAGCCCTTCTGCATTTGACGAGCGAGATCTGAAATCTGGTAATGCAGCTTGTTAAACGGGCTCTGAAACTGACTCTAAGTCGCTAGATGAGAACAGAATTACGTACGTCCGGTTTAGAAACGAAGTTACTCGACATCTTAAGAACGAAACCGAGAGCTTGTTGCATATATCGAGCTTCCGGAAACACATTGGAAGCGAGGCCAATGATATCGTTGACAGTGCCTAACACCATTATAGCAATTTCTTCAGGGCTTTTCTGCCCTGAGGAGGAATAAAAGTGCCGTCCATCGAGTGAAGGTAGATCGAGAAGCTCGAGAGACTCGTTTAGGAGAGCAAGTTTAAGCCCCAAAGAGGAGGAGAGAGCCAGAGACTGATTTGGCTCAATGGGGAGTTCGGTTGAGTTGGTGTTGATTGGGGCTGTGGACTGTTCTGACAGCTCAGCATTAGCGGAAATTGTCACACAGAAGAGCAAAGACAGCAGGAACGGTCGCATCATTGTGCAGGGAGCGTCTTTAGAGGTGTAATGAGGTCTTATATCAGACTCAAATCATCTAAAACGAGCGGTTTAGAAGGTGTTATGCTAATGTACACCACTAAAAGCATTGATTGGAGTCATTATCAAACGACTCAATTGTCTGTCGTTCCGCTGTAATGGCCACTTTGTGTTTTAGTTCTGTTCTGCAGTTCTGCAAGCTCCTGCCATTTGGGTCTGGCTGCTTTGAATGTGGCTGGAAGCTGCTAAAGAGATTAAGAAATAAACAACCTAACAACGGGCTTCCAACTCAAGATTTCGGTCCAAACCAATTTCCAGAAAAGATAGATTTCGGGCTTTCTGCGACTCGGAAAACAGCTGCTTCACCACACACAACAAAACAACGAGTTTACTTGTTTTGATTTTCTCGTCAGCTGTTGACCCTCGAGACTCTTCCAAACCCTCGATTTCCAGTCTTCGAACCTTTGGAAGCCTATCAAAATGCGTTTATTTCTATTCCTCCTATTACTTCCACTCTCTATCACCGCAGAATGCCCTCACAACGCTATCAAAAGCTCCTCGGGAAAGAAATGTTTCATCTCCGTATTCACCTCAATGAACTTTAAGAACGCCCAGAATCTGTGCCGGACTTTTGGAGGCGGTTTGGCTCTGATTACCAGTCAGGCTGATAATGATCTTCTGTCAGGTAGGATTTAGGGTACTTTCAAAGTATCTAAGAACGTTCAGAATACGCGTCGAAAGAGTTTCACAAGCGGAAAACGGCTCCTCAGACGATCAAAGTTTGGGTTGGAATCATGAACCACGAGGAGAAGCATAACTGTTCTAAGGAGTCTTCGGCGGAATGCTCCTACTCCAACTGGGGTCCAGACCATCCTTGTGCCTTGTTGGACGCCAAGAATGGGCGCTGGGTGATTGAGGATTGTAAGAAGGAGCTGCCGTTTTTGTGTGAAACGCGTAAGTCGGTTTTGAACCCTAGCCCCTATATAAGGACCCCTTCCAGCCCCTACCGTAATTATCGGACCCCAAACCGCGGCCAACAGAACCTGTCCCAAAGACTGGAAACAGTACGACAAGAACTGCTACCGCTACTACGCCGACGAGAGCACTTGGACTCGAGCAGAGCAATTCTGTACCATGATCGAGGGTCATCTCGCTTCTATCCATCACAAGCGAGAGATGGAGTTCCTGGTCACTCAGTTCGAGCATCCAACCCTGCTCCACCGGGCTTGGTTAGGAGGGAAACGCGACTATTACTGGCCTAATCAGAAGTACAGGTGGTCCGACGACACTCCTTGGGATTTCACGAACTGGCATAACCATCTGCAAGCTAGTGAATCTTGCGTGGTAAGGATTCCTGGGCTTTCAAAGTGTTAAAACTCTGAATTTAGAGCACAGCATCGGCTTCAGAATCCTTTAGTATGAAGTGGGACACTTTTGCTTGTAACACGTTGGCTTCGTTCTTCTGCAAGAAACCGGTCTAGAGCTTCCTTGGCTTTGTGATACATGATTCTTAGGACCTTAGTGAAGACTCCCTGACTTTATTCTGTACAGTCTAATCCACAAACTTAACCATAAATGGCAGATCTTCATCAATTTCCTTAACCCTGGTCACGTTATAAGGCATGTTCTCCAGCCAAGATTTCTGAGCTTTTGGGTCTTCTTCTGGGTCAAAGTAGGTGATGTACTAAAAAGAGGATCTTAGGATGCTCTAAACCCAGTTATCTAAATCTTACCACTGACACAGATTGCGAAAGAGTCCTTAGATCAAATTTAACGGTCTCGCCCTTAGCTGCCACCTGTGCACTTCCAGGTACTCGTGACCACATATTGTAGACCCGTAGGAAGAGGCGTTTCTTGGCTGTCACCTAAACCTAAAGTAGATAATTTCGGCTTGATTTGGTGTCTTACCTCAACAGAGAACACTTGATGTTCCTTTGTTATACCCCAAATAGCAGGATCCATCTTAAGAGTCGGGAACTGATGACACCGTTCCAGGCCAAATTTAGGCTGGGCTGACTTTTTGAGATAAGAGGTGGAAGCATAGCCTAAGTAGGGAGCAGAAGGGAACTGATGAAACTTAACGTGGCAGTTCCAGCCGGCTTCCTGATATGATCGATGATAAGACATGAATTCTATTGTCGTAAAATTCTTGTTTTCGGCTGTTGTCAGAGCCTGAAACATAAACCTGAAAAGGTCCAGCTGCAGAAATAGAAATCTAACCTTTCCAAACTCGCCCACGATTTCCTCAAGCTCCTCATTTGAAACATCTACCATAAAGAGGAACTCCAAAGACAGGTTCTTAATTCTCAGCTTAGGAGTGTTAAGCAAGTAGTTTCGGTGTTCAGTGATCTCTTCGCAGTTATATGCTTTTTTGCACCAATTCTGTGTGAAAGAATAAGCAAAAAATTTTAAAGATTACCTTACCGTTAGAATCAACTGACGATCTGCCAAATACTCAATGAAATCCCGACTATGATCGTCCACATTTATCCTCATCATAATTTCTGTAAATTTCGGGATTGCCAGAAGATTAGTGAAGAATTTGAAAAATGTGTATTTGAAATCTCTATCTTTCTGAAACAGCGTCACAGAGTGTCCGTACCAAAAATATATGTACCTGACAGTTCTGGTCATTGAAAACCAATATCTCAGCTTCGAATAGCCGCTTATGTCGGCCAAAAACGGCTCCAATAGAGTCCATATCCTTAACAGCATCTCCAACGCCTCCGCAAACCACTCTCGTAATCTTGCAAAAATCGGGAATTTCCTCCAGAGCGATGTCAAAAGCTTTTAAGGTCTAAAAACAGCTAAAAACGCGTCCCAAAAATTGGAAAGTTACCTTGCAGCAAAGCTGGATCTTTGGTATGATTCCACCACTATGTACAATGTAAGATCCATTAACGCTAAAGTCTGGAGTTTCAAAGGCTTAAACTCTAAAGACAACTTACTGAATTTCAAGATTAAAACGCTGTTTTTGGCCATGCTGGAACATCAGCTGTCGAAAGCGCTTTGAAAGGAGACCCACGACTCGGACAGAAGTGGTCGCATCACAGAATTTGACAATCTTCACAATCAGTTCTTCGGGCAGTTCTGTGAGCGACATGGCGGAGAACCCGTGTGCCACCAAATCTGAGAGGCTAAGAGTCAAATACAAAAGATACCAGCTCACGAGATCCTCATAACAAAAATATTTTCCCAAGCCGCCAGGCGCAATCAATAAACACCCAGCGCAAGTGGCAGCCGGTGAATGTCACCTCAGAGAGAAGAGTGGCAGGCATAAAAGGAATGCGAGGTGCAGCCGGCAGCCTTTTCTTTTCTCCGGCGTCTCTCCTTCTCCTTTCTGCGGCGGTGTGATCAACTATAGTACCGTTGAATACAATTGTGGGAACAAATCGATAAACCGTTGGCGGCGACGTGGCTTTAAATCTGTAAAGAGCGTAAAGAAAATTGAGAAAACGTCGCAAACCACATGCAAAAATAGACTTAAGATTTTGACTTCTAAGAAGTCCTGTTACTACTTGCCGAGAACAGCGTATTTTAACTTTAATTACCTTTTTGCTTTCTACCGTAACACTCGCCTTTTCCAAAATGACCAATTTACAGCTGTCCACACACCACTAAGCAGACACATTCATCAAGTTGATGTCTGACAAACCCACATATTTGCCCCAAGGTCTTTTCATTTTGCCGCCCCATTTGTCTTAATTTGTCGTTAATCTCTAAGTTTTGGCAGTTTCGCCCGGAAATTGAGACAAAGCCGAAAACATGAATGTCGTTAAACACTACTTCCACGCATTAAATCAGTTGACCAAATCTCAAAACAGTTCTGGCATACGCCTGTTTACGTACTTAAAGGAGGCTATAAAAGAATCTGGGTGGCTGAGATAAGCGAAGTCTGGTTATCCATTAATCTTACTTTGTCGGCGGCTTCTTTGGATCTGAATCAGGTCTGTTCACAGCTTAGGAAATTGGTTCTGACATATATGCTTTAGAATATGGCTTTTAAGGGCAAGACTGTTCCCCAAAAACTGTCTCGGATGGCCAGCACTGACTGGGAGAATCCTTGGTAAGTAAACGCCGTTCTGAGCCCCGGCTGACTTTTCCTATTCCAGCTCCGAGAACAGCAAAATCGCCTTTATCAAAGACAGCAACAACGTCTACAGCGTCAAGATTGACCTGACCGCTTTTGAACCTGTCTTCTCTCCCCAGGACGTCACTGTATCCATCTACAACAACGACATTCAGATCAACGCAACCCGCGAAAACCCAGCTGACCCTAACTTCCCTCGGACTCTCACCCGTCAATACCGTATGCCCGATGACGTGGATCTGAAATCCATCCGCATCAACCGGCAGCAAAAAGTCGTCAAGGTAGATGCTAAGAAGATTGATCTGGGCAAGCCGGTCATGTTTAATATTGTGGATGCTAGTGCTAAGCGAAACGTTTCTACTGTTTTGTGATGGTCTTAAAGGGAGTTGTGCTTAAGGATCGAAATGCGTCTTAGTGTGAATGGACATTTTTGTGTCCTGCGTGAAATTTCTTAATAAACCAATCAAGGACTCAAGGACAAAATGCTTTTTAACAAACTGTATCAATCGAAATTTTCAATAAGCGAATATGGTATCTTATAAGAAATGAACACATAACGCAAGAAAAAAACCACACGCGCTTTGTCAAAAAATTTTATTTTATATGAATTACGAGTGCAGCACAAAGTACTACAAAAAACATTTTAACGATTTTGAGCCATTGAGAATTTTAGCCATTTTGAGTTTATAATCACATTACAAAAGTGGGAAATAAACTGAAGTTATTGAAGTTGTTCAAGCAAAAATACTATTTGAAAAATTCAGTTTTAGTATAATTATAGTTTGGGATAGAATGAAGTTTAGAATTAAATGTTTTTTGCTGCAGGAATCACGGTACTGGAGACGCATAAAGCCGCAAGTAAGGATAACGGCAAAGTTTATAGCGGTTGGCTAATATAACTAGCAAATGTTTGTTGAAGAAGACGTTCATGACAACTGAAAGAATGCAGAAGTATGTGTTCAGAATCTGAGAATAGTTTTTGCAAAGATGTTTGATAAAGACGTGAATTAGCATTTTTGCTAGCCTTGCTTTATCTCGTTTCTGGAAAACACCAACGTGATTGTCTGCCGTTTGAAATAGAACCCATTTGTCATGATTGCTTTCTTACTCAAAAGACGAAATGAAATTTGTTGCCATTGATTATTTTTTAAATTAAATGAAGTCTGGTATAAAATGGGGTACGAGATCGGACCCAAAAATGACGGCTAGGTGATGAATGGCTCTCTGCAAAGAGTTGTGAAGGAGGACGTTCATGAGCGGAAAATTGTGTTTAGAATGAGGACTTAGTTTTGTATAGATGATTGATAAAAAAGTGTATTAGCATATGAACATGAGTGGAGGAGAAAGAACATTTAAAAGTACAAGGAAAAAAACTGATTTTTGGATTTGCAAAAAACAAAAATACTCTAGTTGTCTTATCCAAAAATAAAAAACTGTTGAATTGAATTTGATTGAATTATTGAATCTTGAATTTTTGAACGTTTAATCAACCTTGTCCAACAACTGAAAACATGCTAGCAATGCCTGGAATATCAGCATTATGCTTGCTTATCTGAAAACCATGAGCCGGAACTTCTCAAGTTTCATGACAAGGACGTAACCACATTTCCGCTTTCCTTGTCCTCTAATTTGCACTTTAACACGCTTAAAAAATATTTATGGCGCTGTGATCCTTTTCCACACGTACAGAATTCTGACCAACTGTCACAAGATGCGCTTAGCTTATTAGAACTTGTTGTCCCCGAAAATATCTCAATTAAAAACAAGTTTGTTTACGAGCTAATGTTAGTATATAAGAACAGCTCGTGGTCGGCGAGGGCAGATCGCCACCTTCAGCTATTAATAAATACCTCCGACAATTTTGAAGGGTTAGTTGATAAGGGTTCTCTGAGGTTAGAATATCTGGAATTTTTAGGATTTGGATCTTTCTGATTCTTCAGACGACTGTAATGGCTTCCAAATCTGACCGTAGTCAAATGCGCCGTTTGTCGTCCACCGACTGGGAACTTCCCACGTGAGTTCTTAGGGGTTCTAGAGGGGATACTGGCTCTGTTTGCTTCTGACCTCCTTGACGCTCGATTCTTTAGAGCCGAAGCCCAAGGCTTCGCCATGGTCAGAGACACTAACAACTTCTACCAAGTCAAAATCGACCTGGCCGCCTTTGAACCCATCTTTGCCCCAGAAGACGTGGAAGTAACCATCTACGAGAGCGACGTTCAGATCAACGCTTGCAAGTCGGACCCCAACGACCCTAACCACGCTAAGCGTGAACTCCACCGCCAGTACCGTATGCCCGATGACGTTGACCTTTCGACCGTCCGCATGCAACGTATCGGCAAGACTGTTAAGCTCGATGCCAAGAAGCAGATGATTGGGAAAATTGGAAAACCTGTGGGCTTTAATGTGGTTGACGCCAACCAAAGCGTAAAGTCTCAAAAAGCTACTCTCTAAGTATTCAAATTTTGCTTTTAAATGTTTAAAGTATTTGTAATCCACAAACGATATTTTGTGTTTCCATAACGTGTGTTCTATAAATGATGCGAATAAATGTTGAGCTCTGAAGATCGTAAGGACTGCCGACCATCAGCTTGGCTCAAAAAGCCAAATTTAGTTTTCAAGAACTGCTGAAAAAACAATTTATTACTTTTTTGGTATATGTTTTTCTTGCCTAATTTTCTTTTTTGCATTATCGTTTTGCCACACATCTTTTTACATTTAAATTTTTGATCATGTTCAGGTACCTCGGAAATAAATCTTAAGCTTTAAAGACCGCTAGAACGCCCACAAGGGATGCACATTCGCCCTTGTACTTCCGCAGTTTCTTTTGTTTGTTTTGCTTGCACCTATCAATAAATGGACAGTCAATTTTACAACGTTTTTTGGGACGTCGGCTACCGACCATATTATAAAATGTTAATTAATTCAAACAATTTTTTCGACTTACGGTTTTTTGTTATTTTTTAACATCTAACGGTATTTATCACAATTCACTACTGCTGCCAATCGGAGAAGTATTTACTTCATAGTCCAACGCTCGAACACTGCAATTTTCATCTTACAAATTTAAAACATAAGTCAAAAAACCGTTTGTCAATTTTTGTATCAGGAAATTCTTAAACGTATTTTGAATTTTAACTGTGATTGATAAACCTAACACTTAACTCAAAGACTAATTTTGTTTTCCCGGTTTAAATTGGGGTCACGGGCATTTAGGTAATTTGCTAATCTTTTAAAACTTTTTTTAATATGGTTTTTTGCTATCGTTCCGAAAATACGGTTTTCAGTGCTTCTAAATTGTGACAGAAATGTGCTTCTGCTATGTTAGAGTGCACCATTTACTGAAAAAACGTTTGTCAATTTTCGAGTTTTTTTGTATACACAAAGATTTCGATATTTAACTGTATTTGGCAAATCTAACATTTTCTGATTTAAACTAATTTTTTATTGCGTGATCTTTCTTGTTAAAAGCAATACATTTTTGAACGTCATCACATCATGTTTTAACTGTAACTCATTCTAAATTGGTATCACAAGGCTTTTGCTGCTTTTTTAAACTTTTTTGTTTGTTAGCTTTATGCACCTCTTAAATGTCCGATTTACCAATCAATATGTAAGACAAAGTTGTGCTCCTGCTGCGTTAGAGTGCACCATATATCGAACATTATTGCAGCATAAATCTTGAATCTGAAATTGTTTTTTGCAAATCTTTCTTAAATTTGGTTTAACTATTTGAGTGTTAGGAACACTGCTATTGTTACCCGTATGTAGCTAAATTGGTCAGCTTGGGCAAAGACAACGAAGTAAGAGTCGAAACATGGAAGTTGCCTGTAAGCATTCAGCTCAACTGCAGATTACAAGTACATTGAGATTGAAACTAAAATGGTCTCTCATTTCATAACTCGTAACCTTTTGGCGTCCCTATGCATTGATAAATCAATAAACATCACGCTGGGAAACCCCCTGCTCAAAAGATCAACTCGTGGATACCTCCCACGCAAGGACCTAGGTCAGATCAAAAGAACACAGTCAGAGTAGTGAGTGCGCTTGCACTCACATTGCACTCCTGTGAGCACCCCTTCCTTCGTTTCCCCTTCCTTCTCCGATGCGCTACTCGTTTGGTTGCATAAATCAAGAAAAGGTGTGACGACATATAACAGATTGCACTCAGATCAAGAGATCAAGGAAAGAGTGAACTCGGAGAGGTCAGCGCTCCACGCCACGGCTTGTCTGGAGATTTCCTAAACATTCATAGCAACTCATTGTGGCTTTTGGTTCATCGTGATTCATCCTGATTAACTAACAAACGCTTGTTATTTTACAGTTTTGTCCAAATGAACTTGAAACTGTTAGTGGTTTTATGCTACCTCGCCATCGTTGTCTGTGGCTGGGGAGGCCATGGAGGTCATGGCGGCCATTCTTCTCACGGTAGCAGTTCTCACGGGAGTTCTTCAAGGAGCAGCAGCTTTTCTAGAGGTAGCAGTAAGTTTTTCTGTTTTTTTGCAGTTATTTAGATGTCGTATTTAAGGCTGGTCGTCTTTCGGTTCCAGTAGATCTAGCTTCAGCCACGGCAAGTTTGAACTTTTAGACTTTTTGAAGATTTAACGTCCGTGTTTAGGACATTCGCCATCCTTTGGCTCCAGTTCTAGTCACGGCTTGGGGCACTCGACTTCTTTTGGCTCTAGTTCTACACACGGCAAGCCAGGACATTTGGTATCCGCTAGCTCAAGTTCGACCCATGGCAAGCTAGGCCATTCAACATCCTCTGGCTCAAGCCGTACCCATGGCCTATTAAGCCAGTTGCCGTCCATAGTCACCTATCTGAACCACGGCAAGCTAGCGCCATCCTCTAGCTCCAGTGCCACCCACGGCAAGCCTGGACATTCGGCATCCTCTGGCCTGAGTTCTACCCAAGGCAAGCCAGGGCATTTGACGTCCTCTGGCCCCAGTTATACCCAGAACAAGCCAGCGCCATCTTCTGGCTTGAGTTCTACCCAAGGCAAGTCAGGCCAATCAACATCCTCTGGCTCCAGCTCTACCCGCGGCATATTAGGCCGTTTGCCATCCATAGTCACCAGTCTGAACGGTACACTGAATATTCTAATCTTTGCGGTTTTGATCTTCTCCTTTTAGGACATTCGACTTCCTCTGGTTCCGTGAAATCCCGCGGCGGTGGTTCCTTCTCTGGAATATTTGGCGGAAGATCCCGTAGCACCTACTACACCCGTTATGGATATGGCTCTCCGTATTCGCGCGGCTATGACGATTACTATGTTCCCAGCGGATATAGGACTTCTGACAATGTTCCTGTACGCCAATTTCTCCTAGCCCTTTAAAGCAGGTCTAATTTCAGGTCGACCAAACCAGCGCTCCGTTGACAACTGTGACTACCCCAACACCAATGGTTACTAAAAACTCCACTGTTCCTGATTCAGATACCAAGAAGAAAGCTCTTAAAGCAAAATGTGGGGTTAAGCTGCTTCCCAAAGTAACCAAGAAACCATCCGTCCGTAAATGCAAATGAATGACTTTTCAGCAGGGCAGATTAAGCCTAATTTAATCTGGAAAATTGTGTTTGTTTCAGTTCGGTAACACAACAATGAAGCTCGTCTAAGTTTGTACTAACATACAATAAATCCAATTTTTGGTAATAAACATGTGATTATCAGAAGCACGTTTCTTAATCGTACTAATTTATCGATCTTGGCTTTATGACTAATAAATTCCGCGGTTTTATAATTTAAATAATTTTTTGCTATTGTGTATTCAGCGCGTTTGCAAAGTGCGAAGTAACTTCGGTGTGCAAATTTAGCTAAAAAGGTCTGCACAAGACTGTTCCTTATTACAATGTTTAATCTATAAGAAAGCTGCTTTTTGTAATCTCTGATTTGGACCAAACTTAGTGCCAATAATGCGTAAACTCTCAAAATTATTTGAATTCTTGGATTTAAATTTAATTTCAACCAAAAATTCAACATTTTGATTTTTATACATTTTTGGGTGTCTTTGTCTTTGAGGTTACCAGCATTTAGCAAAATTCCATCATGCGCTTCAAGATCAAGCTGATAAGCTTGAGCAAACATAGAACAGAAATCACAAACACACACACAAAGTGGTTAAACATGTGGGCTGTAGATGGTTATTTGGCTCAGTTCTGCCCGTCTACAAGTCTGAAATTTAAAGATGTGCAGTTTTTTCTGTGTGTTTCAAATATCAATTTTTGAATTTTAAACATGGCTCTGCTTAGTCTGTTCCGACATATGTGATTCGTGTTTTAATCTAAACTTGTCAAAATTTGCCTTATATTCTCTCAAAATCCATTTTCTTTGGTCAAGCTGTGGTCTAGCCGTGAATCATTGTAATTCCTGGACGTCACTGCATCGTGTTCTACTTGGGACTCATCTCAGCTAACAAACAAGCGCTCATCAGCAAACAGTTTTTACTGACTCTCTGAGTCTCTTCTCAGTCTCCTCATCAACAAGTTCAATCTTAGAAAAACCGCGAAACGGAAGCGCCGTTTGACGACAGCTGCGCCAAAGAGATCGCCGCTTTCTGATAAATATCTCTTCTCCGTTCCTCTCGATCGCTATCAGTCTCATCCAAATGAACTTGAAACTCTTGTTGATTTTATTCTGTCTCGCTATCCTTGTCTGTGGCAAAGGAGGCCGTGGAAGTTCTTCTCGGGGTAGCAGCTCGTCCAGGAGTAGTAGTGCTTCTAGAGGCAGCAGTGAGTTTTAGAGTATTTTTGGATGAAAGTGATTCTCGTGTTTTAGGTAGATCGTCTTCCAGTTCCAGTAGATCAAGCTCCAGTTCGAGCCGCGGCAAGTTTTAACTTTCTAGCTTTTTAAAAATAGGCTTTTTTTGTTTAGGAAGTTCGATATTCTCTGGCTCCAGTTCTAGCCGAGGTAGGATAATAATTCTAATTTTTGGACTCTGTTTGTTCTTGCTTTTAGGACATTCGACTTCATCTGGCTCCGGAAAATCCAGCGGTGGTGGTTTCTTCTCTGGCCTATTTGGTGGAAACTCCAGAAACACCTACCGAACCACGACCTACACCCGTACTCATTATGGATCTGGCTCCTCGTATTCACGAAGCTCTGGTGACTCCTATGTTCCCAGTTCTTCGAGCACTTCCCACAATACTCCTGTAGGCCACCTTAGCAGAATCTTATAAAACTGTTCTTATTTCAGGTCTACAGACCCAGCTCTCCCTTAACAGCTGAGAACACCCCACCGCCATTGGTTCTCAAGAACTGCACTGCTCCCACGTCAGACTTCAATCAGAAAGCTCTCAAAGCACCATATGGGGTTAGATATTTTCCCGATGGAACCAAGGAACCGTGCGTCCCTAAGTCGGCGGATGACTTATCAGCAGGTTAGATCGTGGTTAAAGTTCAACAGAAAAATTGGATTTCTTTTAGTGCTTCAACATAACAAAAAGATCGCCAAGTTCTTTGCCGAGACGCAATAAATCCGATTTGATGATTCAAGATTACTATATATGATAAGTAATTTCTTTTTTGGGTTCGCATCTCGAACTTGTTTCTAATAAATTGTAAATATAAGAACTTGAAGGTATCTTTAGACATGGAAAAAACCAAGGTTGAAAAGCAAGAAGCATTTTGTATGTTTAATTACTTAATCAGAACTATAAATCTTCGTTAATCGTTTCATGGTGCCGGTTTTTGGGTTGTGTACTTCAAACAAGCCATTTAAATAATAGTAACAACATAAATTTCCCTTGTCAATTGTTGAAATTTTTGGTAGTCAATTTTCGAGCCCTTTTTTATAATCAATTTTTTGAACTTAGAACGTTTGAGAAGTTGTTTAAAATGGTTTAACCGTCGTTGCAGCTTGTTCACTATTTGAAATTTTTGCAGTTCAACGATGCTTCTTCTCTGGAGTGTTTAAACGTCTTTTTCGGTGACTATGGCAGCTCACTCACAAACTATAGTAGATAGCTACGTGGTTTTCAATTTTTGTGTTTACGTTGTTTGACCACAATTGTAAGTTATCTTTCTACCTTTATTGATGGAGTGCTGTAGAAAAATTTTGTCCAGTTTAAATGCTGCGTTTGCAAGTTTTTGTCCGTGGCGTGTACTAATATGTGCTAATTCTAATTTTTGCACGTGCAATTGAACTTTTTTTAGATAAGCTTTATTTTTGTCAATACAGGAATACAGTAACAAACAACTCAATGCGCTACACCGCCAGTTAAAAGAAAAATCGAAATGATTTTGCACTCGCGAAGACAAGGAAGAAGTTTCTCATCTATGTTAAAGTCATCTTTGTCAATCCTTAGCGCAATTTTTGTCCCTTGATTAAGTTGTATAGCTTGATTATCTTCACAAAAAATTAAGATTCAACAAGTTTTTTGAAAAAGCAATTTAACAAAAATAATGTTTTCTTATTTTTGCAAACAGTACTACAGCTCAACAGTAAAATTGTGTTTGTTTTAGTGCGGAACCAAGACAATGAGATTGCCAAGTTCTTTGCCGAGACACGATAAATCCCATTTGATGATTGAAGCCAACTGTGTATGAAAGTAACATATTTTTTGGTTCAGCAGCCTTTCCGTTTCTTTCGCTCTTGAACGTGTGTCTAATAAATTATAAGTTTAAGAAAGATGCATAGTACCAAGGTTGAAAAGCAAGAAGCATTTTGTATGTTTAAGTGCTCAATCGAAACTTTAAATATTCTTTAATTATTTTTTGATAAGAAAAGCCGATTTGGAGTTGTGTACTTCAAACAAGCCATTTAAATAGTAGTAACAACATAAATTTTCGTTTTATATAGTTGAAATTTTTGAATGTCAACGTTGTACCATTCTTTCGACTTCATTTCAATTAATTTTTTGAACTCAAAACGTTGATTTCTTATATTTTTAAAAATAGTGAAGCTCAACAAAAGAACTGTGCTTGTTTTAGTGATGAAACACAACAAGGAGATCGCCAAGTTAGTTGCCGAGACGCAAGAAAAACGATTTGATGATCTCAGCTAGACACTCTCTATATATTGAAAGCCAAGTCATTGATGCGCAAACTTTTTAAACAACCTCGTTCTAGCGTAGTTTCAAGATATAGAAACATTGCGTTGTGTGGGCTTGAAAACACATTTTTACCCTCAAGCCCTGAGATCTGTTTTGATTCTTAAACTCTTCTCATCCTACCCTGCGATCAACAACCTCGGTCCGCTCGAACTCTTCCTTTTGCCACACCAATTTATCTTCACCTTGTTTTTCCTCATCAAGACCTTAATTTCTTAGAAAGATGTGTCAATTCAAGCTTGTTTACCCATCCTCGAGACTCGACTTCGCGCCATAACTTAAGTACAATCTCGTCCATGTGTTCCCAAAACTACTAATTTTAGCTACTGATCTTGGATCAGGACTCACATGTCAAGCCGCACTTTTGAGGCGAAAACAATTTGAAACGATCAGGTTCCACGAGATCAGGACCACCTATAAAGTGTGGCCCGGGGCGGAGGAAAGATCAGTTTAATTCCACGATGGTTCTTGGAAAGGTGTTCAAGAAGGACGAGAAGACGTCCACTTCTGGATGGTGAGTGGGGGGATTCTAAGAGGTGACTAAGGGGTGGGGGATGTTTCAGGGCCCTGGCTAACGAGCATGAGATTGCGGAGCAAATCAACCATTTTGGTCCTAAGCACACTCAAGTCAGAAGGATGTCCAGCACTGATTGGGAGATTCCTGCGTAAGTGTTTTATCTTAGATGTAAAGTTCTTGAATTTTTAAGCTAATCAAAACTTCAATTTTTAAAACAGTTAAAGGTATTTTTGCTGGAAGTATCTTTTTCTTCGCATTCAGCCAAAAAACGTCCTTATAGCTCTCTTGATTTTTGCCTTTTTCACTTTTAATCTTGAATTTTTACATCAGAAATTTTTGGGGCCTTTAGGTTTTTGTGCTTATAAAACGTTAAATTGACTAGAAGATTTTTGTTTTCTTGATCGGTGATCTTCTTTAATGTTAGCCCAAAACCACATGCCTAATTTCTGATCTCTCCCAATATCTTGTTCCATTATCACGTAAACCCACTTCCATCCCCTGTCAGCTGTCCTCCCCGATCTAAGATTCTTTGCAACAGGTGTGAAATCCCATCCCCCTGACGAAAAACACAAACAACCTCTCAAAAAATGAGTCCTATTTTTAGAGGCGAAGCCGGCTCGTTCGCAAAAGTCAGAGACAACGAAAACGGATTCCAAGTAAAAATCGACCTTGGATTCTTCGAACCGACCTATGATCCGACCGAAGTCGATGTTGCTGTTTACGAACATGATGTCCAGGTCAATGCTCGTAAGGAGGACCCGAAGAACCCGAACTATGCGCTACGTGAGCTGCACCGTCAGTACCGTATGCCGGATGATGTGGATTTGGAGACTGTGAGGATGCAGAGGAAGGGAAAGTCGGTGAAGGTGGATGCTAAGAAGATTGAAGGTTATGGGAAGCCTGTTAGCTTCAATGTGGTCGATGTGAACAAGCATCGACCGGATATGCATTATGTTTAAAATGTTTTGGTCAATTCTCTGAAAATGTATTTGGAAGTGTTGGTCTGCATAGTTATCTAGAAATGTGGCTTTGTAATAAGCAATAAATTGTAGTCATTCAATAAATTTTTTTGCTGATCGAAATTACTGGTGGTGTTCAACTTCGGCAGCCAGTTGAAGATTGTCCTTAAGGCAAAACTATTTGTAAAAATGGTATGTTTGTACACCTAAGTTAAGCTTTAAATTTAACTAACTTAAGCCTGGAGAAGAACTAACCGCGCAATTGAGGAATTTGCTATTTTTGTAAATGTAAGTAATGGTGTTTTCATGCTGCGAAACTTCAGGATGTCAGGCTGTTAGGCATTGTTAAGCAGGCTGCAAAGTTATCTAGCTGTGGGACTTTATTAACAAGCAACAAATTTGTAGGTATTCAATCAAATTTTGGCTTTTCTAATACGACTATGGTGCTCAGACTGATCTTTGTGACAATTTTGGTAATTTTGGTATGCTTTGTAAAGGCTTTATAAAGAGTGATTCAAGAGTTTACAGCAGAACTTATCACAAATCTAAACTCTAAACTGGACAGCAGCCACAACCCATTTTGTTGTAGGTAAGCGTAGTTCCCTCTGGGCAACCGTTGGCGAGAATCTTAGCTAAACATTTTTCAATTCAGACTGAACTCTAAGATCTTTGGCTCTCACGTGTGCATCGGATGCAAGGAGGTTTAGTAGAGGGCGCCGTTCCACAGCAAATGTATCCTCCAGGAGGGACGGAAATCTTGTCAAAACCGGGCTCACAGATAAGAGCTGGTGACAATGAAGAGAGTAAAGAGCAGTTTCATTGTGCGGCGACGACAGGCAAGGTCAAGGATCCTTTGACTGATCTTCTTCCCTTCCCGAGCACATTATATAACAGATCAAAAGTCACTTAAAAGTCCATTAGATGCAAAAACTCATCAAAATGCAATTAGATTCTTAATTTTCAAAGCGGTTTTAGACAGATCTTGCACTTTTATCATCTGCAAAGAAAGCAGCAACGTCTGGGAATATGAATTCAGAAAATTTATTGCTGGTTAAAATCCATAAAACGGTATTCGTCAAATTCTAATTTTTGGATTTGACTCTTTAGACAGGGCAGCATTCACATCGTCGAGCACCGAACACCATTTCGGATCCTGTTGGGCAGTTGTTAGCCAGAATCTCAGCTAAACAGGTACATTATGAGACTCCATAGGCCTGCCGAAAGCTTACCAGTGCAACGGAGGCATGGAGGCTTTGTGAAAAGCGGCGTTCAACAGCAGATGTATCCTCCTGGAGGGACAGAAATCTTCTCGAATCCTGGCTCACACACAAGCGCTAAAATACATGATAGTCGCTCGAATTCAAAAAATGTGCCTAACTGTTAGGAATTTGGTGACACTCGTAAGAGGATGTCCGGGCGACAAGGGCAAAGATAACGACAAAAGTGAAGATCAGCTTCATTCTCGACCGGCGATAGGTAAGACAATGAAAATTTGATGCTTAGGATCGCCTTTTACGGTTGTTTGCGCTAAGGTCAATTAGTGATAAGGAATTGTGCGTAGGGTTTTAGGGTGTGATTAGATTTGATTAAATTATTTGTGCACAGCAATAGAGTTAAGTGCAAACATCTTGTATTAACTGGGAAGACAGCGATCAAAATGATGAAAATGAGCATATGCTTTATGCAAGAATGCGTTTACTTATTCCTGAAAACGAAGTAACCTTTGAAGTTGCAAGCATAGTATCTTGTAAAGTTTTGTTTACTTCTATTCTACGTGCTTTAACAATTTCAATACTATGCTTAATTTTTTGACGGTCTCACGGTACGATGTTTTACATGTTCGGTTAGGAGCTGTACACATTAAAGATTTAGGAAGGAGCCATGATACGCTCAAAGAAGGTGATCTGCGGAGTGTTGGAAACTACATCAGTCACGCATTCGAGTCCGACGATTTCGATGCCGTCGTTGATATCCGCGCCCATTGGTTGTCAAATTGCCTGCCAGTGGTTGCCAGGCATCCGATTAAAGATGGTTTTTTGGCCACTTTATCAAGGAGTTCACCGTTGGAGGTTTTACAGGTTTCTATATCGAAGAGCTTAGTGTCTCCATAACTGCTAATCAAAATTAAGTCAAGTCAATCTTAATCAAGTCAAATTTTTGAATGAGCAGTTATACCTACCACCAGTTTTAGAAGATTATGCACAAGTACTCACGGGAATTGTCCTAAAAGATTTCAGCAGGTGGATAAACCCCTAAAAACTTGTAACAACTGACTAAAAGACCTTTAAGCAAACTGCTTACTTGCGCTTTATATAGTTGAATTGTCGTTGTCAGTTTCTGTTTAGTTTATAGTTTATGTTTAGTTTCTGTTTAGTTTACAGTTTATATCGCTTTGCTATTGTTCTGACATAGGGTTAAGGTATTGACCAGGAAACTGACTGCGATCGTACCTGTTTTGCAGATTTTAAGACGGCTATAATCAGCATGTCAACATTTGTCACTAATTTTAGATAATTACCGCCACGTCTCCTGGATTACATCGTTCTTTGCAGTTTCGTTGAAGCACACAGCTCGGCGTTAATTATCCTTGAATACCTACAAACTGTGCTTAGATCGCTGATCACGGAAAAGATATCGACCTACAGGAACGCTCCAAGGCGTTTATAAATTCGTAAGCGGGACGAACAGTTAAATTGCCGGGTAACATTAGTTCTGACTTAGCTTTGCTCTACGGACTCCAGGTGAGCGTTGCTAATGGCTCATTGACGGAGTTAATTTGGCCTGACGAGGTGATTGGCACTTGGTTGTGAGGAGAGCCAGAGGTGTCCATGTTGGCGGAAAATGCGAAGGAAAAGGGGAGACGCAGAATGGTTGCATACGGATTGTTTTAAACTGAAAATGGGTAAGTTAAATAAGGAGTTTGTGGCTAAGTTTAAATAAGTTTGAAACGTTGATAATAATATGCTAACTTTTTTTACTTTTTTGAGCGCATTATACTTTAACCCTAAAGTCAAACATTCTGAAAGCAGCGGCGCTGTAGACTTGTATTGTGGAGCTGTGGAGATTGTGGTGCTGAAAGATTGTGGAGCTCAAGTTTTTCATTAGTCCCAAGCCACGTCGCCAACAGTGAACGCTGATAACGAATGGCTTTGGTACGAAAAACAGCGGCACAAACGATATAAGTCGTTTCGAGGGAATAGCCGCTAACAACAACTCTCTTGAAGATGCGATGATAACGTGCTAAAATTTACCTCGCGGTCGCCGCTGTAATATCTGACACAAAAAAGAAAATTTGAGGCGCTACACTTTTTCACAAAACACTTTTAAAAAGAATGCCCATGGCAGGAATCGAACCTGCGTCGCCACGGCCACAACGTGGAGTACTAACCACTATACTACATGGGCCGATAGCGTGACTCGTGAGATGCGCTTATAACGTGCCACTGCACTGAAGCCGCACCTATGAGCCAAAACTTTTGCGCTTCCTGATATATTCGAAGTTGTCAGTCTGTCAACAATCAACTCAAACTCTTTAAAACGTGAGAACAGTCATTTCCGATTGACCCGCAACAGCAGAAATCCCTTTTCCATTATTTGATTTTTTTAGAGTCCTTAGGTGCTTTGACCTCAGAGATTTAGCCCAACAGCGTAAGTTGTGAGATGCGCTCATAACGTAGCGTCACTCCCTGCACTAAAGTCTTGTGATAAGTACTGTTTCAATGAATCTAATTTCAAAATTCTAAGTTAAAGTTTTTTGTCGCTTTTATCTCAGAGCTTGGAATTTAATGCGGTTCATTTAATGCTATTAAGTAAATTTGCTAGAATCCTATTTTTGAGGACGAAGTCCTTAAGATACTAGACATATGAACATCTACATTCATATTCGCCAAACACGAATTTCAGTCCCAAGGGACACTTTTTGTGCATAAACTTAGCTATACATATTGCAATCAGTAAACTTGAAATGACATAAATTTGATGAATCTTGCGAGTACAATAAGAATTAGGAATTCTAGTGCTCAAAAAATCTCCACGGCAGATATACTTGTTTGGAATTTTATTTTTGAGCGTAAAAGCTCGAAGATGGCGCAAAAGAGTCACGCATTTGATGGTGCAGAGTTATCTACATTCAAAAAGTTGTTCCGGCATACTTAGTAACAAATATCAGCGGCAAATTTGAAAGTCAAGAGTGGCTATTTTTGTAATTAAGCATTTATGGTAGGTGCGCCGCATTCAAGGTTCGCCAATAGTAACAAAGTTTGAGTTTGATTTTGACCAATCAAGCGCTCTGATAACTTTTTATTTTTAAAACACATTTTATATTTTTTGATCGCAAACACACCATTTGCGGCTTTTTTGTTAAGATCGTTATTGGCATTTTTCTTCAAATTTCGTAGAGGATTGCCTAGAGGATATTCACGTACATTTTACACCATCCCTTCGATCATACGGTTGCAGTTTGGCCTGCAAAGCCTATTTCGAAATCCTTCTCCTATTCGCCTAACATAGTGATGATTTTCTAAGATGAGATGATGTGAGCCATTGTCAGGCTTCTAAATTGAAGTGTGTGCTGCTTGTAAAACAACTATCAAATAAGCAGGTCATTGTTGTGAATTAATATCAAAAATTTACGGCCAGTTATTAAGTTGTAACAGGGAGTTTGTGGGTTTCATCGAAGCATAGAAATTCTCGTTTATTGTCATCAAAAATTTTTACAGCATTTGAAAGAACGGTTGCAGGTAGATAATCCTAAAAACGCGACCATAAAGCTTTTAAAGGTCTCTCCAGTTGGGATACTTGGATTTGAACCTCTGACTCGAATTTACATCGTCCTGGAAACATCAGGCCCGAATTCCCGTGGTCGCAGTGTGATTCTATTGTTAAAAAACGTTTTTGACGTTTCGCTAATAAACGAAGTAAATCGACATGGCGAAATAATTGGAGTTTTTTTTTTGTACGGCGACCCGCAGTATCCGCGTGGGCAATAAACATTAAGGGAAAGGGGAGACGCAGAATGGTTACATTCGAATTGTTTTAAGCTAAAAGTTTAGATTAATAAGAAGTTTATGAGACTAAACTTAACGATAAACTAAGTAAGAGTAACAGGGTAACCTGTCTGTATTTTTCCGACACATTAGATGTTAACTTTAGAGGCGAAACATTCTGAAACCAGTGACGGCTGTCAAACAGCTTGCGTTTTTAAATCGTTCTCAGCCACGTCACTGATAACAAGCGATTGTGGCGCGGGAAACGGCGGCACAACCGATGGGGATTGTGTCAAGTGAGTCGCCGCTCGCAAAAACTCTCACTCTCTCTTTGATGAAGCAAAGCGGTTGCCTGTTGCGCTGTACTTTCAAACACAAAAGTAAAAAATTTGTTGTGCGACAGATGCTTTTGTTGGCCTTAGCCGAAAACCAAAAAAGAATGCCCATGGCAGGAATCGAACCTGCGTCGCCACGGCCACAACGTGGAGTACTAACCACTATACTACATGGGCCGATAGCGTGACTCGTGAGATGCGTTGATAACGTGCCGGCTCGCTGCACTGACGCCGCACCTGAGAACCTTTCAGTCTGTACTTGAGCTCAGATCACCATTTAATTTTTGTCACCAGGGATAACAATCCATATTACTCTCTCACTGACCACAAACCATCATCCTCCCTTCGTCGCGAAACGCGTTATTCGACACCTTCACTCTCCTTCAAAACACAAATACTGAGGAGCTCTCGAATTTTTTCGAATGAAAGGACAAGTGCGGCAAGTTGTTTTAGTGAGCAAAAGGTTGAAAAAAACTTGTTTAGCGCGTGCTTGGCAGTTGCACCCATTCTATGGTGCGCGACCTTTGACGCTTGCTCGGACTCAATTCGCGTTTTGTGGTATTTGCGTTGGGGACGTGTGTTTTAACCTAGGTTTGGGTCTTTTTTTGCCGGTGGGAATCACGGGTTGCGATTTTTAGTTCTGCTGTGTATATCACAGGTCAAAGTCTTAAATCATTTTATAGTTTACAGTTTGGGTTTCTTGCAGGCGTAGTAAGGTTCTTAAGATGCCTTTTGAATACAAATGCCAATTTATTAATTTGCGAAGGAATTAACTCACAATTTTTGTTCTTGTTCTTCATTCTGTCATTTCCTTGCCTATTAACCACAATTCCACACCTCAGACACCAATGTTGCAAAGCCCTTTTTATAATCACTTAACGGTGCAGCGCCGCTGTCGTTGCGCTGCAGCCTACCGATCACATTCCCACACGATGACCCCGTCACGCGCTCATTTGCATAAAATCGTGCAAAATTACCGTCGCGACAATTTGCCCTTTCTCCATCTTCTCGCTCACATCTTCCAATCTACGAAAACACCATTTTAACTGTCGGTGTCGTTCTTGGGGGAGGAAATTGGAATGTCGAATTGGAACTATTGCGCGAACGAGTGATCGTTAAGGACACTTGAGGAAGGGAGCGGGTGCGCTGGGTTTTCGTGGGTTTTTTGGTGCATTGAGGATTGAGTTTTGAGAGGAAATTGGACTTTTAAGCGAATTCTTAGTAAGTTAAGTTTATTGGTTTAGTTAAGTTTGATATTTTTGAAGGTGAAAGCGTGATGCATGCCCCTTTACGTCAAACAAATTTTAACATCTAATTGAAGCCTCAAGAGACTCTCTCTTTCACTCAAGCACCCGCTTCGATGGCAACGCGGCTTCAACCGGCGGCCTCCTCTCATCGATCCCGAACGCTCAATTTGATTATGTCGCTCCATTCGCGGTCGAGTTTGGCCAATGGCAAAAAATGCCGTGCGTCGTTCTTGAAAATCATTACTGAGACGACGGCGGCGCAGACACCGCGCGCGAGTGTATCCAATTGCCTGTTGAGTGCGTCGGCCAGCATCGGTTAACTAAGGCTTGGCGGCTGCGCTGCCGACGGCGGCCGAATCTGAAGGGTCTTTTTAATTAGTCCACCGGCGAGGCAACGCTCTAACGCGCGCATAATGGAAAGTGCTTTTCTGGGTTTATGGGCACGTTTAGAAGCAGTCAGCCGTTTGCAGCTTGTGAAATTGAGGTTTTGAGTTTGCAGGTTTCAAAGTTACGATTCTATTAAATAGTTTTTCAAGGAGTTTAAGTGCTTATTTTTTGCAGTAGCACCTATCTTTCACAAATTTTAAATGACTTTAATTTCAAGTGACTTTAAATAGTTTCCTGAAGGGTTTAGGAGCTTATTTTTTGTAAGTGAAATTATAAGCTTTTTTAAATCAAAATTTCAAATAGTTTAAATTTCATATTTTAGCAATAAACACAAAACAAACTTTTATTGGTCTTTTGGCTAATAATTTGCCCGATTAGTCTTGTACAGTTAAGTAAATTTTTGGGGCCTCCAAGCTTAACGTTTTTTAAAAAGCGAAATCAAGGTAGTTTTATGCAAATTTGTATCTTTGTTTGTCATCCTTCTTACTTTCTCCCAATACCCAAATACCTATCAATAAAACAACGACGTGCTTCCTAACCAACTCATAAAACTGAATTTGCAGAGGAACATCTGTTTTTGTCGCAGAGATAAGACTCGGCTCGGGGACATAAACCAAACATTTATGGTTTAAGGCGAAGTACCTTTTTGACGACCGGCTGCAGATGTTGCTTTTTGATATTTTTGTTTCTTACTAGAATTGTCGCGTCTTTGAAAATAGGCTTTCAACTAATTTTTGTTCTTGTATCGATATCTCGTCTTTCTTAACGTATTGTAGGTTTCTGGAACTAATTTTTGTTTATAGCTGTTAGGGTTTATTTAACATTTTAACACGTATAACAGTTCGTTTAACCATTTGTGGAAGCGTTTGTGGAACTATTCTTTTTTGTATTGTTGGCCAGTGTTCTTAGCTTTCCTCAGCTGAAATGCTCGAATTTGAACACACATTTTTGTTGCGTTTCAAAAGACCTGATTTTAAGACCTTTAAAAATGTTAAAATACATTTTTTAAATTTTTGAGAGTAAACATCGTGCATTATTAGCCAGAAACTGTTTATATATGTGGAAAGCCTTTCCCCAAGACAGATACTTTTGTGTTCACTACATAATTCCTGTAACTATTTTTCTATCTCCGAGTTTCAAATTTTCTAATTCAAGTCCAAAGAGTTCCTCCTCGCCTTGAAACACTTGCAACCCCAACATCATCAACACCTTTTGCCAGTCTCTTCGCTAATTGCCTTCGTTCTTTCTGTTTTCCCATCTCCTTCTTCTCACCCTAAAGAACGTCTGTCGCCGGACGCTTTTCCTTAGCTCCGTTTCCCCACCACATCCATCACGCGCGTTCGTTTCCTACGCCGCGATCCCCGTTTGCACTCTCGCGTCACACACGCCGCGTCCAGGAGCCCCGGAGCCGCTGCCGATCGCGTTGATCCGTGCTTTTCACTCGTTTTCACCCTCATAGATCTCGCGCGCTGCTGCTGCCGCCGCAATCACTTTTCCAGCAGCTTTGTGAAATGTGTTGTTGGAGTTTCTCTCTCTGGCCGCCGCCGACGGCGACGCCGCGATGTTCCTGGCAATGTTTGCTTGTTTGTAATAAATTATTTTGCGTTTGTGTCGCGGCGCCCTATAGCTCTCGGCGACGGCGGCGGCGCGGCGTCCGCGGCTGCGGCAGCGACAACGCCAATAGGCGAATGCTAGCTGTTAGCGCTCTCGCTTCTTTATCGATTCCATTTTCCGTCGCGTCGTCGCGCACGCGACGGCCAACTCCGCGTCAGGCGCCGCAAGCGATATCCCGAAAAGCTCCTTTTTGGGTTTCTGGGCGTCTTCTTCATTATTTGACTCCATTTTTTAGCCCAGGTCTTTTTTGGCTATTCTGACCCTTAAAACCCAGACCCTCAAATCTCTTAAAACCCTTCGCGAATCCCTTCCAGCTCTTAAATTCCCACAGATCATGCGCACATGCCCGTGCGCACGCTCTCTCAAAAACAATATCGATGTTTTTATGTCGCACCAGCACAAGACATTGAGCGGTGTTTATTGGCGTTGTTAAGTGGGGAGCGCCTGTGGCGGAGCCCGAGAACGCATCGTTTTCAAGCGTCGCGCTAGCCACTTGCCAAAGGATGTCGCAAGAATGTGGCAAGTTGCTATTTCGGAAGCGAGAAGCCGATCGGGAAACGTCAATTCCGGATAAGAAGCGCATGGAACGGACGGGACACGTAATCTTTATTCTCTAAATCTTGTAAGGGTTCAGTGCATTTGGGCTGTGGAAGGGGAGTCCGGATGATATCATGGCTTAATGTATTTGGGTCTATTAGATTTGGGACGATGTGTTAAGAGACTGGCTTTATTGTCTGGTTAATGCTTTTTTGCGCAGCGAAATTGCGGAACACAATATATTAATAACTTCAAAATTTTTGCTAAATATTCGATGCGTCATGCAAGTGCCCATTTAGAACAGAATTCTGCAAGCAATTCGAGCTTTTTGATGCTCAAAAGGTCTGGTTCACATTTCGCACTTGATTTTAACTATTTCTGGCAATCTGACATAATTGTTGTTTTAAGTACAGTTCGCTTTTTTGCAGGTGGTGTAAGACTTTGTATTAGAGTTATACGGTACATGACTAAGTTACTTAATACAAATTTTTCAATAATTCGGCTTTTTTGTTGGCAAAATTTTTTGTCAAACTAATTATTCAAATTTACATAATAATGGCTTAAAAGATTGTAGGTCTGGCATAGTAATACTGTACTCTTCCCGAATTGGTGTTGAGCTCTATTCGATTTGGGACGACGCTTTAGAGGTAAAGCTTATTGCTGGATTAATGCAATTAAGATTTTATGATTTGCGCGTTAACGCGTTTTATATTTAAATTCCATTTTTTAGATCTGTAGTTAATATTAAAATGGCTTTTTTACAAAATCAAAACTTTTTTTGCGCAACAAAGGTTCGATCTTATTGCTATAGCTCTTAAGCTCATCACTGAATTTCAACTTTAACATATTTTTACACCCTATTCTCATAGAGTATTTAAAACTTAATTCAGAGCTATTTGTGATTTTTGTCTGATTGGATGTGGTCCTTTTCTAATTTTTTTGTGGACCATCTTCCTATTTTTTGGCTTTTCTTAAAGTGTTTTTTTGCAAAAGTTTTGCATCTCTTTTTTTAAATTTTTGACTTTGCGTTTCCTGCTCTTGAGTTTACGACCCTCCATAGCCAACTACCGATTCCCAACTAGTCCACCTCAGAATCCCGATAACATCTAGTTCGTCCTTTCCCACGTATAATTTCATTTCTGCACTTGAAAACAACAATTTTCATCGTGTTCTGTCTCACAACAAAAATCTGCCTGTACTCGAAATATTTCCCTTCCAGCCATTCTCCGCACTTTGACTTGTCACCTACAAAACCCGTGCTAAATACCTCCATTTCCCTGAAGTTCCAGCAAACTTCAAATTCCATGTTTTCAGATCACCCCTTGTGCGTATCTCGCTCGCGCACTTTCCTCTCTCTCGCCCTCTCATAAACAACCCGGTCGCGCGGAGGTTATTAGAGTGAGTTGCGCCACGAGCTAGGCCATCCAGTCAGCCAGCCCCACGACGATGTGGGGGGATTAGCGAAATCGACTACGAAATGTGTGCGCGTGGTGATTCGGCATGAAACTTCGCTGTTGCTTTTGTTGTTGACGGAAGTGCCGCTGGCGACTCGCGACAACGATGAACGCTCCCAGTTGCTCCACGCAGCCTGATCAGCCGTATAACGCTGCGCAGTTGGTTAGGCTTTGTGCCGATGCTTTTGGTGAGTGGAGGTGTGTTTTTGGATAGAACGTGATTTTGTGGGTTTTAGGAGACGATGGAGATCCTGTCAGCGACTTTCCCAAATGCCTGTTCATGGTGTACGAGTGGCTTATGGAGAGTACTGAGATGATGGCGCACTTTATCGCTCTTTATCAGGTATGCCTTCTGAATAAAGGTTAAACTGATCTCCAGTTTCCAGGACGAATACCAAAATCTGGGTACAAAAATCTGCTACGCGGTCGGTTTCTGGATCCAAACATTCCCGATTCACTTTGACGCAAACACGCAGCTGTGCAAACTTGTTGAACGGTTGAAGCAGATGGCGACTCAGGACGCGATTGACGAGAGTGCTGTTAGGGAACTTGATGTTTCCACTGTGTAAGTTGGCCACATTTATCTCATTTTTGAACAAGGCTTTCAGGCCCTCCTACGCCTGGCTGCGTAACGTCTCCGTCCGTAATCCTGTCGCCCGCCAGATCTCACTTTCCTTTGAACAATGGAGTCCTGAAGACATATCTACTTCTTTGAGCCACATCGACTACAAAGTGCTTTCTAGAGTTCCTGTAAATTGAATATTTTTGGTGCTCATGACTTTGGATGTTTTTAGATAAGCGAGTTGAAACGTTACGCTAAGAGTAATCGTCTGAATCTGACCCCGATTCTGGAAAGGTCCATTTCTGTCTTTAACGTATGATCCACTTTAATGTCTAAATTTGATTTTTGCTGTTTTAGAGTCTTTCAAACTGGGTCCAATGCATGATTCTGGGCAAAGTCTTGCCTAAGGAGCGTGCTGACGTCATTACGAAGTTTGTGAATGTCGGGAAACATCTCAGAAAAGTGAACAACTTCAACACCTTGATGGCAGTGATCGGGGGAGTGACCCATTCTAACATCTCTCGTCTTACGAAGACCATGACTTGCCTGTCTGCGGATACTAAAAAGGTAAGATACTCTATTTTTTGCGCATGTTCAGTTACCGTATTTTCAGGATCTAAACTCTCTGACTCAACTCGTCTCAGCTCACAACAACTTTGCTCAATACCGTAAGGCTCTTCAAGAAACTGACAGACAGTTTAGGATTCCAATCATGTAAGAGTTGTATTTTTTGTTCTTGGATTCAATGTAGATTTAGGGGTGTGCATCTCAAAGATCTCATCATTCTCCAATCCAAAGGGTTCGACTTTGACAAAACCAGGATCGTGGGATACAAGAAACTCTATCAATTGGCGAATCTGCTCGCGCACTTCCTAAGCGTCAACCGCATGTCGCACAACTTTCCGGATGCGAATATGGATTTGGTCAATACGTTAAAGGTATGTTTGACCTCAGAATCTGACCGTCTAATTCATATAATTGTGTGTTTTAGGTCCTGCTCGACATCACCTACAACGAGGACGACATCTACGATCTCAGCCTGAAACGTGAGCCTCGGACTCTACTCAATGTATGCCTCCCTTTCTCCGATCCCTTAACTCCATTCTCTCTGTTTCAGTTCCAACCCCCAGCGAAATCCGTAGTCTTCGCAGACTGGGC
Organism: Steinernema scapterisci; assembly: GCA_000757745.1. Lineage (NCBI taxonomy): Eukaryota > Metazoa > Nematoda > Chromadorea > Rhabditida > Steinernematidae > Steinernema > Steinernema scapterisci. Next base: position 37,722 of record KN166168.1, read on the forward strand.
CTCAGGCGTCTGCTCCGCGCCTGACCAAGACACGGTTTACAAGCACATCTCAGCCATGGTGGAAGCCGTCTTCAAGCACTATGACTACGATAAGGACTCTTATATCAGTCGAGCGGAGTTTGAGCTGATCGCTGGGAACTTCCCTTTCCTGGACTCGTTCGTCCTGATCGATGCAGACAAGGATGGCCGGATTTCGAAGTCGGAGATGAAGGCTTACTTTATCAATGTCAACAAGCAGCTGAACGAGTTCCGGAGAGGGTTTAAGCACAACTTCCATGAAACGACATTCCTGACCCCGACTACGTGTATACACTGTAACAAGCTGGTAATCCACAAGCCAGATCTTCAGATCTTAGGGTTCATTTCCAGCTCTGGGGACTAATCCGTCAAGGCTACAAGTGCAAAGACTGTGGCCAGGCGGTCCACGGCGACTGTAAGGACATAGTCGTGGCCGAGTGTCGCCGTCGTCCCAGCAGTTCCTTCGCCAACTGGCTCACCTCCCCGAGAAGTTCCTCAACTTCCTCGTCCACGAGCAACGGGAACTCGGTCAACAACAGCTCCCTCCCTCGCAAGGGTCTCTTCCTGAACTACAACAAGTGAGTCGCTTTCCGCTTTCGTGCTTGAGGTCTGCTTGGCTTAATCCTGGGTCTTCCTGGTTCTACAACCCTCTGTCCTCTTCCTCCTCCGCACGCCAAAATCTGTCTTTCTACTGTCTCTATCTCGTTTCAGTTTTAACTTTCTGCACCTTCTGCTTCACATTAATGATGCTTATGGCACTGATTTGCTGTGTGATGATCCAAATCACTCCTCATCGTGTTTCTTGAAGGTCGAAGAATCGGCTCAGGACAGTGAGTGCAGTCTCGGAGAGTCCATCGCCGGAGCCGCTGATGCTCTCGGACTCTGCTACGACGGCCATCAACAACGGATCTGCGCGTCATTCGATCAGGCGCCTTCGCAGGCCGAACAAGGATCGGGCGAGGTCGGAGACTAATGACTATTATAGGTTAGTTTTGTGATCTGAGTGTGCCTAAGACATAGTAGATCTGGAATGACTCTACAGAGTGGTAGACCATGACTGCATATAAACCATCAACAGTAACTCTATTTCCAGTTTCCGCTGCCAAAGCCCCGAATACGGCCACGACAGCGACAACATGGCAAGCCTGGCTTGCGAAGAAGTCTTCGAAGACGACTCCTGTGCGGACATCATCGAATCCTTCGAGCAGATGAACTCCCCCTCATCTGCCGCCACCACTCCGGGACAGGAGACTCCAATGAAAACGGCTCTGACGACCTCTTAGAGCAGGTCCGCAAGCCGTTCCTACGGGTGAAAACATCAGTATCGAACCAGTTGCTACACGTTGTATTAATTTTAAGATGGCAATTGCATTTCAAAGCTTCACGGTGACCTTTCTTGCTCTATTTTTTGTGTTTTTTGTGGATTTTCATGTTTGTTTGTATTTATTGAACGGTGGAATGAGATGTACAGGAAATATTAAAGGTTATTTAATTGTTGGGACCGCTGAATTTAGGGACATCTCGGAGTTGAAAAGACGCTTTCCTGTGTTTCAGTCTTAAGCAGGCAAGTTGAAGCTGATTCAGAGTGTCTCTGAAGCCTCATGTCAAGTTTAGCACCGTGAAAAGGGTATTTTTAGCAGAACTGACCTTTCGCATTTCTCTGTGCTTCCCAAGACCTAAATTAGAAACATGAGTAATCTCGTCCTTTGCATTCGAGAATTCGGCAATCTGTGGGAGAAGTCCAACCTGTGGGAGAAGTCCAACGACGTTTTCGGAGCTTCGGGCTAAAACGAAGCCGAGCAAGATGCTCCTCTGCTTGTTGAAAAAGAACCGAAGGATCTAAAGAAACGCTCACTTTGTTACGTTCCCGGAGAAGGTCCGGACTTCGACTGTTTAGGATAAAGTTCAATATAAGCTAGAATTCCGTAATGTCGCTAAAAGCGTTTTTATGTCGTAAAAATTTAATAAATAGTCATGAGTAGCTTCACATATAGTCAGTGTGCTCAAGCTTACATCAGACTAATGCCGAAGCGCCTAAAGACGTCACCTGAGGATGCGGCACAATCTAGGCTTAATACACAACCCGACAACATTTCGACGTTCAAAAGCCGCATTTCACATAACCAAAATCTGATTATCTAATCCATTTTGTTATTTTTGGACATCTAACGCGTGAACGGTAGTGAATGACGACCTTGTCTTCTCCAGGAGGACCGTACTGGAAAGCATACATTAAGAAGCTGGGACAGGAGAACCAAATCATGCCACCGTCACCAAATCGTCAAATTACGTCAAGTCACAAAAGTCACCAAAACATAAGGCGTTCCTTGAATTTTTAGGCTTGAGAGCCGGAAACAAGGAGAATTGGGTACGAACCTGCATGGACCTCAATCGCTGTTAGCTCTGATCAAATTCCACTTTTGATCTGAGAAAAATGAGATCGGGAAGCATCAGAATCTGTAGAGTAAGCTTAGGCTTAGAATCCGTCGCTATTTTCGGTTTTGGAAGAGCATGTTGACCGGTCGGTGCAGACGGGACTCAGATTTCCTATGTCACATTTGCATCTCTCAAAAAGCCTTAAACAAAAAGACACAAAGAGCACAATATTCAGCTCTCTTTGTAATCTAATCCTAAATTTAAGCCATCTTTTTCATGACTCAGCCATCTGCAAATTTTCTAAATTTAAATTTCTAAAAGTGGAAATTCGACTAGCATAAAATGTCAGCCATCCAGCTCTTATTATCTCCAATCCAGTCGTCCCAGCATCCTTCATTCCTTGTGTCCATATCAGATGAACGCCAAGATCCTGATCCTCCTCTTCGCCGTTTTCGCGATCGCCCTTTCGTCGCCTTGCGGTTGGTATGCCTTCTGCGAAGAGAAGCCCGATGAGGTTCACGAATCTGTGGAAATCGGATCCGTCAAAGGCGAGAATTTGATTCCGGGAAACGACGAAGTTCTCGGATCCCTAGACACGAAGCTTGATTCTGAGGATAACGTCAACGGTGAAGTCCGCAAGAAGAAGAACAATGGATATGTATACTTGATGGGTTAGGTTGTACTATGATTGTGACTAATCTGAGACCTAGATCAAAGCTAGATTTGATATTTGGTGACTTTGAAAATGAAAAGTTAGATAACGCGAGATGAATAGCGAGTGGTTATGGAACATATTAAAGCCAAAAAGGAACCAGAAATTTGCTCGATGTTAGCTTGTTGGACCAGGTCGGTGAAGGCGCTAGCAATTCTTCAGGATCCGGATCTGAAAACAGGGTTTTAGCCACACGATTCTATTTGAATTTTGGTTCGCCACCAGAAAAAAGCTATTCCCGACGCATGACCAAGCCATCTGCAAAGTTTCTAATTTCACAACGCCCAAATTGTCATTCAAGAGCTACAAAGGGTGACCGGGTGGTCTGTTCTCATTCCGGTTCTCCTGCTTCCAAATGGATACCAGAATTCTAATTCTCCTATTCTCCCTTCTGGCTAGTTCGATTTGCCATTCTCCACCTGAAGGATGCACCGGTGAAGAAGAACCCCAACCTCCAAGAGACCTGAAAGCGGAATTCGTGGCGCTTGGCTACACTACGGAGGACTATGATGAACTGAGGAATGCCATCTTTAGCCACCGCTTTGACAAGAAGAGAATGGCTCGATAAGGATCTTCTCATTTTTAGCCTTCTGTACTAGCTTTGTCTTGTTTGAGCATTAAATGTTTCAGTCACAGAAATTCCAATCTTGGTCAGTTTGACGAATTTTGAGGGTTCCCAGGGCTTGCCTGCACCGACCGGTTCACGTGTCCATTCAGTGCCAAAATTGCACTTGTTTCGCGAAATGTAGTCTAGACGGCGCTCGAATTAGTTCGAAAGCCCGTTCTAGACGACCACTCATCAGCTTCTCGGTCTCATTTCCCTCAGATTGACGTCAGAAGCCGGTTGGTTCCAACGATGAGCGAAACGCTGACCGTGAAGCCGGCGTCCATGCAGGTTTGCGCCCGTTTCTCCTTCTTTTCATTCTTCTTTTTGCGTGCTCTCCTTTCCTACCGTAATCCACCCCTATTTCAGGTCCTGGCAACAGGTTCCGCCGGCTGTTTCACGCTCACCAACAACGGATCTGAGCGACTCGCCTTCAAGATCAAATGCAGCAATAACACCTTCTACACTTTCAAAGGAATCGCCGGATTCGTCGACGTGGGACAAACTAAGGAAGTCCACCTTGTTCGCGGTGTAAGTGACCGTCTCTTGTCCCAGTTTCCTAATTTCTGCGTTTCAGTACGGTCCTCCTGGAGAAGACAAGGTCGTCGTCCACTACCTTCCCGCTACATCCGGATCTCCGCCTCCGCTGACGCTCTTCGCCAAGCCTGGAGCCAAGCCTTCGACCGTCACCATTCCTATCACCGGTAAGCCTGCAAATTCAAGGAACGCCTCATGATTTGGTGACTTTCAGCGACCGCGGCCAACATCCAAGCGCCGACGGCTTCTGAAGTGGCGAATCAAACGTCCTACGTGGGAACGATGTGTCCAGAAGCTATGAGATGAGGAGTGAAGGGATGCGGATGTGCTAGGGGTCAAATAAAGACGGACTTGTCCAAAATGAGGAGCTCTGGAATCGTGCAAAATGAAGCTGTCGTCGCCTTCTTGCTGGCGATGATGGACCTCTCGCGCGCACCAGTTTTCCACGCTGGATCACGACGCTTAAAAATTTTCGCGCTTTTTCGGCTTTTCACTTCTCGGCGTGAGTTTCGCAAATCATGATTGGTGCTCCACATTTTGCTGAATTTTGCGCCCAAACATAGCGAAACGTCGATGTAAATTAGGCCGCAGTTGGATTACGCGCGAGCGTTCTTTTTTGCTCATATTGGATGCTTGGAAACGCTTGAATTCTGCACTTTTATGCCGCTTTTGAACCCCGCTTCTGTGCGACCTCTTGACCGACCGGTTCCCTGGTGGAATGGCCTCCAGAATGGCATGTTTCCGACCTCTGAAAGTGCGCGAAACGAGACGAGACGCCGTCTGGAACCGCGTCCCTTTCGCCGTTCCACCCAACCTTCATTCGCCACTCTTCAGAGCCACCGGACGGTCGGACGTTCCGCGTTCTCCGACTTTTCTAGGATGCGGATGCGGACGTTAATCACAGCGCTTGCGTGTCTTTCTTCAGTGCTCGGAATTAAAGGTATGTACCCCGATTTCCTCTCAGATATCGTTCCAATTTGTTGCCTTTTAGATCCACAGTGCGAGATTGAACTGTTCCAACAAAACTATGTGGTCGTGGCGTTCGAACACGGCCTCTTCATGGCCAGCGCCGCCCACCAGATCAACTTGGCCACCCTCAATCTTCGGATTGATATAGAGGCCCGCAAACACCAGAAAACTGCCAGCAGTGCGTTGTGCAAGAAAGGGACAATGAAGCTGTCCCACCGTCATCCTTTCAAGGAACTTCTGGTGGTATGTGTCAAAAACGGGGCCAACGAGATCATCGGAAAACGGTTCAAGATGCAAGAAATTACAGATATTGAAGATTACATGTGAGTTTCATGTTTATACCTATCTGTAACATGTCATAAATCCATTTTAGAGTTCGAAGATATAATATTCAGCGAGGTACATATATGACGAAGGGGGAAATCGGCAACTTCGACAATGCCGAAACACATATCTCAGGGAAGAACGAATCCTTCTACTACAACCAGTATCAAAAGTTCAATTTTGTCCTACAGGCGGAGCCCGTGCAAGAGTTTGTTAAACTTTCGAAATATGTCCATTACGCTGCTTTTTTCAGAAAGGATGGCGACTACATCTACCACATTCTGAAGCGCAAGTTGGGGGAATCAGCAGAAGGACAACGTTGCTGGATCCGCCGCTTCAAGGTCGGCTCTGGAACCGGCGAAGTTCCACGCATGCTGCTCGTCCCGATTTCAAACAGAAACAGTGGAGTGTGAGTCCGCTTATGGGTTGGCTGTTTGACATTCAAGCTGATTTTAGGGTCCTAATCGAAGGTATGGAACTGGAGCAGCCGGATGCCGCAATTAATATTGTCACGGAAGATCCTATCGGGGACGAAGCCGAAGCGAGGAGTGGATTCGTTGTAATTCTTGGATTGGTCTTTGCTGCGCTCCTTTTCTGAATAAAGCCACATGTTTTGTGACCAGAAACATCCAAGATGGCGGCGCTCGCCAAAAACGAACGTCGGACGTTTCCAGGAGCGCCGCTCTTTGAAATCAAGACTCCCGCAACGATTTTACGAAGGCAGACAGACGAACGAACGGCTGCCGCTGCCTATCCTCTGCTTCGAGTCCTTGATTTTTGGGACTCGAGATCGAACGATCCAAAGTGAGTGTGGAATTCCATTTTGTCCGTTTTTCAGATTTTCTCGCTGCCATGGTTACCCAATTGATCTGTTGCGTCGCTGTCCAATTTCCGTGTTTTCTTCTCGCGCTCTTCCGTCGACTTTTCCTAATTTTCCGTTACTTTTAGTCATGACCATCACCACCTGGGGCGACGCCGAAATCCCCAAGGCACCAGCGCCCGTCCTCCCAGCAGCGACGTCCGCCGGAAAAGGTGCATCAGGATCGACGACTTCCTTGGGTCAGGTGAGCAATTTTCTCGATTTGGTTGAAAAGTTGGGGTTTGGGGTAATTTCGGAGAAGTTTTTGGCTTCAATCTGGGCTATTTTGGGGGATATCAAAATTCCATAAATTCTAAGACGTGAATTTGGGATTAGGAGGACTTAAGAGCCTCAAATTAACGATGTTCTGGAATTAGCATTAATAGAATCCCAAAATTCCAGGACACAATCCACAAATGGAGCAACACGTACTCGCAGAAGCCGAGCTGGATGAAGATCAGCCAGAAGAACACGTGGTACAAGGAGCGGCCCCGGACCGACCAGGAAGGATCCGTGCAGAGACGATTCCCGAAGCTACCAGCGAAAGGAGTGGATGCGAAGGTCGACAAGCTGAGGAAGCAACGGCAAGATCTCATCATCGCCGAATACGAGAAGACGATCGTCAACCAAGTCCTGGCCGACCGCGTGACGATCCTGTGCGGCGAAACCGGATGCGGCAAATCGACGCAGGTGGTCCAATACCTCGTCGAAGCCGGGCTGGCCAACGCTGACCGCGGCCGCATCGCGATCACGGAACCACGCCGAGTCGCCGCGATGACGTTGTCCCGACGTGTGGCCGAAGAAACGAACACGGTCCTCGGGAAGGAAGTCGGGTACAGTATCCGCTTTGACAACTGCACAAGGTACGTTTACAGTTTTTGAATTTTCAGAACTAATTGATTTTTTGCAGTTCGAAGACGCTCGTCCAGTACATGACTGACGGCGTACTCCTTCGCGAGTGCATCAGCGACCCACTGCTGTCGAAGTACTCCGTCGTCATCGTCGATGAAGCCCACGAGCGGTCGATCAACATCGACGTGCTGCTGGGACTCCTGCGAGGAATCGTCAACGTTCGTGGCAACTTCAAGATTGTCATCATGAGGTAAGCACTAATATCCTTAGATTCCAGCTAATCTGAACCCTTTTCAGTGCCACGATCGACATGGAGAAGTTCTCGGAGTTCTTCTTCAAGGCGCCGATCATCCGAATTCCCGGGAAATCCTACAACGTCGAGATCTTCTTCAGCGAGAACGACGACATCTTTACCTCCCACCACAAGCCGGCGCAGAACCAACTCATCGGATCGATCAACTCCACGGTGCAGTTCATCATCGAAGAGGAGGCCGACGGTCCCGGCGATATCCTGATCTTCCTCTACGGTCAGGATATCATCGAGGATGTGTGCGAGGAACTTGGACAGAACTTCTCCAACCTCCACATCCTGCCGCTCTACAGAGCGCTGCCGGCCGAGATGCAGAACAGGATCTTCGAACCGAGCCCGAAAGGAAAGCGCAAGGTAAGATTTTTCAACTTGTAGAGATCGGAGATAACTGTTTCCATTCCAGGTCATCGTAGCGACAAACATAGCAGAATCCTCCCTCACGATCGATGGAGTAAAATACGTGATTGACTCGGGCTTTATGCGAGTCATGAAGTACTCGTCGATCAACGAGGTTGAGAACCTGGACATCTGCACGATCTCGCACGAGCACGCGACCCAACGCAGCGGCCGTGCGGGACGTACACAGCCAGGATTCTGCTATCGGCTGTACACGGAAGAGTACTACAACGACAAGATGCCGAAACACCAAGTTCCCGAACTCCTCCGGTCGAACATGGTTGGCACGTTGCTCCAGATCAAGACCATCGGTGTCGCCGATCTGTTGACGTTCGACTTCCTGGACCCTCCTGAGCGCTCCGAGATGGTCCAAGCCCACGTGGAACTCCTGAAGCTGCAGGCGATCAAGGCCGACGGCGCCCTCACGCTCCTGGGAGAGAAGATGGCCCTGTTCCCGGTCGACGCCTACCTCTCCAAGATGATCCTTGTCGGCCACTACCGATGGGGCTGCGGCGTGGAGATGGCGAAGATCGCGGCCATGTTGTCCGCTCTGCCGATCCTCCTGAACCCCAACTCCAACCGCCGACACAAGGCTAAGGAAGAATCGGATGCCGTGGAGGAGCAGGTGGCCGACGAGGACGTCGAAGTGAAGGCCGAGCTCGAACTGCTGGAGGACGTCAAGGCTGCCATCGGAAGCCTGCTCGACCGCGTGGAGATTGAGGTCGACGGCTGCACGTCGGCGGAAACCACCGAAGTTCCCTCGTCGTGCGAGCGAAGGAAGTTCTACCGGCCCGAAGGTGACCTGGTCGCGATGCTGGACGCTTGGGAGGAATTCGAGAAGAACCCAACGCTATCCTGGTGCATCGCGAACCATGTTCATTATCGGTCCATGGTGGATGCTAGGGTAAGTTCTTGATCCTCTTACTTCCTCGTCTAATCCTTTCATCGTTTCCAGGAGATCTTCGGGCAGCTGATGCGCATCATGAAAAGCGCTCACATGAAGCCCACCTCCTGCGGCGAGAACAAAGAAGCCGTCCAGCGCACCATCGCGGACGCGATGTTCTACAACCTGGCCGTGAAGGGTATGAACGAGAAGACGAAGCGCGTCGCCTACTACCCACTCTCCAAGAAGCGCGCGTACCCGATCAGTAGGTCCAGTGTTCTCCACGACACGCAGGCCGACTACATCATCTTCAACAAGATCAACATGCGTGGAGAGACCTTCCTCAGCGATGTAAGTTCTTCCTACCCTTCAACCCTTATCCTAATTTTCCCTAATTTCAGGCGACAGTCGTGAAGAAGGAGTGGCTGCCGTTCGACGTGCCTCCTCCGTACAGCCTGGACGTAGCCAAGTACAAGGACTTCGTCATGGTGGACGAGAGCGAGCAGGGCCGCATCGTGGACCTCGTCGTCGGCCGATACCGTCCACAGAAGTACGGCCGCTGTCCGCTCACCGAGTACAAGGATCTGCAGAAGCGCCTGGCCGAGGATCGCAGGGAGAAGGCAAGAGCTGGCGAGGAATTGGATATCGACAGGACCGCCGCTGCTGGGATCGAGGCGACGATGCCGATTGAAGTGGCCGCCTAGGATGCGCGAAGCCCGAAACATGGAACGAGTTGTGTTCGCCTAGTCATTGTAGTTGTTACGTTGTTTGTTTAAACATAGGAACGAATGGAATAAATTTTAGCGATGGAGTTTCAGCTCTTCTTTTTGCACACAAAAGCGGCGGTTGAGTTGCAAGAGGCGGTGGTGAAGTAGTCGGCTGACATGGAGGGAGCGACGTTGAGCTGGAATTCTTAGGTCTTATCAGGGCATGTAAGGCCAGGCTCACCTGCACGCAATCCTTCTTTGCGTTCCTCTCCCAAGGAGCCCAATCATCGTAGCTCCAAGGGCTCCCATCTGACCACTGGAACTCCCCGTTCTCCTGGGTTCCTCCGATCCAAGCGTTCATCACGTAAACCACGGGATACCGCAAGAAACTTCCCTCGTCGTAAGATCGAACGGAAACCAAGTGGGCGCCGTTTTGGAGGCACCAAGCTTCGGCGTCTTTCCACGTTAGCCAACACCTTGGATCCAGCTGGAAATAGTAGGAAAAGCCGTCCCTGGAAGACCAGTTATCAGGTTGCGCATCGCAGGTGGGTTTGGCCGTTGAAAAGCTGGATTCAGGACCGGATTCTGGAGCGATGGAGGGTTCGGGAACATCGGGAGGAGGCTCAGGAAAGTCAAGGAATGGTTCCGGGGGAAGATGAGTGCATTTGGAGATGCAGAGGGGAAGGGAAACGAGGAGAAGAGGAACGGCGATCATGGCGAGAATGGCGGAGTTCGGGGAATTCGCGAGTTTTTAAAAGGTCGCCGAATCGATCATGCACAAACAGAATTGAATATGCGAAAACAAGAGCGACGAAAACAGGGAGATAAGCATCAAAGGTCAGGTTTAAGCGTTTCCCTTTTTGTGAAAAAGGGTCAAAGGATGGAGAGTTTAAAGGACGAGGAGATTGAAAGAGGGATTCAAGGAGAAACTATGGAAATAGCTACGGTTACAGGGATGTGGAAAGGGCGTTTGATCAGCCGAACGGGAAAGAACTTTCGAGTTCTGAGATATGAGGAAAGCCCTCACAACTTAGGATTAGCCAGCAACTGCCTGGTTCTTGGATCCTATCAAGCTTCCGACGGCGAGTCGAAGCCGTTGACGCGCTTTGTCCCGTCCTCGTCACTTCCATCCGATCCAAACGGGTCCTGGAACTGTTTCCAAGTGATCATCGGCGTGGCCTTGATCGGCTCCGCGGCCTTAGGCGCGCTGACGCCGGGAACTACGGCGGCGTATTTCACGTTTCCGCCATCTAC
>KN166174.1:19811-30407 GCA_000757745.1 Steinernema scapterisci
TGAACGCGCAACCGACCACTCACTTAAAATATATAAGTGAATCCTTAGCCGAGCGCGGTTCCAGAGACACATCTACATCAAAGTATTTGATATACAAATCCTCGCTTTCATACAGAATCGCTGATGACTTCACAGGTCCCCAGAACCGAAATGAGTCGTTGTGAAGCTTTCCGTAACCTTTCCAGTAAACTACCTTGCCAGAGAATTTGTCTTCTTTCCCCTTCCTGCAGGACATTATGAAGTTCTTAACACTTCGGTCGTAGCCTCCTGCAAAATGAACGCTTTGAAATTGTGGTTGCTGCAGAAGTTCGCAAATCAAATTGACTACGTTTGAATCGAGACGTGTGGGTATGATGCTCAAGTACAGTAGTTGCTCCTGGTCGAGAAGTCTTCTTAGAAAAGTGAGAATTGAGTCGCTGAAAGAACTTCTGACGAAAACAGAGTTGAGACTCTTAAAAGAAGAGAGCTCATCGACCCAAGCGTCACTGAGATTGGAGGTGCGCAGCTCCAGATGCTTTAGCCCCGGTTCCGCGAAATACCTGGCCAGAGTTAGCTTCACCTCTCTGTTCACAGAAGATTCACCTGAACCACAAAAACAGAACCACAATTTTCCTCGAAACTTGGACGAATTTGAAACGTTTGAGTCGTTTAAGACTTTGCCCGAATTACGCAAATACTGATTCTCGCGAAATCCCCCATTTATAAAGACCACAATTTTGTTGTGTCCTTTCTCCTTGTATTGGTCGGCGAAGTCGCTGAATGGTCCGGAGAGGAGGGAATACTCGGGAATGAAGCCGCAAGCAAAAGTTCTTTGGAGAAGGTCTTCGTAGAACTCTGCTGGGAGAAAGTTCATTGTGGGAGATTCAGGAAGTTTATGGCTGCAGTGAGGTCAGAAGCTTAAGTGGATCCAAAAACGTTGTGATTCCAAAACAAATTTATGACTTTAAATGGACAAAAAAGGAATTGGCTGCATCAATTTGAGAAAGGTGTGAATAAGCAAAGAATCGCTATGATTTGCACACTAAGATGTAACTGCGTGGCCTGCACCGACCACAACTCCACTAAATGCAAATCACTTAAAACGCACAACGGAATACAACGCCGTGTGCACCCTAAGCTCTTACGCACCCCGATGTATTCCACATTCCTATGTTCGCTTCCAAACCGAAGAACTGATTTCCTCTCCAGTTTCACAAGCCGGAAAGAGTCGTCGTGAAGCTTAACGTATCCTTTTCAGGCCACCGTTTTGCCAGAGAACATTCCCTTGTTTCTCTTCCTGCATGCGAATATATCTTTCTTGACTTTTTCGTTGTAGGCTCCTTCGAAATTACCGTGTAGAAATTGTGATTGCTGCAGGAATTTGCAGATAAAGTTGATTCCTTTTGATTGAAGTCTTGTGCTCAAGAACACGAGTTGTTGCTGGTCCAGGAGCTTCTTGAGAAGAGTGAAGATTGAGTCGCCGAAGGAAACACCGATCGAAACAGCATGTAAATTTTGAAAAGAGGCGAGTTCGTTGACCCAAGCTTCGCTTAGCTTTGGGATGTGCAGGAACAAGCACTTGAATCCAGGTTCCGAGAAGAACTTGGCCAAGCCAGGCTTAACTGCCTTATTGACAGGAGAATCACCTGGACCGGCGAAAGACAGAATTGTTTTGCCTTGGAACTTACTTGGTTTAGGGGTAGTTCCAACTTCTTTTAGGTCAGCCAGATAGTCTAGATACAGAGGCTCGTGAAAAGCGCCATTTTGGAATACAACACGTTTCTCGCGTTCTTTTTCCTTGTATTGCTCGAAGAAGTCGCTAAACAGGTCCGGGAAAATCGGAATAGTTGTAATGGAAACAGATACAGAAGGCTCTCTGTAGGAGGTCTTCGTTGAACTCAGCTGGGAGAAAGTTCATTGTGGGAGATCTCGGCCAATATCTGTCTATGACAAATGTGGAATCTGAAGCTAATTTTAGAGGGGAATCCAGAACTTTAAATGCTCTCAAAGCGGCCTTTCCTGCATCGCTTTGAGAAATGTGTGAATGAGACGATTGTCACCCTGACTGCGTGGCCTGCACTGAGCACTCAGTGCCCACAAAGGCTGAGCCCAAGTTTAATCCAAAACGGACTCTCAATATGAAACTAATCTTCTCCGGACCTTTGTCTACGTTCTTCACATGCAGCTGAAGTTACCAGAAACTGAGTTGGGGATAGGTCATCCTGTGAATGATGGAAGTGACTCCTCCAAAACCTTAAACACATCCTGATTACTATCCTTATTACACCACCTGGACACAAATCACGTAAAACGCAGAATAGTAAACTTGGCCGAGCTTGGATCCAAAACGCCATTTTTAGCGCAGCAGTACTTGACAAAAAAATCCCCGCTTCTGCACTCAATCTCCGAAAACTTCTCAAGTACCGAAATCCGGAAAGAGTTGTTGTGAAGTTTTCCGTAACCTTTCCAGGAAACTGCTTTGCCAGAGAATTTGTCTTTGTTTCTCTTCCAACTGGCAAAAATGGAATTCTTGACTTTTTTGTTGTAGCCTCCTGCAAAATAGATACTATGAAATTGTGGTTGCTGTAAGAATTCGCAAATCAAGTTGATCGTGTTTGAATCAAGACTTGTAGGTAGTGTTATCAAGTATATCAATTGTTCCTGGTCGAGAAGTCTTCTTAGGAAAGTGAGAATAGAGTCGCTAAAGGAACTTCTGACGAAAACAGAGTTGAGATTCTTAAAACACGAGAGCTCATCGACCCAAGCGTCACTGAGATTGGAGGTGGACAGGTCCAGATGCTTGAGTCCGGGTTCCTTAAAGTACCTGGCCAGAGTTAGTTTCACTTCTCTACTCACAGAAGAATCACCTGAACCACGAAAACCGAACCACATTTTTCCTCGAAACTTAGGCAAGTTTGAAACATTCGAAACACTCAAGCCTGCTCCGAAAGTGATCGGATTATTCGCATAGCGAGGCTCGCGAAATACTCCATTTTTAATGACGACGACTTTGTGGTGTCCTTTCTCCTTGTATTGGTCGGCGAAGTCGCTGAATGGTCCGGAGAGGAGGGAATACGCGGGAATGAAGCAGCGAGTAAAAGCTCTTTGAAGAAGGTCTTCGTAGAACTCAGCTGGGAGGAAGTTCATCGCTAGAGATGTTTGGTATATGACAGATTTGGAGTTGAAGCTCAGGTCGTTCTTCGAACGTGCGGATTCCAATTGAATTTTAAGACTTTAAATAGACAGAACTGGCCTCGACTGCATCGATTTGAAAAGGATGTGAATATATGGTTCACACTTTGAGACGCCACTGCGTGACCTGCGTGACCCGTGACGTGGTCTCCTGCATTGCTTTATGAAGAGTGTGAAAGAGTCAATTGCTACCCTAACTGCACCGCTCTTTCTATACCCACAAAGGTCTCAAGTCTGATCCTAAGTTTACTCCAAAACAGCCTCTCCAACAACCTCAACAAACAGTCCTCTCAATATGGAACAATCTGATCTTCTCCGGATCTCTGTCCACGTTCTTCATATGCAGCTGGAGTTTCCAGAAACTGGGTTCGTGATAGGTCATCCTGTGAATGATGGAATCTGTGACTTCACTTCTGGAGATGTCGGCTTCGTTCATGGTTCTGGCTGACACATAAGCCGCGTTTTCGGGAATGTAGAGGTTGTCGCCGGGGAGGACTTCTGAAGCCATCTTTGGAGTGAAGGATTGAGTCTTTCACCTACCGTAGATCTTGCCAGGGTCCTCCTTAGAATAGATCAGTTGAGGGCATAACCTGTGTGGGTTGCACATAGCCGGAAGTCTGTTAAATCGGGTATTTAGGAGTCTCAGCAGCTCGCAGTATTGGGGAGGTGGGAGGAGACCCGTTTTCTCTAAATCGCCAAAGCTCAATTAGGGTTAGAAGAAGGTTCAACTACCTGATTTACAGTTCCTCTCGAGGATCTCCTTAGGCGTGACCCAAAGCCACTCCGACATCTCCTTATCACACATCTTAACCTCGAACTCCTTGTCTACCGGAATCACAAAAAATAGGGTGTCATAGCGGTACTTTGAGGTTACAGGAGTGAGCCAGTTAGCCCAAGGTTGGAGAGCTTCTAGGTCTAAGCGGAAATCGGAGACGAGATCTGAGAATTTGGAGGGGTTCTCGCGGACCTGAAAAGCTCAAAAACGTCATTTAGGCTCAGTTCGCTTGATATGGAATCTGAGCTTGCGGAGCAGCTTCAAATCGAAGTAAAACCGGACTTCTGGGTCCTGCTTACCTTATCTCTCCACTCTTGGAGCTTCGAATCCTTGACCGTCGTCAGCACTTCTCTCCTTTTAGACTTCTTATCAGTGGTAAACAGAATACCGGTTTCTTCAAAGAGCTCTCTTAACGCCGCCACCCTGAACGGAAAGTCACTTTTGTGACCTTCCATCACAATTGGCTGATCTTTCACATGGCTGAAATTGGTCTTCTCGACTGGGAACTTCTCATCGACCTGAAACCCTCAATCCTAAGCTCTCCAAACCCCTCAATTCCGCCCACCTTGTCCTCCACAACGCCTCCTGGGAACACATATAAATTAGGCATAAACTTCGCTGTGGGACCCCGCCTTAACATAAGGACTTTTCTAAGGGTTTTGTGGACTAAAAATCTAAGTTTTAAACTTAGTGTAAAACAGTGAAAAACTCACAAAGAATAGTGCTAGCAGCGGGACGCCAATTCATGTCTACATGCAACTGAGAAACGCGGCCACCGTGTTGTGCACTCTTTGTTGTTTCCCCCATCGGCCGCCGATCGATCGATTCCACCTTTCTATTATTGATCTCGGTCTTCTTCTTCTCCAAGCAGGGGGGAACACCCGGGGGTCGGGGTGAACAAATAAACAAGGGAACAGGGGAGGCACATGTGACTTATGGTTTTAGGTCAGTTGGGAGGAAGCAAGAGAACGGAGCTTTGACGGAAGAAGAGGTCAGGGAGGTTAAAATGGGACTTTTAATGAAGCTTCTAAGGGTCTTCTGAGGCTCCTGAATACCCGATTCAACAGACTTCCGGCTATGTGTAACTCACACAGATTATCTACCTGGACTGGAGGACTGGAGCTGGAAATAGATTAGGGCTGGAAAGGAGGAGTTGAGTTTCTAACGGTGGCATGTGGAAATGAACTTCAAAACTCAGCACATTTCTGCTTAGAGTGTGGCAAACATTGGCCTAAATCGCACACTCTAACCGGTGGCCGTGGACGGCCTAGGAAACGGTGACTAGGCCTCAGAAGCGCTGGCCGGGACCGCCAACAACCTTGAAAACGGTGACTGAATTTAATGACGCTTCTATGTTTACAAGTGACTAGGCACTTCGCCACGGTTTACTATGCTTGGTTAACGTTTCCCAGGGCGGCCACGGCTACTTTCTCTTTATTCACACTTTTCTTAAAGCGATGCAGGCGACGCCAGTTTAAGGGCATTTAAAGTCCTCGAATTCTACCGAAATTAGTCCAAGATTCCAGGTTTCTTTTTTTTCCAAGATTCTTATCTCCCCGGACCATTTAGTGACTTCTACGACCAATTTAAGGAAAAAGGACATGTCAAAATATTCGATTACATGGCGGTTTCGAAAGAAGACGGATTTTGCACGCCTCGGTATTTAGACAGTCAGAATGAACCGATAGGAGCTGAAAGCATTCCAAGTTCGCCAATCTTTCGAAGACAAACAGTTTTGAACTTTTACAGTTCAGGGGATTCGCCGGTCACCGATACTTTGAAGCTTGAATTAGCCAACTTCTTCTCGGAACCTGGAATCAAGTGCTTGGCTCTGTACTCCCTAAGTATCAGTGACGCTTGGATCAAAGAGTTGTCGTCCTTTAAGAACCTGAATGTTGTTGCGATTAGCAATAAGTTCAATGACTCCTTTTTCGCCTTTCTCGAGAAACTTGAGGCCCAGAAACAACTGATCAATTTAACCGTTCGTTCTGAAAACCTCGGAGCCAAGGAAATCGACTTGCTTTGCAGGATTCTACAGCAACCTTAATTCAGAAACCTTTACTTTAGGAAGGCTTACGACGAAAAAGTCAAAGAATGGCTTTTTACAGCTTGCAGGAAGGTGGATAAGGAAAGCTTATCTGGCAAAGTGGTTGTCTGGGAAGGTTATGATAAGCTTCATGACGAGTCTTTTCGGTCTCTAGGGCTTAAGGGATCATCGATGATTCGGTACGAACACGAGGATTTGTATGTTGAGTACCACGGTGTGAGCGACAGTTCAGAGAACTCGGCTAAGATTTCGGTTGTGCGTTTTAAGTGATTTGTGACTGGGAGAAGTTTGAAGAAGAAATGTGTTTAGGGCTGTTCTCGAGGAGTGACGTCCGGCGTGGATAGGTCGATGCAGGTCACGCAGTTGCGTCTCATAGTGTGAAACATAGTGATTCTCTGTTCATGCACACATTGATGCAGTCGGCGCCAGTTTTGTCTATTTAAAGGCTTAAAATTTAATTGGAATCCGTACGTTTTAGAACGACTTGAGCTTAGAAACTAAATCTGCCATTCCCCGAAACCGACTAAAGCCAGAAATTCCTCGAAATATCTAGGAATGAACTTCCTCCCAGCTGAGTTCTACGAAGACCTTCTTCAAAGAGCCTTTGATCGGTACTTCATTCCTGAGTATTCCCTCCTCTCCGGACCATTCAGCGACTTCGCCGATCAATACAAGGAAAAAGGACACCGCAAAGTTGTCGTCTTCAAAAATGGGATATTTTTCGAGCCTGTGTACGTGCATAATTCGGGCGCAGTCTTAAACGTCTCAGATGTTTCAAACTCGCCCAAGTTTCGAGGAATGATGTGGTTCGGCTTTTTCGGCTCGGGCGATTCTTCTGTGAACAGAGAAGTGAAGCTAACTCTGACCAGGTATTTCTCAGAGCCTGGACTCAAGCATTTGGGGCTGCACACCTCCAATCTCAGTGACGCTTGGGTCGATGAGCTCTCGTCTTTTAAGAACCTGAATTCTGTTACCATCTGCGATACCTTAAGCGATTCAATTTTCACTTTTCTAAGAAGACTTCTCGACCAGGAACAATTGATATACTTGATGCCCACACACCTTGATTCAAAGGCGACCAACTTGATATGCGAATTTCTGCAGCAACCGCAGTTTCGAAGCATTTATTTTACAGGAAGCTACAACGAAAGAGTCAAGAAGTCCATTTTTGCCTGCTGGAAGAAAAACAAAGACAAAGTCTCTGGCAAAGAACTGATTTGGAGAGGTTACGGAAAGCTTCACAACAACTCTCTTCGATTTTCAGTGCTTGAGGACTTATCGATGATTGAGTTTGAAAACGACGATTTGGTTGTTAAGTACCATTGCGATGAAAAAAGCGTTTTGGATCCGAGTTCGGCGAATGAATCTTCTCTGCGTTTCAAGTGATTGGTGCCCAGGAGGCTGGGATAAGAGAATGTGTTTGAAGTAAACGTTGTTCTGGACGAATGAAGAGTCACACATCACGAACCCAGTTTCTGGAATCTCCAGCTACATGTGAAGAACGTGGACAGAGATTGTGAATGTGTTTAAGGCAAAGGCGATTCAATACACAAAGTTCTTTAGCATAAACAGAACAGGCTAGTTTCTGACCAAATGCGCATGTTCCCTGAAGGAAGATAATGCCGACGATCCCGTGGAAAGGACTCAGGAAGAAGCCTCAATGGGACTCAGAGGGAGACAGGAAGTAGCGGAAGCTTCCAGTAAGGAAGCTGCACGCGGTGTCATCTGCGTCAGCCCAGAAGAGTGACGAGGAAGCTGTTTGCATATGGGAGAGGACGAAGAGGTCTACTTGCCGGTCTTGGGTTAAAGGAAGCTTGGCTTTGCAAACCACACCCCCCATATAATCAAAGGACAGATTGTCGGCAACCCATCCGAGAGCCATGTAGATAGCCTCAAGAAGCTGAGTATCACCAGCTTTACACAGGAGGAAATCACCACAGGAGACCACTCTGTTGCTCAGCCGGACCTAAAGGACCTCCCCCGTTACGCACGCTGCACAGCTAGCCACTCCTCGCTGGACTCAGAACACGTTCACCGGTCGCCATCACGATCTCAACGGCTCTGAGGGCTATAACAGCGGGTCCAAGTTCCTGCTTCTGCAGACCTACCTCGACGGAGAGCAATCTGAGGAGCTCGACCTCCACCAATCAATCCACTTAAAACGTGGCGTGACTCGTCCACGCATTAATTTACTGCCCCAACAATTCTTATCCCATCACCCGGGCACGAGTCACTTAAATCGCATGACAGAGATCCGAGCGGAGCTCGGAACCAAATTAGCATCATCATCACAAACGTATTCAACACTGACGTCCTTGTTTTCATACAGAATCACCGATGGCTCCTCAAGTTGCAAAACACGAAAACATTTGTCGTGAAGCTTTGCGAATCCATGCCACGCAACCTTCTTTCCGCTCAATTTCGCCTTTTTTGTCTTCCTGCAGGCAAGGATGAACTTCTTAACATTTGCGTTGTAGCCTCCTGCAAAATAGAGACTCTGAAACTGTGGTTGCTGTAGGAATTCGCAAATTAAGTTGACCGCTTCAAATTCAGGGCTTGCGGGTCTTATTTTCAAGAAGAGCAGTTGTTGTTGGTCTAGAAGCTTCCTGAGAAGCGCGAGAATCGAGTCGCTGAAGTTGCATTTAACATAAACCTCATTCAAGTTCTTAAAAGACGAGAGTTCATCGACCCAAGCGTCACTGAGCTCTTGAGTATACAGCTGCAATCTCTTGATTCCAGGTTCCTTGAAGCACTTGGCTAAGCTTCGCTTTACTGCGTCACCTACGGGAGAATCACATGAATCCAATAAGCTCAAAATAGTCTTCCCTCGGAATTTCGTTAAGGTCGAAATGGTTTTAGCAATTGTTAGTCGATAGCGATCATCAAGGTCATCAATGAGGTTCGCGAAAAACGGCATTTGTAAAGATAAAGAGTTTGTGGTGTCCTTTTTCCTCGAATTGATATAAGAAGTCGCTAAATGGTCCGGATAAGCGTGCATACTTGTGGAACGTTGAGCAACAGGTAGCATAAATTCTTTGGGCGAAGTCGTCGTAGAACTCAACTGGAAGGAAGTTCATTGTAAGAGATTTTCGGTGAAGCTTACGTCGTTCCTAGAACAGCTAAACAGTGATTTAAAGGCTTTAACTGAACGAAAAAGGGGCGTTGACTGCATCGATCGGCGAAAAGCGTGAAAACGCAGAGAATCAATATGGTTCACACCCTAAGACACGACTGCGGACTGCGTGGCCTGCACCGACCTATCTTTTTTGCGCTCATTTCTGTCCTATGCTTCTTAGCCAACAGCAGTCAGAATGAACATCCTCCCAGCTGAGTTCTACGAAGATCTCCTACAGAGAGCTTTCGCTCGTATCTTCATTCCTGAGTATTCCCTCCTCTCCGGACCATTCAGCGACTTCGCCGATCAATACAAGGAGAAAGGACATCATAAAAGAGTCATCTTTAAAAATGGGGTATTTGGCGAACCTCTTTATGTGCATAATACAAGTACTTTGGGAGAAGAATTGAACGCCTCAAACGTTTCGAACTTGCCTAAGTTTCGAGGCATAACGTCGCTCGGTTTTCATGGTTCACGTGAATCTTCTGTGAATAGAGAAGTAAAACTAACTCTGGCCAGGTACTTCAAGGAACCTGGATTCAAGCATCTGGACCTGTCCACCTCCAATCTCAGTGACGCTTGGGTCGATGAGTTCTCGTCTTTTCAGAATCTCAACTCAGTGTCGGTCAGAGATTCCTTCAGCGACTCTATTCTCACTCTTCTCAAGAACCTTCTGGACCAAAACCAACTCCAATACTTAGAAATAGTACCCCAACGCTATGTATCGAAGCTGGTCGACTTGATTTGCGAATTCCTGCAGCAACCACAATTTCGAAGAGTTGCTTTTGCAGGAGACTACGACGAAAGAGTCAAGAAGTCCATATTTTCGGTTAGGACCACAAAGAAGCAGAGATTCTCTCGCAAAGTGGTTCTCTGGAAAGGTTACATTAAGCTTCATAATAACTCTTTTCGGCTCGTGGATCACGTGGAGCCATTGGTGATCCGGTACGAAGGCCAGAACTTCAGCCTCAAGTACTGCTGTGATGAAAATGGTCCTTTGGATCCGAGCTTGGCCAATTTTACTATGCTGCGTTTAAGTGATTTGTGCACATGGCTGAGATAAGAGTTGCTTGGGTGATAAATGTCTTAAGGGCACACACAGAATTTATTAATACCATGACCAAAGCAGGCTAGTTTAGACAAAAAAACGCATTAGGTAAAAGTAGAATCGGTTAATTCTTGAGCAGAAAAGACTTAATGCATCTTATTTACACAAAAGCGGGTCTTAAAGCGATTCTTAAAGCTCCGTCTCGCTTCAAACGTTGCTGATCACCGACGACTTGCTGCTCATCGTGGTCTTTCGGTACTTGCGACGGTAGATTTCGTCGTCTTGGTTCTGCGTCGAGATGTTCGTCTCTTTCCAACCTTTTCGGTTGCCCTAAACGAGTCCAATTTATGGAGTTTTGAGAGTCTACCGTACCCTGACGAAGAGACACCCATCATCGGTCATGTGGGACTTGATCGACTCCAAGACGATGTCGCCAGGAA
>KN166174.1:52618-76048 GCA_000757745.1 Steinernema scapterisci
CTGGAACCAACTGGAGGTGTTTGGCAGTTTGGGTGTAAAGAGAGCTCAAACTTGATTTTGTCGCGTCCATTTGGTGGTCTGTCGAAGTGAAGTATCAGATGCCATTCGGAGTGTTTTTAACACTTTCGTCAACAAAATTCTTCGGATTCATGACGTCTTAGGGACCGTTTTTAAACCCATTTGGGCTTGTATTGGACAGTTTCGGGCTTCTTCAATAATAGCAGTTAGTGTTAGGACTTCAGCTTTGCTTGAAGCCTGCTTCAAATTTTATTCAAATTGGGGCTGAGAATTGCAGGACACACTGCGACTCACTTTTCCGTGTTTCTGACCTGATTTTTCGCTGTGTTTGGGGTCAAGCACCGTCCGGAAAGTGCATCAGAAAGTCCTTTCTTGGGAAAGTCACTTTCACCGTTTTTCAAACTCGCTTTATCGCACATTTTGGGTTGGTTTGCGCACTCGGGGCTGACTTTTCATAGGCTGGATCGTGAATCATGTCATAATTCTGTCCCGATTCCAGCCTCCCAACTCCGCCAACAACGAATCTCAGCATGGCAGCCAATCCTGAACGCCTCCACGGTGATCCCCACGATATTCGTCGTCGGAATCGGATTTCTCCCCATCGGAGTGATCTTGTACTTGGCCAGCGCCGGAGGTTTGTTCTGATCCTCTGTACAATACTTCTCAACTTTCTGTATTTCAGTAGCCGAACTGGACATCGAATATAAGAAGGACCACATCGTAACGGACCACAGCATGTTCCAGAACGGGATGGAGCCGAACAAGCACAGCGTTAGCGTCACTATAACCGACAAGTTCGAGGTGATATCGCTCATTTCGAAGATCGTTCGGAACTAGCATTTTCAGGTCAATCAAGATATTTACTTTTACTACCGCTTGGAGAATTACTTCCAGAACCATCGAACCTATATGAAGAGCCGGGATGATACGCAACTGTTGGGGAAAACTCTGGAGGTTAAAAATGACAGCGGATGCCAGAATCCGTATAGGGCGACCCCAATCAACGGGAGGAATGTCTCGATTGCTCCGTGTGGAGCGATTGCGAATTCTATGTTTAACGGTTTGCCGCCGTCATTTTCTGGCCGACTTTTAACGGATTGTGCTTCAGACACGTTCAAGCTCTATTTCATAGGTCCAGACGGAGAGGAAGAAGTCCCATTAACGTACCATGGCGTTGTGTGGGACGTGGACAAGAACGTGAAGTTCCAGAATCCGAAAGGGGATCTCAGGAAGGCTTTTCAAGTGAGCCCATTTCAGAAAAACACGATCTAAAATTCCATTTTTCCAGAATACTACGAAACCGCACAATTGGCTCAAACCGGTCTACGAGCTCGACACCAAGGATCCCAACAACAACGGCTTTGAAAATGTCGATTTCATTATTTGGATGCGCACAGCAGCTTTGCCAGATTTCCGGAAACTCTACCGTATCCTGGACCGCAGTTCGAAACCCACATTCGCCAAGGGCCTCCCGGCCGGGACTTACCGCCTGGAGATCAACGATAATTACCCGGTTTCGGCTTTCCACGCGAAGAAGCACTTCATCATAAGTACGACAAGCTGGGCCGGAGGGAAGAACAGTTTCTTAGGGATCACGTACATGGTCGTCGGCTCCTTGTGCATCGTCCTGGGATGTGTTCTTCTCGTTATCCATCTCCATTTTGGGAATTCGTAAGTTTTTTGGAACCAAGGCGTCAATGAAATCGATTTTTCAGGTTGCGCGAGATGGCGAACATTAAAGAATCTTGAAGCTGGTCTAGGGGAATATTCGGGTTGTGATACAGGAACTGTGTTATGGGTTCTAGGATATGAATAAAGATGGCCAATTGCGTGCAGGAAGATTCCATGCCAGCCCTGGCTCCCACACCGACCTCCTTGCTGACTCCGCCTGTTACCACTGTATCACGAAAAGGCTGAAACGCGACGCTCTGCTTCGCTCCTCCCCGCGCGTGCCATTTCCCACATTCCACCTGGTGGCGGCAATTCCGCGCCTCGTTTCGCTTATTTCTCCGCATTTATCCGCGTTCTCTCCTCCATTTCAGCCATGTCGACCACCGACGTTTACGTCGAAATCGTGCGGGAGAAGCAGCACCTCTTCTTCTGGCTCAACGACCAATCTCTCGTGAGCGAGCTGAAGAAGATCATCCAAGGCATCTTAAAGGTTGGCTTCCGCTTCATTCCTAGCTTATTCTAGTCTGTATTTCCAGGTCGCGCCCGAAGAACAACTCCTGAAGGTGCGCAAAGCGACCAGCGACGACTGGCGCGATATGGAGTCCAGCAAGCCTCTCAGCGAGTACGGCATCACTCCCTCCACTGCCAGTGCGCAGAACGCATATCAGGTCGCCCTTGTGCTCCCTCAGGGTAAGTCTCCACTGCATCTTATTTTCAGGATTAACCCAAAAATTCGTTCCAGATAACGGGAAGGTCCTCATCGAACCTCTCTCGCAGCCTCCCCCGATTCCGGACGCCATGCGCCGCGACGAACAACAAGCGCAGGGAGGACAGCAGGCCGAGGCCTAATTCCAGGCTCCGAATTTTGCTCCACAATCAAAATATAATTTATATGTATAATTTGAACCAATTCGATTATTGCGAATTTTGTTTAATAATGGCATAAGAAAAAGAACGTTTTGATCTCTGTTGTGACTTTAATCTGTACGATATATCGGTTAATTCAATCGTTGGAATATGTGAATTTGTGGGTATTAGGAAGAAGGAGAAGGTGGGTTGCGAGAGGAGCCTGGATTTGGCGATTGGGGAGCTTATTTTGGGTCCCGGAGGGACCATTTTTAGGCGTTTCAAGGGAACCTTGGATTCCGACCGGTCGCGCCAAATTCACGCGTTGAAAACGTGATTTTGGGTGTCTAGACAAGTGCTTTCGTGTTCTGTTTTTGTCTGGTTTTGTCAAAGTCCGACCGGTCGCTGTTTTTCAAACAGGTGAAATGCGTTTTGGGTGTCTAGACAAAGCCTGATAGGCACGTATTTTGTCTGATTCGGTGGTGTTGTCTAGACGTAGAAGTCCCGTGTCTCACACCGGCCGAAATCGGTCCGATCCATTCGGCCGTAAAATGAATCCGTATCTCCATTAGGCCATTCGTAGCGGCTGGTGCCTTCCAATCGCGTATCTCTGTCTCTATGCATCTGTCTCATAATCTCTTTGCACCTGTCTAATTGTCTCCTTCTCCATTCCAGAGTAATGAGCACAGCGAAACGCAAGCTCTCGCCAGCCGGCGACGACGAACCCACTACCAAATCGTCGAAGGAGGTTATCGACTTTTTCGATGCGCACTTCAACAAGAACCTCGAAACGCCCGTTGCCAAGCAACTCTTTGTTGGCAGCTATCCGTCGAGCAGCGAGAACTTCAGATCCGGAGGCAAGACGTTCTCACAAACGCTGAGGTACAAAGACCAGGTGAGAGGGAGATAAACAGTTCGGAAGAGGTGACGACGCTCTGGATTTTCAGCACTGCGTGGATATCAGGAAAGAGCTCGAGTTGGAACAGTTCGGCATCTCAGAGAGGCTTCTCAAGAACCTCCCGTTGGTGAATGGGGGCGAATCGCTGTCCGAGAAGGATATGCAGCTGTACCAAGCCATGGGACGATATATGGACATGTACGTCATCGACGAGAAGCAGAAGGATTCGAATATCGTGATGTACACGACCCATGCGCTGAATCACGTCCTCAGGACTCGCTCTCAGGTCATCTCGAATATCAAGAAGTTGGAAAATCTGAAGGAGAAGGTAAGAATTCTAGGGTTCAGGGCTGATTTAAACGTGAATTTTCCAGAAAACTATAACCGACGAGGACATCGAGAACGCTCGAGACCAAGGCATGGCAAGAGCCAAAGTCCTGATCATGTGCCCATTCAAGAAATACGCCCATCGCGTCGTCGAAATCCTATCGAAACTGATGTACGGAAGCGATACGAAGACGTTCGTTGAGAAATCCCATAGATTCGAGAAGGAATTCGGAGATAACGGCTTCAGGATACACGATAAGAGGAAGGTTCCTCAGGAGTTCAAGGTGAGATTATCTTGGGCTTATCTCTGGGCTTATAAATCTGCTTTTCAGGAGCTGATGAAAGGGAACGTGGATGATTGCTTCCGCATGGGTATCGGCGTGGCCAAGAAAGCGCTGAAGCTCTTTGTGCCGTTCGAAGATGCGGATATTATCCTGTGCTCCCCTATCGGGCTTAGGATGATCATTGGAGAGGAGTCCGAAAAGCACCACGAGCACGATTTTCTGACCTCGATTGAGATGGTCATCGTGGATCACGTAAGCTCACGATTCTTGGTATTTTGGATAATTTTAGCAATTTTCAGGCGGACGTGTTCCTAATGCAGAACTGGGAGCACTTGACCAGTGTCTTCGAATCTCTCCACAAGACTCCAGAAACGATCAACGTAGACATTTCCCGAGTTCGCCAATGGACGTTAGATCAGCACGCGAAGATCTACCGACAAACTCTCCTTTTCGCCAGTTTCGATACCGCCGAGTTCCGCGCACTGTTTGCTCAGAACTGTCACAACTACGCGGGTCTCGTGGCTGTCACGCCTCCCCAGAACGGCTATCTTGACAAGGCAAGCTTATATCCCTGGCGTTTCCTGACCTCGCCTTATCTACTTGTAGATCGAAATCCCTCTGTGCCAAGAAATCCATCGCTTCAAGGTGCTCGAAAAACAGTCCCAATCAGATGCCCGTTTCAACTACTTCATTTCGCATATTCTCCCGAAATGCGAAATGGGCACGATGATCTTCGTTTCGTCGTATTTCGACTACGTGCGGCTTCGGAATTACTTGAAGAGGGAGAGCGAAAGTTTCGTCCAGCTTCATGAATATGCGACCGATAAGAAGATTGCCAGAGCGAGAGGAATGTTCTTCGGAGAGGAGAAGAAGATCGTTATGATGACGGAGAGGTAAGAATGAGGGGATATCGGGTGGTGGATAGACGTGTCTAGGTCATGGTCTAGTCGGGTTTGTCTGAAGTTTATGGAGTCTGTTGACAGGAAACGTGCTGATCATGCTGAAAACGTGCTGAACTGATCATTTCGGAACTGATGAGACGTGTGACCGGTCGGTTTCCGGCAAGACCGACCGATTTTATGTCTAGAACCATGTCGAAAATGGGATTTTCAGGCTGGATTTCATCGCTATTAACATTTATCGTGTTTGAAAGTGGAGCCATTTTGAACAAGTTGAGACAATGAACCGGTAGTGTCTTCGTCTAGACTTGGTCTAGGGCCATTCTAGACATAATTTCGCCATGTCAGACAGACCCACCAGTTCCTTGTTTCAGCCTCGGCAGAAGTGAACCAAATCCGAGCGTTTTATTGATTGTTTGTCTCAAATACTGTTTCAAAAAATCAGAATTTGTCTCTTTCTTCTGTCTATTCGCTGTCTTGTTTGCACTTTCAATGGGCTGACTTGGTTTGGCGAATCAAAAAACAAGTTCTGTTTGGGCTCGACAAACATTATCCGGATAGAAACGGGTCTGAGATGCCTACATAACAGTAGTGGCTTTTGGTCTTATGGGCGTCAGCAAAACTGTTTTGGTATTAAATCTTGCACTTGGCGATGATCCTCAATTTGCACTTTGTCACCTGACTGATAAACCTCATTTCAGATTCCACTTCTATCGTCGCTATGTGATCCGAGGCGTCAAATCGTACGTCTTCTACCAACTCCCGCTGAACCCCACTTTTTACCATGAAATCGTGAACAGCTCGAGCGCGGAGGGCGACAAAACCATCGTGCGCTTTATCTTCAACAAGTACGACGCGATCCGGCTGCGAAACACTTTCGGAGCGGAACACGCGAAGGCGCTCCTGAACGCACAGCAGGATTATCACGTTCTCAGCAGCGAATAGGAGCAAACCGATTGTTCTCTGTTTCTTGTTATTCTCCATTGTTGATTTTTTGTTATTGTTGTTTTCACCATAAAGAAATTTATCCCAAGACCGGGGGTCCTCTGCGCGCAAACCGCACCCCCGGATACCGTGCGCGATGACCTCGTTTCTGCATATTACTCCGCATTCTATTGATCGTATTCGTGGAAGGAACGTCTATTCAGGTGTGCTTTTTCAGATGGTTCCATCTCCGCTAGCTGCTGTTGTGGCGGCGGCGCTCTTATTTGGGCTTAGTCAGGCCTATATGGGGCCTATGATGGGCCAGCAGAACGAATGTGACGATGGCAAGGTGAGTGTATACTGTAACGCGTGTTCAGACGTCTGTTGAAATGGCCAGACTGTCTTGAAGTGACCTTGGACATGGCTTCTGGGGTCCTTTAAGACGGGTTTGAGACAAATTGACCGGTCGGTTTCGCTGTGGGGCTAAAAATGACCATTTTCAGACATTTGAAATTTAGTCGTTTTAGACAGTTGGGACAGTTAGACAGTCTGTAGACTTGTCTGAGATTGAATTTCTCTGTTGCAGACGAACCTTGGCGTCGACTGGGACGAGAACGACTTTTCCCAATTCACGTGTATGGCGGAACGCACCTGGCCATCAGACGTGAGTTCCGCTCCTACCTCAACACCTACAGTAACCCCTGTTTTCAGGATTCGATAGCATCCGTCTACTACGAGATCCCAGACTTCAACGCCACCACAGACGTCGTCGAACACCGCTGCATGAACGACCGGATCTTCTACACCGATATCCCACCACTCCGAGGGAATCACAGGCCTAATTGGCCCATGTACGGCGAGTATCTCTACGTCCCGGAGCAACGCTGGCTGCACAATCTTGAACACGGATCCATAATCCTACTGTATCATCCTTGTGTTGACGATGGGGAGCTTCGACGTCTCAGGAAACTCCTCACTGGATGCGTCTATAGACATATCATAACGCCTTACAACAAGCTGAACCCAACCTATGTAAGCCTGATCCTTTATAGGCTACCGTAACCCTTCACTTTCAGCCGCTTCATCTCGTAGCGTGGGGAGCGAAGCTCCAAATGAATACAGTAGACGTAGCCGCAGCCATCAAGTTCATCCGAAAGCATACTCACGTCGCCCCGGAAGACATCTCCCGCCAGGGAATCTACAACTACTACTTAATGCGCCCAGCACAGCCGATAGACAACTCCATCGATGATCTCCACCCATGCCCAAATCACATTTAACCCAAGCCTTAATTTAAATACAAATAAATTATCGAATAAAATCACAAAGAATCTCTTGGTCCACGGTCTTCTTCTTCAGGCGTCGACGGGGCGGCACGCTTTTCCGGTCTTCTTCAGCTGTTCCAGGACTTCTTCCTTCGTCAGATCCGTGGTCACGGTCACGCGCTTTGTGGCGACGTCGGTTTCCACTTTCGAGACTTTGTCTGAAATTAGGAAGGTCTAGAAATCATCGAAGACATTGGATACGCTTTAATTAGCCTCCTTCCAATGTGACAATTTAGACAGTCAGAAATCGACCTCATTTTCCGAGAGCCGCTGATCCACGAACCGGTGAATAATCAAAACCCTGTTTAGACACGTCTGAAACTATCAAAACGAGACCTGAACGTCGTCTAAAAGTCAAAAGTGCACGTAGCCGATTGGCCATTTTAGACATAGACACCCAAACGTCCATTTTCATTTCCTTTCTGCGCCGCCCCAAGAACCGGTCGATGGTCCTTCTCTAGAGTTGTCTCGAAATGCCAAAACGAGACCTTTCAGGTCTCAAAACCCACTTTTAGACGCCAGACAACAGACAGCGAATCACCGACTTTTATTTCCAACTTCCCCCGTTCCACGACCCGGTCGATAGATCCCCATCCCACACTCACCTCCAAGTTTGCCGAGGCACTTCTTCGCAGCGTTGGCGCATCCCTCGCAGGTCATCTCCATCTCGAAAACGAAGGTCTGCAAATTCCACTTCATTACATCATCAACTTCCTCTATTTCCCTAACCTGGGCCATGTCGAAGAGCGTGAGAAGGGTCAGAACTCTGTAAATGTGAGGAACAGATTTAGAAAACGTCCTTTAGAGCAAAATAATCACATCAGAGATAAGAGCACATCGGGATTGATAAGACCCGTTCTCAGGCGTACGTAAAAACATCAAAAAATGAAGTTTAATTCTCACAATTCCACAGATTCACATGTTACAGTATAATTGTTAAAGGTACAAGAGGCAATGTTATATTTGTTCTCTTCGACGCAAACAGCTGAGGCTCCGTAGAGAAGATTCTTCCCGATGTCCGCGTTCTGGGCGACCGTTTCCAGCGATTGGGCGTCGATGATCTGCCAGCCGCCGTACATGCAGGCCGCGATAAGGTGGAAGTCGTCGCCTCGGATGCGATTCACCTGCCACACGCCGCCGTTGAGCTGTAAAAACAGGTTATAGGAAGGAAATAGAGAAAGAAAGACTCACCTTGGCTTCCTTGACTGGCTTGGAGAAATTCCTCTCGTCGAAGACGCGGACGTGTTCATCGTAGGACCCGGTGAAGATTTCCGATCCAATCCTGTCGATGAAGACGACGCCGGCTTCGAAGTTCTTGTTGGTGGCCGTGGGTTTCGGGCTCGCTTGATCCAGAGCTCGGAGATCCCACATCTTCATGGTGCCGTCTTCAGCGCCGGAGAGGATATTTTGGTCGTCGAGCCAGCAGGAACTCCAAACTTCGCAGGGTTCATTCGTGTAGGGAAGCTTGTGGGCGTCCCAGCTGAGGATCTTCTTGAAATCGAACGCCTCGGCGACGATCACGTGGCCGATATTGTCCGAGGCAAGGACCCGATCGCCGGCTGGACTCTCGTACGAGGTCACGAGCATGTCCGAAGACAGCGGCTCAGGCGATTCGAAGCAAACGGCCGAATCGGCGAGATTCACGCGCACCAGCCTGCCGTTGGTAAGGCAAGCTAGCGCGGTGTTCTCATCGATCAACGAGAACCGGAAAATGCCCGCGGAAGTCGGGATCGTGGATACAGGAGACAGAGGAGAGGTCGAAAGAGTTACAAATTTACCATCGCGAATATTGCCCTCGGGGTCAAGTTGATACGTGGAGGTAATGATGAGATCGTTGGAAATGTGAGAAAGAAACGCTGGACGTTGGTCCAGAACGACGGTCGACGGCGGCGACATTACTTCTGCTGCTGCTGCGCTTTGTCCGCTTCGACGAGGCACTCCTTGGTCAGGATCCTGGCGTGGATTAGGTTCCTCTTCAGACGTTCCGCGCAGATCTTGTTCCCCGCGTAGGTTGGTCGGATGTCCTTGCCGAGTTCTTCGATGATCGTCAGCAGCTGGTTGTACTTGGATCCTTGGACTTGCGGGCCTGGAACGGAGTACTGCGGCAGCGAGGCGTTCTGGGTCGTCGGTGGGTTGGACTTCGGCAGCTGGGGAGTAGAAGTCCCGGACGAAGATGACATTGAAGAGCTGAGTTCGAGATTGGATCTGAAATAAGGAAGAAGCGTGAAAATCAGAAATGAAAGCAATGTCTGCACGCACATGAAAAAACACGGTTGAAATAGGGCGACACAAGAGAATAGGTCCTGACCGGCTGGTGGAAGCGCCAAGGGCGAAATGAGCCCCTAGAGTGACGTTGGGGTTCATGTCCAAAACTACCAATTTCGCGCATATGAGACAAGACAAAGAGCTAATTTAGGATGAACTTGTCTCAAAAACACTGTTAGACGTCTTCGCGCACGCTTAAGACGATTCATTTCCAGAGACGAGATTCATTTCCAGAGACGCGGAGGAGTGGAATCGGTCGAATCTAGCGCAGCGTCCCCCCTAAAACGGCCTAAAACCAAAGCACAAAAGCACGAAACTGTCATATTTTTGGCATCACCGCTTTCAGAAGAGTCTCGCGCTTCCAACAAACCCAAGCTTGTCGCCCAGTTCCAAGCAAAAACCTATCACGCACTTCACGCCATAAACGATGACCCAGGGACGCGCTGAGGATCTCCGAAAGACTTGAGAACTCCAGAAATTTCGCGCCACGCAGATCCACGCATGCCTTTTGTGATGGCCAAGTTCTTCGCGAAGCACTCGCGTGAAGCCTAAAACGGAAACAAACCAACGAACGGTAATTACGGTAGGAATCAAGGAACTCAAAAACGCGTCAAAATCCTGAAAATTCAAAATTTCGCGACACTCGAAGACACGTAAAACGATGCCCAGGATGAGGCGATGAACGGACGACAAATTAGCCCAAGCTGGGAGAAGCGATAATGTCCGCTTCTAGGGCAAAGTGGTCAACAGCTGAAGCTAGATCTGAGGTTTTGCAGCGACTTCCCTGCGCGGAACTCGGCGGCGAACAGTCCAAAAAGGGAAGCATTTCGAAAAGCTGAGGAGAAGCGCGACTTCGTCAAAGTTTTCAAAGCTCTTGGGGTCCGGTTGGATAGCGTGAGATCTCCTTCACCTCTCGCTCGCCATCATGGACATTTGGCATTGGATGAGGGCACCTCTCGCTCGCCATTTGGCATTGGATGAGGGCACCTCTCGCTCGCCATCCTGGGCTTGGCTTTGCCAGTTTGCAGCGGTTTGTGGAGCTGGAGGAACGATCTGAGAAACGATTTGGGGATGACATTGGAGATGCGGCTTGTTTGGAGCTGTTAGGGAGCACGAATCGCTGATTTCGTGGACGAGATCCTGGCGGATTAAAGTGGCTAAAATGACCAAAGCACGATGGAAATATGCCAGAAATTTGGGGGTATCGACGCGGAGGAACGGGTTCTGGCGCTGTCATTTGAGGAGGGTAAACCTGGGATAAATGCCAAACATCAAGCTCGCGGCCACCTTAGGACAGAAGAACAGCCGATCAAGCTAAAGAGCAACAGCTCATATCACCGACGTCGTTTCATCGATTTTATGAAACCGGCGATCGCGATAAACGTTCCAGCGAAACTGACGGGAAGCGAGCGTCTTCAACCGCCGCTCGGCCACGTCGTCCTCTCGGAAGAGTAGTTGTTATTAGGATGGCGCTTAAGTCGGCGACGCGGGCGAGAATTATATGAATTTACCGCGCGCGGCCGTTTCGGGAGCCCCACATCGTGCGATCGCCTGTTTGTCGCACGACCTTGAGTTTATGCTGGATTATTTCAGGCCCGCACTTGCGATGCTCCCGGGAAGGAAGATCTTCGCTTCCGCGCCCTGTTTGGCCCGATTTACCAGCAGCAGTTCCGAGGGCTCTGGAGGCCGTCGGAGACCGGCGATTCCTGATGGACCGTCCCTGGAAGATTTCATTCGTATGGGTGAGTTGTAGGTTTAGGAAATTATGGATTGATGGAGATAATTTCAGATCAAGACAAGCAGCACAGCCTAAAACTGGAAAAGGGAACAAGCCGTCTACGTTTGCCGCCCTGGCTCAAGGTGGACCTGATGCACGTGGCCGAGGAGAATCCGCACTACACGAAGATGAAGAAACAGCTGAAAGGCCTGAAACTCGCGACAGTGTGTCAAGAAGCGAGATGTCCGAATATTGGCGATTGCTGGGGTGGTGGAGAAGATTCACCGTCGACTGCGACCATCATGCTTATGGGAGATACGTGTACTCGAGGATGTCGGTGAGAGTTGGCTTATGTGAACCTGAAAGTTAACGATTTTTTGTAGGTTCTGCTCTGTGAAGACCGCCAGAAGACCAGGAGACTTGGACGCAGACGAGCCTAAGAATACTGCGAAGGCCATCGCTGCTTGGGGAGTCGAATACGTCGTGCTGACGTCTGTTGATCGGTAAGGATTTTTCGGGTTTGGATTTAGAGAATGGGGCTGAAAATGAGGCATAAAGGCTCCAGGGCATTTTGACATCGTTCAGGTAAATGAACTCATCCGAGCTACCGTAACCCTATTCTTACTCTTGTCTGTTTTCAGAGACGATATCCCAGACGGTGGCGCTTCGCACATAGCGGAAACGGTAGAGTACCTGAAATCTGAAGTCCCGAAAATCCTCGTCGAATGCCTCGTTCCCGACTTCTCCGGCCGAACCGAAAGTGTGGAACGCGTTGTAGCCTCGAACTTGGACGTCTACGCGCACAACATCGAAACCGTGCGAAGCCTCACTCCCTACGTCCGTGATCCCAGAGCCAAGTACGACCAGTCGCTAGCGATGCTCGAGCACGCGAAGAAGACGCGTCCTTCGCTAGTCACGAAGTCATCGATTATGCTGGGATTAGGCGAGACGGACGAAGAGATCCTGCAGACGATGAAGGACCTTAGGAACGCCGGAGTCGAAGCTCTGACCCTTGGCCAGTACATGCAGCCGACGAAGCGCCATTTGAAGGTCAAGGAATACGTGACGCCGGCGAAATACGACGAATGGAAGGTCCGTGGTGAGGAGCTCGGATTCCTCTACGTCGCGTCTGGGCCTCTCGTGCGTTCGTCGTACAAGGCCGGCGAGTTCTTCCTAAAGGGCGTCGTCGAGCGCCGTCGTCGGGAGGAGCTCAAGAATGGCGGTCAAAAGGCGACCGGTGTGAACACTATTTAGGACAAATAAACAGATTTTTATGTTGATTTCGGTATTCTCTGTTTTATTTATACGTTGTATCGTTTTTTGCTTACTTTTGGGGTCGATTTTGCCGATTTCTAGGCTTTGGAAGGGTGTGCTTTGGGACATCGCGCTGGAGGCCAAAACCGACCGGTCACTGCGGCGCGCTCATCGCGAATGACACAAGATTGGTCTGGCAAACCATGTCTAGACTGCGTTGCTTGGTCTAGTTTCGGTCGCTGTGTGGGTTTTTTCGATCAAACGGCGATATTCCTTCCTGTCTGAATGAAGCCAAGTCTAGACCGGGAGATGGTGATCAAGCGATAGGTTGACCCGCTGGTCTAGACGCTAATAAGCCTGTCTGGAATCGTGAAAGCAATGCTATCGTGTATCCGCTTTTCATTACTAGACTTGTCTACAATTTGAATCACGTCTAATCGTCCCCATTACAGGTTTCCTTATGACGATCCTAGTCGTCGCGAAACTGGAACGAAATGTCCACATCTTCATGAACGGAGAAACCGTCAAGGCTACGGTAAGTGTCTGGCTCATATCCACCTCTAAACTCCCCTTTTCCAGCTAGAACTCCGGAACAACGACACGAAGCACAGCGACACCTTGGCCTGGGGATGTGTCCAGCTTCACTGCGAACGCGTCATCACACAAGCCGGAAGGAGGATCCAAGCGCAGCGGAAACTGTCGTCCACGGCCGAAGGAGGCAGCGGGAAGAACCAAACGGCGATGTCTCAGTCGGCGGATACGGTATTTTCAAGCCGTCCGACGATTATCTTCTGCGAGTTGAAGCTGAATCCTGGGGAAACGAAGGTGTTCGAATGCTCTCAGGACATTCCTTTGTCTGGGATACCACCGTCTTATAAGGTAGATGGATTTTAGATCTTTTTGGGGTCAATTTCCAGACTTAGACAATTTCAGTGCCTAAATGGTTCAGTGCCTAAATATGTCTGGAAATGGTTCAGTGCCTAAATATGTCTGGAAATGATCTTAGTTTAGACACGGGCGGTGTCTGAAACTTAAGGGCTCATTTGTCTAGATCCGCATGTCTCGTAGGCGAATCAATTCCAACCGGTCGGCCTCCTGGGTCGGCCTTGAAATGATCCGGTCTAGACTGGATTTTTGTGTCTGTAGACTCTTTTTCCTTGATTTCAGTCGAGCAAAGACTAGCCTAGACACCTGTCTAGACCTCTTTTTGATTATGTCTCAATTTCAGGGCCGTTTCGTGAAGTACCTCTACAAGATGACCTTCGCCGTGCAGCACCTCCGTTCCCCGATCAAGCTCATCAACATCCCGATCAGAGTGATCGCATCGGACATCCTCTGGAACCTGGAAGTGCCCCAACGGCCCAAAGGCGGGAACCCGTTTCTCATTAACCGGGCGCCAAGGTATCAGCTCTCCTTGGTTTCAATCCTCTAGACCCCATCACGTGTTTCAGACCCACAATCACAGAAATCGCCACAGAAACCCTCGACCAGCTGACGGCCCAACGCAAAGCGCAAGTGTTTGGGATCAAGAACGCCAATGGTACCGTAACCTCGATAACGCTGTACAAGAAAGCGTTCAAGATGGGCGAAGACGTGATAGGAAGATTCGTATTTGAAGACTGCACAGTGCCGTGCACGCAGTATACCGTGAGCTTGCAATCCGTGGAGAGTACGGTAGAAGACGAAGTCCCGAAGACCTTCGTCACGACCCACGCGTTGACCCACGAGGTCTGCGCGTACTACGACGAGGCGCACTTTAGGCTAACGATTCCTCTGACCAGCGTTCCGACGTTCTATACCGACATGGGTAAGCAAGGGTTACTGTAGGTCTCGATTAGCTCAAATTGATATTTCAGTCCACATAAAATGGCGGCTTCACTTCGAATTTGTCACCAGCGTGCAGAACCCGATCAAGATCGCCCCGGAAGGCCTGAGCCACGCGGAGAAGACGCTGGATATCGAGACGATGTCTTGGGATTTGGACATCAAAGTGTTCCCGTGCTGTCCGTCCAATGCGGCCCTTGCGCCGAATTTAGAAATTCCGAGATTTTCAATAACTGTTTGAGAAAGAGATATTGTATTTATTAACTGTAAATTATTGACTAATCTTGCGGATTTTGGGGTCCAATTGTTGGGACAGTTTTGGGGCTCAAAGAGGAAGAACCCAAACCTTTCCCTGGCATGGGGCTGGAGTCTTTTGGAGACGGTCTCAAAAGACGTGGCGGCGGCCATGTGAATGCAGGATTTCAGCGAAACCATGCGACATTCGGTGTTTCCAAAAGGTCCAATTTATCCTCACGAAGAACTCGGATTTCGTCGCGGTCAGCAAGCGCTCAGAAACCTTCCCTGGCAGCCCTGAACGCCGAGATCTCCAAGGCTCTGCAAAACTCTCTAAACCACGGAATCGAGAAACTGAAGCTCTTCTCAACTGCATCGCTTTTCTCAGATTTCGAGCGCATATAAGTAAATTGTGGGC
Source organism: Steinernema scapterisci (assembly GCA_000757745.1). Classification (NCBI taxonomy): domain Eukaryota; kingdom Metazoa; phylum Nematoda; class Chromadorea; order Rhabditida; family Steinernematidae; genus Steinernema; species Steinernema scapterisci. The sequence goes on from KN166174.1 coordinate 67,523, forward strand.
AAGAACCAATCAAACGCAAGCAAGATGCAAGCAGTCTCACGACACAACGTCCTATCGCTCCTGCCTCCAGAAATCATCCACGACTTTTGGTCTCTTTTTTCGTTTGATTTTTTCACTTATGAAGAGCCATTTATGTGTAGAGACGTTTTGAAGCTCGAAGGAAACTGGAAAGAATTCGCAGCATATCACGAAAAGAAGCTTGGAATCGGAAAAACAATGACAATCAATAGTCAAAGAGATTATGACAAGGCCGATAAGGATTCGAAGAGCGAGGAGCTGAAGATTTTCAAGTTGAATTTGTTGAAAAACCCTGAGATGAGCTTTGCTTCAATTGTAGCTCTTTGGTGGTCCGAAACACCGAACAGAACTATGACAAAGCCGTTATCAGAAATTTCCTACTCAAGCATCTCAAGAGTCCTTGGCTGCGATCACTCGAAATAGAATATATTAGGTTTGATTTAGACCTAGAAGAAGAACTCGTCGCTTTCTGTATCTCAGACCGTTTTCGGAACCTCAAATGTGGCCTGAGGTTATACGAAAGATACGTTGTTCATTTGTCTGATGAATCTCTCGCCGAAATCTCCGAAAACTGGGAAACCCGCAAAATTGGAGCGTTTGGAGAATACAGATTCCTTAAAACGGCCATTAAGGAATCCGACTGTCAGAAGTTGCGAGAACTGAGGGATATGATCCCGCAAACTTCTGACCACGGCGATGGGTTCGGTGAACAGGGGGATTGGTATCACTATCGGCTCACCGACCCCAAAGACAACGAACTCATTCTAGATTCCCTTAGACAACCAAGCTATAGCGTGCAGCTCGCTCCTGACGGACGTGGCTTGATCAGAGCGTACCTCACTCTTACACGTACAGTACGTCATCTTTAATTTGCTATGTTGTTAAAAATTGTTTAAAAGTAAAGGATTCATTATAATTAGTAAACCTAGGAAACGGTGTCCGAGCCACATAATCAGTGGTCAAGCCTGTGGCCGGCCTGTGAAACGGTGGTCAAGCCTCAGTATCGGTGGTCAAGCCCGCGGCCGGCTACGCAGTCTGCCTCCATGGTGCAGGGAACACGGCTCCGGCGGTCGGAACTTGCCTCCTCGGGACTCTTATTATGGTATTTTTAGCTGTTGTGGTGGCTTAAGGATAAGGACATAAAGAGAGGCATTCAGGGTGCTTTAAACCTGTCTTGGCTGCCCGATCCCCGAGGTCCAAAATGGATTCATTACAAGCTAGATACAGCCCAGAACCTGTATCTCCGAGTCTTGACTCCCAGCCACCCTCACCCTCCACTCAACCAACCAGTTCAGCTGTAGTTCTCCCTTCGACCTTGATCTCTTGAACACAAAACCCACTCTCTCGCTCCCACCGACTCTATTCAAATCAGGATCGCCGGGGAAACCCCCTAGTTCCCAAACTACTCTCTCATAGTTATCTCCACTCACGCGCACTCCTGTCACCGTTCTCTCGCCGCAGCCACCCGACGCGTTCCAAGATGGACTTTGTCCCCTCCTCGCTCGACGATAGACAAATCACCTTCGATAACGAATAACAACTATCCGCACTCGTCGTCGCTTTCGTCTGCTGCTGTCTCGGGTGGCGCCTTCTTTGTTGGTTTAGGCGCCCCGTTCTTTTGGGCCACCGCTATTGAGAAGAGAGAGAGACCTTGGCCTCAACGAGAGGACCTCTAAGCCAATAGGAAATAATCGGGCTCCATTTTCCTCTCCCTCTGTCCCAGCAACTGCATCAGCAGCAGCCGCAGCTGAGAGAACGCCGGCGCGACGACTGCAACGCGCGACGCGCGCGACAAACGGCGTTAGAAGCGAAATTCTATCGATCGATCTCTGTTCTAACACTGGCTCTGTGTGCTGCTGCTGCCTTGCCACGGCTGCTGCTGTTGGGGTTTCGACCGCCGCCGCAGCGCCCATCTCTCGCTCGCCCGCGTCCCCTATGCATGCCACTTCCGTTGCCGGCGCTGTGCGCTACGAGGCGCTGCAGCGCCGTTTCTTTTACCCAGTTCGCGCCTTGACTGTTCGTTTTTGTCGACTCTAGGTGTGTTGTGATCTTGCGACGACGATGACGAAGACGACGACGGTGTTCGGAGCTCACGTGGTCGTGTCGTTCAGATGGGAGCAGTCGGGGCTGTCGACCGGCTGATCGGGACTGCTGATCAATGGTTTGATCGTGTTGAAATGTTACTATTTTTTGAAAACTGAAAATAGAAAGTTTGGTTTTGACCTCAGGGCTTGACAGGCTGAGATGGACGAAGTCTCCGGCTATCTGAGCCTATGTGGCGATCCTATGAATCCTGATTTCAACCATATCCGCCGACTCGAATTTCGAGCTGACTCGTGACCCGACCTATTCTGGCAAAACATCAGATTTAACCCAAAAGCCTGAACCTGAGACGTGCAATCCTAGAAATCCTGATTGGCTCAGGAGGGAGGCATCCAGGCGAATCTGTCCAGCCAGTCCCTTCTCTGAGTCATTCTCCAGTTTTGATTCGAATTCACTGTTCTCAAGCCTTTGACCTGACAGACGACTCTTACCGTTTCTAGGGGATTGTAAGACGTCTCTGATACGTGCTTTAAATACGATGACCTGAACACCTTGTGACACAAAACATGAATTTACGATTGGCAGCCAGAAACTCAAAATTCCAGTTTTACCAACTGCCTTCAAGTGTCTGTTGAAGCGTGAAAACTGAATTCATGTTGACCAAAATTGACATCGTAGACCACGCTCTACATGATTCCGATTATGATTCACCGCAGGGGTGAATTTGGGTCTTGCTGGGTACGACTCGGATCTACCAGTCCGACTTCTGAGCCTCTCAAGATTCGCAGCTTCAGATGTCAGAGCTATTCAGTTCCCATCTCATCTCAGTTCCAGAACCCCTCTCCCCAATCGGCTTATCCCCGTATCCGCGCCGTTCTTCTCCATCTAAAGCCTTTCTGCAAACGGGAAAACACGTAAAACCGTCGTTATTCTTAGGCCGGCTTTTCCTCTAGTCATTCCACTTCCGTTCCTTCCTGCCTTACACCTCCGCCTTTAGAACACGCATTCTTTGGCACCCCCGGCTGCACAAAACACCCAAACCTTCGTGATTCTACACAGCAACAACGACATTAACGTTCCATATTTACTTGCTGTAAACAGCTGTTCACCATTTAGCGTGTTTGCTGTCGGTGACGTGGGTTTGCGTGTTTAACCGGTTCGCTGGTGTTATGATTCATTTTCGGGGTTTTGTAAATGGGGCCGTGACGCATAAATGGGGGAGTGAATCTTTAAAATTGCGGTTTTGGACTAGCTACAAGAATACTATTCTTAGAGAGTGTTTTGGCTACTAATCCAGACATTCTCAATGCCGCCTGCACCGACCCGAAAGACTCTCAAAGCCTAGCCCACTTTATAGAACCCTAAAATTGAATTTTCTTTGTGCCAAGACAAGATTTGATTTGAGTGTTAGTGCCGGCAAAGGAAGGCGCGCCTGCACGGCGCAGGAATTGTGTAGCCGCGGGTAAATACAGCGTCAAGCCAAAGTACATGAGAACATGCGTAGATCAGGTGTTCTCATCGTTGGATTTTGGGGGTCGTTGAAGTCGATGTTTGTGATGGAATTTAGTTGGTTGGGAGAGTTATGGCTCTTAGGGCTAGTTTTGGTCCTGCAAAGATGCCGTTTATAGGGTCCGTTCCTGCATTGAAAGCAGTGCTCGGCTCTCGCAACGATCGTGAAAGGTTGGCTCCTTAGACGATTATAAAGGTCCAATATCCGTGTCTAGACAATAACGTGGTCTAAAAATGAGATTTTGTCTACAATTGGCAACCCATCCTCGGGATTCATTCCCACCTGGACGGTCAGTTAGGACCGGTCGGTTCTCGGGTCCGTGTCAGGTCCAAAGTCTACCTCGATCATTGATTATCGACAGTCCTGTCTAGACTTGCACTTTTTAGACCCACATGTTCATCCCCATTCGCCTGAACAGTCAACCATGATCATGGTGCGTCCGGCCGGCCGGGTCCTACCACGAAAACGATAAATCATCCCAGATGCATTTTTCTTATTTCCTCGTCTTCGCCAAAACGTTGTTTTCCCCGTTTTTTTACACTCGTATTTTCGTGCAAAAACTGCCATATTTTTTGTCTGTCCAGTGCATGTGACCTTCACCCTCTCCTCCCTCCTCCCGCTTTTCCAGTAAAACTCGGCTGCGATGTTTACAGGTCGACCTCGTCACTCACATTCCTACCCGAACAGTTGTGTTTAGTTCGTTTTGTTCGGAGAGCGGCGGCAGCTTTTTTACGTCCTCGCTGACGACGACGATGTTGAAAATTCTGCTGCCCTCGCGCTCGATTGATTTCCGCGGAAATTTGGCTTTTCGCACGTAGGATTCTCCCTCCAGGCGCTGATGACGACGGAGGCTGCGGGCGGCGCTTCTTATCTTTCGTCCGCGTAAGTGCCTATAAGTCATTGCGGTGCCGTAATGTGTCACAGCCGTTTGTAATTGCCGCGCTAATGGATGTTCATGGTTCCGTGGTCATTTTGTGCTATTTTGGGGTGATTTTAGGGGATGTTTGGAGGTCGAAATTTAGCTGAATTTGGGAGATTTTGGGGATAAAATGACGCTTAAATCTGCGCTGCTTTTGGTCGTTTTTGAGGGCATTTTTTGGCGGATTTGTGATACGATTTTAGGGTGCTTTTGGAACTGATTTTGGAGCTCGCCAAAACCTTGAAATTAGGTCTTTTTGGGACTGATTTTTACCGCTTTTTGGGGTTGTAAAATGACGATTTTTAGGTTGAATTTCAGGGCTCAACAGGAGCAAATTTCGCGTTTCATATGTCGCCCGATTTTCGTTGATTTTGGTCAAATTACGATGTGATTCTAGGACATTTAACGCCTGTTTTCACGATTTTCCGGACCTGAACAAACGACGCTATATTTGCCCAAATATTTTGGCTATCTCCCCCAATCTGTCAACAAAAGCGCGTCGTCCCCAAGTTGATTCTGTGATATTTTTATTGCGCCGCTCGATCACGCGTGTTTGTGCCGATGACAAGGTGCTCTGTTCTCTGGTTGAATCTGCCATTTCGGGCATCGTTTTTCGTGTGTGTGTTTTCGTATTTAGTGGGTCAGGTTCGCCGCCGCTGCTGTTCAGAAATCGCCATTGCCTAATACGTCATTTTCGGACGTTTTTGAACTGGTTTTTGGGGATCCTTGCGTGCTCGCGCGCGCGAGCGATCGGTTATACCGAGCCTGTCATGTGTGAGCGCGATTCTCTGCGAACGATGATTCTTCTCCCTCGGCGGCCTTCGTTCTCTCGTGTTTGCCTAAGACTGGGGGTGGCGTGGAATCTGTTTTCTTGTTCGCGGGTGCCGAGATTCTCTCCTTGATCAATGCTTATTGTTCTCTTCCATTTCAGGTCGTTGCCACATTGTTAATGTGAGTTCAGCACTCAGGGTATTTTCTCTCCCATTCTCTTCTCCAAATGTTGCGTAAACAGCTTCTCTCCTGTGGGCGCCTCGCGTTCCGGGCCGTCGTCACGGCCGGGGTCGTCGACGCGCAGTCCATCATACCTCCGGACTGCCATCCCCAGGCTTCGACGGCCGCCAGGAAGTATGCGACGTCCACGACGGCCAAGGAGGCTTCGGTGACCCCAACGGCGTCCACGTCGCCTGGAGTGATCTCCCACTGTTGTGGATTCCCCAAGGATATGGTTAACGGGCCGTCCACAGTTCGGGACGAAGGCGTCATCGGCGAGGACGCGTGTTTTATGGCGAGGTATAGGCAAACCCACGTTTGTGGTGAGTTGAGAATCTAATATTCGGGAGCTAATCGAGCGATTGTTTCAGGCGTAGCCGACGGCGTAGGCGGTTGGAGGAAATACGGGATCGATCCTTCGGAGTTCTCGAACGGGTTAATGAAACGCTGCTCTGATTTGGTCAATTCTGGGGAATTCGTGCCTTCACGACCTGATCTGCTCATTGCGAAGGCCTTCCAGCAACTTGCTTCCAGTCCTCCTAGGCCCATTGGGTGAGTTCTCATCGTCCAAGATCCTTATCTCATTTTTCCTGATTTCAGATCCTCAACAGCCTGTGTATTAATTATCGACCAAGACAAGCTGTACAGCGCGAACCTGGGCGACTCCGGCTACCTCGTGATGCGGAAAGGTCGAGTGATCTACAGGAGCAACGAACAGACGCACTACTTCAACGCTCCTTTCCAGCTCTGTTTGCTTCCCGAGGAAGCGGAAGGTTCGTTTTTTCGACGGTCTTTAGTTTCTTAGCTCTGTGAAAGAGTTGTTTATCGCAGTCTTTGCCACGTGATGCTGCCTCTGATCGTTCTTTACACTTCCTGAGAAGTGCGGGGCGTTCGATCTTGGGTTTGGTGGGTCTAGCAGATCTCAGGGGATGCCTGAAATCCGCAAATAATAAGTTGCTATTTCAGGATCCCAAGGATTCATCGGCGACGCTCCAGAAAAAGCCGACCTCGCGGAACTGAGCGTGGAATCTGGCGACCTCGTCGTTCTGGCCACCGACGGCCTCTGGGACAACGTTCCAGAGCAGCTAATCGTGGATCAACTGAACGACGTGAAGCCCGATAACGTCCAGGCGAAGTGCAATGGCCTCGCGTTGACCGCGCGACGCCTCGCCTTCGACGATCACCACAATTCGCCGTTTGCTGTGAAGGCGAAGATGAACGGAATCCACGCGCCCGGAGGCAAGCCGGACGACATCACTCTAGTGCTCATTCTTATTGCGTGAACTCGTGTATATTCGATGCTGCGTATGCGCCATTTGTTTCTCGATTAGATTGGTTGTTTTTAGTTGAAAATATCAATTTGGAAAGATTTGAAATAAACCTTTACGGTACTGGAAGTCGAGCTAATCTGGGTACGGTAGGGGTGCGCCAGGACCGACCGGTTAGGCGTGGTGGATAAGGTTGGAATGAACGGCTTCCAGTCAGGCTTGTTAGAAGTGTCTAGACCGGGGCTGGGAAAGGAACTCTTCCCGAAACTGAACTCAGACGTCTGTCGATCTTGTCTGGTCTGGTTACGGCATGAGGTCAAGAACGACCGGTTGAGCTTGGTGGATGAGGCTGGAATGAAGCAGTTCGGAGACAGGACAGGCTTGTTGGGGTGTCTAGACCGGGGTGGCTTTGTGAAAAGACCAGTCCTCAGATTCTCGAGGATGCGAGTTGGGCGTCTAGTACAGAGGCATATCTGAGTACGGTATGTTTCGGCCAAGATCGACCGGTTAGGCTGTGTGGACGAGCTTGTTATGAAGCGGCTTTGAGACAAGCACGTGAAAAGAGTCTAGACGGTTACTTGAAGAAACGACCGGTTTCCAAACTTTTGAAGAGGCCAAATGCGAGAAGTCAGGCGGTCCTGTACTCAGACAGTTGGTCTGTTGAGTATGCCAAATGTGTCTAGAATTCCAAACTTCAAGCGTTTTGAAAACGGTTGTTAAGGTTTATTAATCCTGTCTCGTCTGAGTACGATCGGTGCCACCGAAAAGGGTGTTTGGAACTGAGCATCAAGTAACTTGTAATTGCAAGCTAGGCTATTACGGAAACTTCTGCCAATGTAAATTTTTTAAACCTTAAGTACCAAAATTTTTAAGTTCACTTCAGTAAAGTTTGAGACCAGTTCCAGCCTCAACTTCACTGATGTGGGAGTCGCCCTGAATCTCTTTCTGCTGGGAGCTTTCGTCCTCATCTATTTCCGCCATGGAATTCGGAACTTTGTAAAGAAGATTCAAGGATGCGTCGGAGCTAAGATGAAAAAGGAAGAGAACCTTGAAGCGACTGATGCTGGAGATCATTTTCTCATGGAGCAGTCCGACCAGTCCGTCACTGAGCAGCCTTAGGGTTACTGCTCTTTTATGTAATTCTAATTGTATTTTCTGTTGTTGGTTTGTTCGGAATCACGTTACAGGATGTAAAGTGCTCTTAACGCGTAGTCTCAGCGTGATCTGTGAGCTGCGCGAAAGCGAAGAGTGGTGCAAAGCGATGAAGCGGTGATTGTGTTTGATTTCATACGATCTAGTTGTCATATCAATCGTTTAAATTACTTAACAACAAGAAAACAACGGGAAAGCATTTCGATTTTATCCGCCCGATTCACTTCTTCCCCTTCTGTTTGGTCTCTTCAATTGGCGCGGGTTTCACAAAAGGAATCTTCTCCTTGTATCTCTTAGGCATGTGACACTGGAGCACCGTGGGTACTACGATACCGTCCTCGGTTTGGTAGTTCTCCAGGATGGCGCACAGCACGCGAGTGGAGGCGCACATAGTTGAATTCAGCATATGCACGTAGTCGACCTAAAAATTCATCTAAATTTTGAAACTCAAGAGGTTGCACTTACATCTCCTTGGGGGTTCTTTTGTCCGTAGCGAATCTTCAGGCGGCGAGCCTGGTAGTCGGTGCAGTTAGAGCACGAGACCAGCTCTCTGAACGCTCCACTGCCAGGGTACCAGGCTTCGAGATCGTACTTCTTGGCGGCAGCGTTGTTCAGCTCTCCGGAAA
>KN166174.1:76058-148422 GCA_000757745.1 Steinernema scapterisci
GCGGTATGGAATTTCAAGGGCCTGGTAGAATTCCTCGGCGTTGTTAATCATCTGCAAACGAAAGATTAAAAAGGACGATTTAGAACGCAGTACGATACCTCATCAAACATTTGCCATGAGATGTTATCGTCGGGCGAACAGAGAACAAACTGCTCGACCTTCTCAAATTGATGGACGCGGAAGATTCCACGAGTATCACGGCCGTGACTTCCCACTTCCTGGCGGAAACAGGTCGAGTGGCCAGCGTACTTGATAGGCAGCCGGCTGCTTGCGATCCACTCATCGCGATGCATGGCGGCCAGAGGCTGTTCCGAGGTGGCGATCAGGTACTTCTCGTCCACGGAAGTGTCGTTGGGGTCTTCTGAGCGTTTTCCCACAACCTGAAAATACATAATAACCTCGATTTACTCCTCAACTTTCTCTCGAACCTTGTACAGTTCTTCGTCAAACTGGCTAAGCTGGGCGACCTCCTGCATCACCTCTCTCTTCATGAAGAAGGGAGGGTACTCGGCAGTGTAACCCTTGTCGTCAAGCATATCCATAGCCAGGATGGTGACAGCGCGCTGGAGATAGTATAGGCCGTCCCGTAGGTAGTAGCCGCGATCTCCGGCGATGGTGGTTCCTTTGTAATTGACGCCATCGATCATAACGCAGAGATCAATCTGAAATCAGGCGTAAGTCGCGAAATCCTAACTTGAGGCTTACGTGGGAATACTTCTTGCGAGTTTCCGCATCTCCGTACGATCGGATAATGCCATTGTTGTCTTCGTTGTCGCTGACGATGACGGATTCGTGGATGATGTTGCCGATGCGGGTGAGCAACGAGTTGCGCGTGCCCTCCAGCTCAACTATGGTGGCCTCGATCTTTGTGATGATTTCGTCGGCCACGATGCGCAGTTTCTTGATCTGCTCGATGGTCAGGCCGGAGACCAGTTCGGGTTTCAGCAGAGCCGCGATGCCGTCGATGAGATCCTGGGGAACGGCTTCGTTCGGGTGGCCGTCGGCCTCCCTGTTCTTCTTCTTCTCGCCGATCATCTTGTTGAGCACGTTGTTCACTCGTTTCATGTTGTCCAAGTTGAACTTTTCTGAAGGGATGTTAGGGAATGAACTAGCCTGGAAATTTGGGACAAACCTTTTCGCCAATCTTCGTCGGCTTTGATGACGCTGTCGACCATTTGAGGATCATCGTAGCGCTTCCTCTGGGATTCGCGGATGGCTTCGGGATCGCCTCCTTTTTCCGTGCGGAACAAATCGATGCTGAGAACCATCTGGAAACAAAACACGTGAAAGGGAGGTTCAAGTCAAAATGACGGAAAGATGACCAGGGAAGACAGAATAGAAGAGTTGCCAATATGATGTAGAATTGCATCATCCCATCGCGCGAACACGTCACTTAGCAAACGAGGGAGGATCTGATGTGAGTTTCCACAAACGTGGCGTGTTACACCATTCCGAACAGAATTCCGAAGGTTTGGGAAGTCGGAACGGAATAAAAAAGTCACTCTTGATGCAGAAAACAAAAACCTTTGCGGAAACTGTTCGTTGGTTCGTAGGACTCTTGAATTCTTTCTCTGTATGGTAGAGCAGTGACATCGCTGTAAGACTCGCTGTTATTTCGAATTTTGCACTTCCGAAAAAGCTCTTTGGATAGAGCTTCCCGTTCCGCCGTGACTCGGTGTTGAAGCGGGGATGTCGGAGACTTCAACACCTCCCAATCCCCAGAGCTCATTGTGGAAGAGAGCGCGTCATACTTCCCAAGTGGACTGTGACCGCCGTTCCCGTATTCCAGCTTGTATAACAAGAGCAGTCCGACCAGTCCGTCATTGAGCAGCCTTAGGGCTACTGCTCATTTATGTAATTCTTCTATTTTCTGTTGTTGGTTTGTTCGGGATCACGTTACAGGATATAAAGTGCTCATTAGAATTCTAGGGAGCCAAGACGGTAGGGTGCCAAGACCGACCGGTTCGGCTTGACGGATTTATCTAGACTGAGATGGCCTTGAGAAGCGAGCGGCTTTCCAACTCTTGTAAGGGCCAAATGTTGCAGGTCAGGCGTGTATGTCAGGTTACGGTAGCTGTCGGTGAAGACCGACCGGTTCGGTTTTCCGGGTGAGGCCGAAATGATCCATCTTTGGGACAGGCACGTGAAAGGAGTCTAGACCGGATTCGACAGAGAACCGCCTTTCAAACTCTGCGTCTTGACGTCAGACGTCTATAAACCTTGTCTGTCCGTGCTATGGAACGCCGGCCAAAATCGACCAGTCGATAGTGCCCGATGAGGTCCAAAACGTCGGAGATTTAGAGACAGATCCTGACATGACTAGACAGGGAAGCTAGATCCAGACAGCGACCGGTTAGAAGGGAAAATCAGACCAAATCATTGAAAATCAGGTACCACGAGAAGACGCCTATCAGATGTGTGTGACAATTTGCGGTGCGGTCTAAAGCTGTCTGAAACAGTTCAAAAGTCTGTAGACCTTGTCTTGATTGTCCAGGATCAGTGTCGCCAGCTTATCCGTTAGGGTCTGAATTGAAGCATCGCCCTAAATCCACATTTCCACCTCAGACAACTCCGAGAGCCAATAGCGTCTCGAATCCTCTCCGCTTCACGTCCAGCCTCTCCGCCAACTTTCCAACCTTTCCAGGCGGCTTCCCAAGCTCGAAATGCCCCAATCCAGCGGCTCACCGCTTTGTGCAGACACGTTCGACCGAACGCACGTGAAAAACTCATTCGAATCTCGAGGTCCCGCCACGAAAGCCACTTCTGTGTACCATTAGGCAGCCGCAGCGACCCAACGTCGCCTAAAGTCGACGCAGAAGCGCCTCGATCGCATTTTCCGCTTTTCGACCTCCGTTGAAAAATGAAGATTCGCGTCTCCGAATGCAGCGAACTGCTGGACCTGGAGGGAAATCCCAGGAAACGCGCCGCGGAGCCTCTCCCTGAGCCCGCTACGACGTATGTTTCGCATCGTTCGTTGTCAGCTGTTTTCACGTCTTATTTCTTTAGGAACCGACCCAGCGCCGAGCGACCGGAGCTGGAAGAAGCGAAGGCCGGCCCTCAAGCGCCCGACGACTGGGACGCGGTGGACATCGACGGGATCATCGCGTTTGTAAGTGTTTACGGCGAATTCATCGGATAATTTTCTGAATTTCAGGTTCAGCAGGAGCTGGACGCGGCTGTCGAAGCCCTGCTCCTTCCGTCGTCTTCATCCCCTGAGGGACGGACGCAGGGCGCGCTCTCCGACGGCTCCGCGATGGGAGAGGATCCAGCGCCTCGTCACTCCCCGGAGCCGCTGGCGGACGACGGCTCCATTCCCAAGGCCGCCGCGTCCGCCATTGACGGATTCCACGCCAGGGATGCTTCACGTCCACAAGCGGATGCCCAGGAGGAGCTGAAGTCCACTCTGGACGATCCAAGGCCTGCCGTCCACCGCATTCCCCACATGCAGGTATCTTGTCCCAGGTAAGTCATACTCCTCATTTCACTAGTGATTCACTTTCACTTTCTCTTCGATTTCAGCCGGGCCAGAGTCGACGAAGCCAAGGACGTGGACGCCGCTCCGGAACCCGTCATTCACCGAATTCCCCATATGCAGGTGTCCTGTCCCAAGTGAGTCTCATTTATCAATTTTTGTGATCAGCAACCTTCTCTCTGATTTCAGGGCTGCTCCTCGTCCTCAGGCGGATCTCCAGGAGGAGCCGGAGTCCTCGCCTCCCGTCCGCCGCTTTCCTCACATGCAAGTCTCCTGTCCCGTGTAAGTCTCACTTTTCTCCCTTCTAACCTTCAGCTTCTTCTCTGATTCCAGCCCGGCTAAAGTCTTCAAAGCCAATGATGTGGACGCTGCCCAGGAACCCGTCGTCCATCGAATCCCCCATATGCAGGTCTCCTGCCCAAGGTTAGTCTCATCAAGTATTTTTTAACCCTTAATCACACTTAAGTTTATCTGATTTCAGGACTGCACAACGTCCACAAGCGGATTTCCAGAAGGAGCCGGAGTCCTCGCCTCCCGTCCGCCGCTTCCCTCACATGCAAGTCTCCTGTCCCTTGTAAGTCTCAGTTTCCTTTCTTCTAATCTTCAGCTTCTTCTCTGATTCCAGCCCACCTAAGGTCTTCAAAGCCAAGGACTTGGACGCCGCTCCGGAACACGTCATCCACCGAATCCCTCACATGCAGGTGTCCTGCCCAAAGTAAGTCTTACTAAGTTTCTGACCCCTAACCTTTTATCTGATTTCAGGGCCGCTCCTCGTCCTCAGGCGGATCTCCAGAAGGAGCCGGAGTCCTCGCCTCCCGCTCACCGGTATCCCCACATGCAAGTCTCCTGTCCTGTGTAAGTCTCAGTTTCCTCCCTCCTAATCTTTTAGCTTCTTTTCTGATTTCAGCCCGCCTAAGCTCTTCAAAGTCAAGAACGTGGACGCTGCTCCGGAACCCGTCATTCACCGCATCCCTCACATGCAGGTTTCCTGCCCAAAGTAAGTCTCATTAACAATAAGTATTTTTCATGATCCTTACCTTTCTCAATGATTTCAGGAGCGCTCAACGTCCACAGGATTCCCAGAAGACGCCGGAGTCCATTCCTCCTGTTCCTGAGCCTGTCGTCCATCGCTTTCCTCACATGCAAGTCTCCTGTCCCGTGTAAGTCTCAATTTTCTTCCTTCTAATCTTTAGCTTCTTCTCTGATTTCAGCCCGCCTAAAGTCTTCAAAGCCAAGGATGTGGGCGCTGTCCAGGAACCCGTAGTCCATCGAATTCCCCATATGCAGGTCTCCTGCCCAAGGTTAGTCTCATCAAGTATTTTTTAACCCTTAACCGTTTATCTGATTTCAGGACCGCACAACGTCCACAAGCGGATTTCCAGAAGGAGCCGGAGTCCTCTTCTCCCGTTCTTGAGCCTGTCGTCCACCGTATGCCCCATATGCAAGTCTCCTGCCCCAAGTAAGTCTATCTGTCATTTTTACTGAATCTGATCTACTCTCTGATTTCAGGGCCGCTCCTCGTCCTCAGGCGGATCTCCAGAAGGAGCCAGAGTCTTCGCTTCCCGTTCACCGGATCCCCCACATGCAAGTTTCCTGTCCTAGGTAACTTTCCTTTTCACTGCTCCTAATCTTTAGCTTTTTTCTGATTCCAGCCAGGCTGAAGTCGACGGAGCCAAGAAGGTGCTGGCCGCTCCAGAACCCGTCGCCCACCGAATCCCCCATATGCAGGTCTCCTGTCCCAAGTAAGTCTCCTTTATCATTTTTGTGATCCGTTACCTTCTCTCTGATTTCAGGGCCGCTCCACGTCCTCAGGATTCCCAGAAGGAGCCGGATTCGTCTCCTCCTGATCCAGAGCCTGCGGTTCACCGCTACCCTCACATGCAAGTCTCCTGTCCCGTGTAAGTCTCAGTTTCCTCCCTCCTAATCTTCAGCTTCTCTGATTCCAGCCCGCCTAAGGTCTACGAAGCCAAGGACGTGGACGCTGCCCAGGAACCCGTCGTCCACCGTATGCCCCATATGCAGGTCTCCTGTCCCAAGTAAGTCTTCTTAGTAAGTATTCTTTTGATCCCTCTCTCTGATTTCAGGGCCGCTCCACGTCCTCAGGCAGATCTCCAGAAGGAGCCGGAGTCCTCGCCTCCCGTCCACCGGTATCCCCACATGCAAGTCTCCTGTCCCGTGTAAGTCTCAGTTTGCTCCCTCCTATTCTTCCACTTCTTCTCTGATTCCAGCCCGTCTAAGGTCTTCAAAGTCAAGGACGCGAAAGCCACTCCGAAGAAGGCCAAGCGGCTCGAAGCTTGGCTGAAGCAGGAATGAACGGTAAGCATCCTTAACTTTTCATTCTTGACTTCTTATCAAAGCATTCCAGGCCTTTGCCGGATGGAGCAGAATCACAGGACGCCCACCAAGTTGCTGAAGAACCCGAAAACCCATTAACGTTGTAGATATATTGTTGTTACTTTGACTTGTTTTATTATATTTTGTGCTGACCACGAACGAAGGAGATGGTCGAACGGCTTTTCGGTCCAGATCGGACGTCAGGCGGAAGCCACCGTAGTCTGCTGCAGTTCCCTGACGACCACTCGCTCTCGGATGGTCATAGGATGGCGAGCTAGGACTCGGGACTCTTGGCAACGGACTGACCTGGCTGATTAGTCCGCCTTATCTCTGCGCCCTGTGCGCCAGCCGTGCGGAGTATCTCGGAGCCCACTGCGCCTTGGCGACGAGTCATCGAGAGCTCTGCAATCTGGTCCGTCGGGCGCCGTTTCCCAACGTGTGTGGTCGAGTCCACGCCTCTCGCGCGTCGTGGCGCTGACGTAGGCGGCCTCCGCGTGATGATGCAACCACCAGCTGGATTACCCACCACAGGCCTCTTTTCTCCACAATTCGGTGTGTGTTTTGCCTGTGAAATGGACTGTTTGTGTGGAGGAGTGCGTTTCTCCCGTTCGCACCTGTTCAGCCTGCATAAGCGCAGATAAGCGCCGATCGATCGCAGTGATTATTCCATTAATTTGTAATGATTCGCGCGTCGTTTCAGCGCGTTTTTTGACCGTTTCAGTCTCTCTCTCGATTGTTTCAGATCTAGTTTTCACGCCACTCGGAAAAATGGTATCTGGATGACTCCTCTGTCATCGGTTTGAATCGAAGTTGTCCGTTTGGAGCGACGTCCACGATGGAAGACTACAAGTACCTCTTCAAAGTTGTCCTCGTCGGCAACGCGGGCGTTGGCAAAACTTGCCTTGTCCGCAAATTCACCCAGGTAAACGTGGTGATTCTGTGTGTTGTGAACGTGGTTTCATGCTTTTAGGGAATCTTCCCGCCTGGTCAGAGCGCCACAATCGGAGTCGATTTCATGATCAAGACGTTGAAAGTCGATGATGACAAAATAAAGGTAGGGAACGAGGTGTAGTGGTCGTTAATGGGGGTTTTGGAGAGGCGCGATGATAGATGAAGGTCGAAAGTGTTTTTAGGCGCTTTAGATTTGATTGATTGGTTGTACTGTGCGCGTCATAACCAGTCGCATGGCCCCATTGATCTGCCCACCTGACTTTCCTCGTTTTCAGCTCCAAATCTGGGACACCGCTGGCCAGGAACGCTTCCGATCCATCACACAGGTGAGCATCTTGATGATGACGATCCACGCTAACCCCGCTTTAGTCCTATTACCGATCTGCACATGCCATCGTCCTCGTTTATGATGTCGCCTGCCAACCGAGCTTCGACTGCTTGCCAGAATGGCTAAGCGAGATAGAGCAGTACGCCAACCGCAGGGTGCTGAAGATCCTCGTCGGTAAGCTTTTGAAGACTCTGAAGACACAAGCGGTGATTGGCTTACTTTAGGGAACAAGGTGGACAAAGATGACGAGCGTGAGATCCCCGAGAGGATAGGCAGGAGCTTCGCCGACGCGAACGCATTCGAGTACTTCTTGGAAACGTCAGCTCTCGGTTTGTTAGCGTCGTAATCATTGATTCAATCTTGTCCCGAGTTCAGATGCAACAAATGTAGATACGCTCTTCCAAGAAGTGGCCACACGGTTAACGAACGATATGAAGCTTACTGACGAAAGGTAGGAATCCACCCGTTTTCTGATCTTAACCCATTTGCGTCAATACAGGTACCACGGCTACCAAGATGGCTCGCGTGCGGGGACAGTGAGTCTCCTCGACCGTGCCCAGCAGCAAGTCCAAAGTTGCTGTGCTCGCAACTGACCCGAAGCCGATAGGAGCCGCCAACCTTCGATCACGTCCACACGCTCTGTGCTCTTGCGGTTCAATCGCTCTCCGCCCAATGCATTCTAATCTTTTGTCCATTCATTGATAACAGGCCAGTGTTTTCTCGTCTCTTCTAAGTCGTTCACTCGACCACCCGCCGCATCCTTTATAGCGGCCCCGATCCCCTATACCCAACGCAGCATTCTTGAGATTCAGTATTCCTTTATAACCTTGCATTGCGGCCTTCGCTTCACAGGTATTTCCTCGTATTGCCTTGTTCCGTTCCTTCTGTGATACCCCCTAAACATTGTCACATCCCGATTCATTGCCGTAAACGCCTCCGCTGCTGTTATCGTATCGCTTCTGTTCTGATTTACGACCCTAGTCTTGATTGATTAAAATCGATTGGATCCAGCACGTTAGTAAAAGTCATTCTCGCACGATGTTTGCACTTTTCTGATTCGCGTATAATCGCGCCTTGCGCATACTTTCGGTTCTTATCTTGAGACTTTCAGGCTGCATTTTGCTTTGATTAGAACCTGAGTAGCATTTCAGGTACTTGCAAGAAGGATGCCAGGACGAGGAGGTGCTCGGAAGCGAACGGCACCGACCGAGGCTCCACATGAGGAAGAAGATGACTATCAGATGAAGAGACAACGGAACAATGCAGGTTAGGAGCTATCATATGGATCTGGCTTGAGCGGCGTAATGTGTGTTTAAGCTGTGAACAAGACGCGCCAGAAGAAGCGACAAGAAGAAAGTGACACCGCGCAGAAAGTCGAGGAGATGCGCACGGAAAACGCGAAATTGGAACGGTAAGGATGGGAAGAATCCGGCAGATCTGATCTGCGTGTTTACAGGAAGGTGGAGAGCCTGCAACGCGAACTGCAGTTCCTGAAGGAGATGTTCACAGCGTACTGCGCGCGTCCTGGTGGTCCGTCCGAAGGTCGAAAGGACGGAAGTGGCTCAGAGGGTGGCAACCAGAATCCTCCATCTGGCGGAGCTACCGTTAGCCAATGAATTGATCTAATGATGTCATACTGTATATATCCTCGTGGTACTCCCACGTCTCCCCAGTCGTCTCTGGGACCTGCCTGCCGTACTCTGACTTCTCTGAGAGCCTATCTTTATGTTCCCATCCTTAAGCCACCACAACAGCAAGAAAAACCATGATAAGAGTCCCGAGAAGACAAGTCCCAACCGCCGAAGCCGTGTTTCTCTGCACCAAGGAGGCAGAAGGCGTAGTATCAGTTCCATTCTCAGCGGTGGCGACAGGAATTGGGATCAGATGCAGTTCCGAGGGTTTGGGGAGTGGTCTAAATCCTGAGAATTCTTAAGGAACACAAAGTCGCCGTCCTACACATTCTCCGAAGGCGTTTCCAGCGGCGCGATCAACATCCGAGGGATCTCGGGACAGTTTTTCTTCGTTTTGCGAATGTAGCACTTCTCGACGTTCAGGAAGTCTTCGGTGAACTCGCGGCCGCCGTCCATGTAGGTCAGGATGTGGTAGAAGAACTGCTCTCCGGACTCACTACAAACGCATCCCATAAAAGGACCGATTCTACCGTAACCTAGAAGGACTCACTCTTCCATAAGCTCCGCGTGCAGACGATATTTGTTCGGGTACATCATTACCTGGTTCAGGAAATAAGTCCCCTTCTTAGCTTTCGTCTTCTTTGGGTCTCGGTAGATGTCGGTTGGTTCATCTCCTTTCTTGTCGGGGAAGACCAGCATTTCTTCGTCGTCCTGAACCCCAAACTCAACCTCTGCCTTCTCTTCCCAAACCCACCGTTTTCGACTCAGTTGGACATTCGCCCCAGCCCCCAGAGAAAGGCAGAATCACGGGATCTGAAGTCATATTCTCCCGTTTCGCACCGTAATCCATGTACAGGTTCATCCCGAACTGCATCTTGTCCCCAGCTCCGAATCGGAAAAGTCGGTCGTCGGGGTAGAAGAGGGCCTTTTCGGGCCTGCAGACGACATCCGGATCTCGCCTGAGAATGCCTCCCATGCTGTCTTCCAGGTAGTCAGAGGGAGCGAAGCCAGGAATCGCGAATCTGACCATCGTGGCGGGTGCGCTGGAACACACGGAATTCAGGGTCCGAAACGAAGATTCCTACCTCATGTCAATTGGCCTCCATTGGATCCGGAACTTGTAGGTGTCATTCACGAAGGTGGAAATCACGTAGCTGAAGAACCTGGAGTGGAAGAGTTTCAGTTTCTCGATTTCGTGGTTTAGAGAGCCGTTCAGAGCTTTGGAGATCTCGGCGTTCAAGGCTTCCAGGGACGGTTGCTGGCCGCTCACGGCGACGAAGTCTGCGTTCTTCGTGAGGATAAATTGGACCTTCTGGAAATATCGTATGTCGCAAGGTTTCGCTGAAATCCTGCATTATTTGGGGAAGCCTGAGGGAACCTTACGGGGCTTCTCGAAGGTTCCAGCCCAGACCGAAACAAGCAGTGGAAGGATCCAAACCGTCAACATGGTGATCCACAAATGGACAAATGGCTTCTGGGCTAATGGGGTCGGCGTTAAGAGCTGCCGTTGATGGAATCGTTTGCAGGAGGCGGGAGTGATTGGAATGGGATTGACGAAATTGCTTGGTTGGGGGTTTGGGATAGAGATCAGGAGGCTTTGAACGCCAATGGAGCCGGCTTCCTTAAGCTTCGAATTGACCAAAGTGAAGCTGCGAGTGCCAAATGATAGCGTGCCTGCAACAGGCTTGTTCCTAGCGTCCTCTGCCTCTAACTGCTCCTGTTCTGAGTGATTAGGCTGGCCTGCACGATTGATGCCCTGGTTGATGGAATCATTTGCAAGAGATGGGAGTGACAGGAATGGAACTGACGAAATGGCTCGGTTTGGAGCTCTGGGACTGAGATAAGGAGACTCCGGTCGCCAGTGGATCCAGGACGCTTGAGGTTCCTTTAAGCCGAGCAATCTCAAGCCTGGCACATAATAATAACGTGCCCAAGACAGGCCTGTTCCTAGCGTTCTCTACCGTAACCTGCACCTGTTTCAAGAGATTGGGCTGGCCTGCACCGATTGATGCTCTGGTTGATGAAATCATTTGCAAGAGATGGGAGGGACAGCGATGGAGCCGACGTAATGGCTCAGTTTGGAGCTCTGGGATAGCGATCAGGAGTCTTCGGTCGCCAATGTAGCCAGGACGCTTGAGGCTCTCTTAAGCCAAGCAATCTCAAGCCTGGCACCTAATGATAACGTGCCTGTAACAGACCTGTTCCTAGCGTTCTCTACCGTAACCTGCACATGTTGTGAGTTGTTAGGCTGGCCTGCACCGATATTCAAACTAGTATTTATTACATCTATTTACAATTTTCCCGTTTTCACAAATTTCCAAGCCTCATTTAACCTTCCTAGTCTTGTCCATCTTCCTCCTGGTCACCCCAGACGGGAAGAACAGGTTCGTTCCCAGCTTTATGAGGAACCTGGGCAGCAGAGCGATGATCATTGAGATCAGCAGGGCGAACCAGAATCTTCTGTCGTCCATGACGGTCTGGGCGACCATGTAGGGAGGATACCTAGCCTGGTATTCAGGGTTGACGACGGCGTTGTAGATCAATGCGAAGCAGAAGAAGACGACGATGCTGAGAACCATGCTAAGGAGGATTAGGACGTTCTGAAAGGGGTACTGTAGGTTACGGTAGGTAGGGACGTGAACATACCCAGAACTTGACTAACATAGCCAAGTGGAAAGTCTGAGTACAGGCGAGTTGAGCCGTTAGGACAAGACCGAATGGACATAGATCGATTTCGGACTTTTCGAAGGTCTGGAATTCGAGGATTAGAGAGGGTTACGGTAGAATATGGTATGCTTACCAGATAGGTGACAAAGTAGACCACCGCACTTTGCCACAAAGCGTCGATCATGTTGAGCCAGAAGGACCACGAGTTGTACATCTTAAGATGGGGGTTTTAGGTATTGATAGGAGGGAAGAACTGACCATTTTTATGCCTCCCTTGGTGTAGAGTTCTGGGTGATCTAGGAGAAGTTCAGCTTCGGCGTCTTGTTCCATCATGCCGAAGATCAGGGAGGGGACTGGAATTGGGGGAAGGTTAGGAATGAGAGATGTCAAGCTTCAAAGATTTGAAAAACGAGGGTTTGACATCCAAGTGGCCATTCGGTCTTGGGAATACAACACTAACCCCGAAAACTTCTAAACCGGCCTTAAACGCCCTTAAAGCTGCAACACCCAAAAACGACATCTAGAAGATCCGAATCGGCTTGATTAGCGAGATGAGGTTGCAGAGAAACCTCAGACCAAGCAGGGACATTTAGGAAGGTCAAAAATTAGAAGAAGAAGAAACAAAAAAACAGCAAAATTAAATAACGATTCGCGACATTTCCAGCTACAAGCGAAAAACAAGAAAAGTTTCAAAATCAAAATTCAAAAATCGACTTGATGATTCAGTCTTTAGGGTGTTCACTCAAACATCAGAAGACACCGGTCGTACAAAAATTGAACGAATGATAGCTATAATAATGATAGATTTAGAAAATGTTTAAGAGCTTCGTGTTTAGCATTGTCTCTAAGCCGAGAGAACAAAAAAATCATTGTAAACAAGATGTTTTTCGATTATGAAGTAAAACATGAATTTCAAAAAAATTGATAAGAAACTCATGTAAAGAACACTAAATAGCCTTTAAAGATTCCTACTTTCAAAGACTTGGAAATGCTGAAATCATAGCCTTACTTTGAACATGAGCATGTCCTGAATAGCGTGAGGCTGCAGACTACGAACTACAAAAAAGATTTAATTGACTTAATTGACGTAGACAGAAAATCGTTAGATTACCTCTTAGATTACCTTCAGATCAGAGCGAGCGAAGAATCTATAGCGTGTTTGTGGCTAAATTTAAGGAAACCATATTTGTTGTAAAACGTGTTAAAAACGGTCTTAAGGGAGCTTTTAAACTACTGTATTTGGACACTGGACTCATTGCTAGAAATTCGCTTCAACAAAAAAACAACAAGGATAACACGAAACATTTAGGTGTATCACCTTTACTTTAGACTTTACTTTAGAACTTTAGAAGAGGTACTTTAGAACATTTGGCCTATGTTCCCGGTTGGAAGTCTGCTGTCAGCTGCCAAGAATAAAAAATTTAATTTTGTTTTATTTAGAAACAAAAATTCAATTTCCGAAAACACGAAATTCCCAGATTCCACAAATTAAAAAAAATTATAAGGATTTGATACTAACATGGGGTTATAATATAAGGAGTATCTGATTGAGAAGAAGACCAGTCTCAGGTCCAAAAATTTAACTGTAATGCCTGGTCGCCTCAGTGCCATGTTTTGTTCAGAGCGGCTAACGTCTTACGATCTTGAAGGTTTCTGAGAAAAAGCCCTGACAACAAGAAAGCAAACATTCTAAAATAATATGGCTTAGGCAAATCGTATTCAAAAAGAAGAGATACCGCTTGATGATTCTAAAAAATTTAACTTTAACTTCGTGCCTTCGTGCCAAAGTACGGAAATCTGACCCACTCGACGTAAACAAGAACAAATAACAAAAAAATTATAAGAATCTAAAACTAAGATGATGTTATAATCTTAGGAGTAACTGATTGAGAAAAAGTCATATTATCAAAAATTAAACTTTAATGCCTCGTCGCCATATTTCGTTCAGAGTGACCAACGTCTTATGATCTTCTGAAGTTTGTCAAAGAAAGCCTGTCAAACGAAACACAAAAATTTTAAGCTGATAAAGTCTGAAGCAGATCTTATTCAAGAAGAAGAGAATGAATACTCATGGAACTTTTCGATGAATACAAAAATTTTACGTTGATGCCCAATCGCCTAAATGCCAAAATACACTAATACGACTTACTTGATGTGAACGCGAAATCCTTAACTACAAATTAGAAAAAAGTGATAAGAATTTGAAACTAAGATGAGGTTATAATCTTAGGAGTATCTGTTTGGGAAGAAGACCAGTCTCAGGTCCAAAAATTTAACTATATTTTTCAGTCGCCTAAATACCATATTTCGTTCAGAGTGGATAACATCTTATGATCTTGAAGGTAGTCTTAAAGGTTTCTGAGAAGAAGTCCTAACTACAAGAAGGCAAAAATTTTAAACTGATATGGTCTTGAGCTCGGGGAAGAGTCGGGAAATTCCAAAAAAATTTAACGTTGATGCCCAATTGCCTTGTTGCCAAAATACGCAAATCTGACTCACTCGACGTAAACAAGAAGTTGTAGACCATAAGATACAACTGATCTATTGGAACTTGAGAACTGAATCCATTGAAAATCTGATGCCAGAAAATGGTGAATACGAACATCTGAAATTTACCATATTAGCCCCAGTTATAAATTTAGACCCTTACCGAGTTCTTATAGAAGAAGTAGAGGACCACTTGAGCCAATCTGATATAACACCAGTGCCCATGGACAAAAAGCAACGTAGTCAAGAACCTGAACCTCGCCAAAGCGTAGTCTGAAGACATGACCGCCTGCATTCCCTCGTGGCCTGATATTCCGACTCCCACATCGGCGCTTTGGATCATGGAGACGTCGTTGGCGCCGTCGCCGATGGCCAAGACTTTGCCCTTTAGGCGCTTTTTGACCAGTTTTACTAAGGCCGCTTTTTGGAGGGGTGTGGCTCGGCAGCAGAGGACTGAGCGGCAGCTGGAAGACGAGATTTACCAGTTACCGTAATCCGGGAATCTTACATTTTTATAAGCTTCAAGAATTTGTCCAAGTGTTCAGATTTCAGACATGAAGTCAGGGACTCTCCATTGACGACGAGGCCGAAATCAGTGTCCTCTTCTTTCTGACCCTCCTTCGCCTGCATCTTGTTGTCAATGTTCTCGATCATACAGTCTAGCATCTCAGACGTATCTCGCTCGTTCCTCGCGGCCAGGTGGATCAGTTCTGTGTCTTGGGAGAATAGGCTGAAATGGGGAGATTTAAGAAGTCCAAAAGTGGCCAAAGACTGACTTAGAAGCGTAAGCAATGTTAATGGCAGTCTCGGTCTTGTCTCCAGTCAAGACCCAGACTTTCAGACCCCCTCTCCTAAGATCGCGTATAGCCTCTGGAACACCGTCTTGGAGTCGATCTTCGATGGCCGTGACTCCCAAGAGTTCCATGTCGCATTCCACGGATTCCATGAACTTCTTAAGCGCTACGTCAGTTCCGGCAGAGAGGTTGTCCCCGTCTTCGTATTCCCTAAATTAGGTTTCAGGTCCTAGAGTTTTGGAGCTAAGATCTTACCGCTTCCAACTCTCAAACTTCTCCAGAGGAATCGTCCTCTTAGCGAACCAGAGAGTCCTCAAACCAAGCGTAGAATAGTAAGAAGTCCTCTGCTGAGACGTGTACATGACGTCCTGGCCTCTGGCCGATTCCTTGAAATCCCGGGAGAGGATACATAGAATTGAGGAATCCGCGCCTTTACAGTAGACCTCAACGGTGGGGCAACTTGGGACGGAGACGTCCCTAACGATCACGGACATGCGTTTCCGGTCTGAGTCGAAGGAGAACGTTTGGAGGAGCTAAACGAGGGCCATTTGAAGTCCAGAAATGCTGAAATCCTACCTTGAACTTCTTAAGACTCCCACTAGGCTTCATCTGAATGGTGATCTGGTTCAGATACCTCTGCTTAAGCTCAGCTCCGTAAACCTTAGCCGCCTGCACCAGAGCCAACTCGTCCGGAGACTCAGCTTCATAGATAGGATTCACGACGATGTCTTTCCATTGCTCGTCGTCCTTTTTTGACGATTTTCGGAATTTAGACAGAGGGTTGAAGTCCTTGATCATGTGCTTAAAGTCGAGTCCGGAGCTTCGGGACGAGTCGCTTTTCTCGAGCTTCTTCTTGTCACGTTTGGGTTTTGGGGTGTCTTCGTTGGAAGAGTTGTTGCCTCCGCTGGCGTAGCCTTCGGAGCCTGAGTTGCTGGAGTCGTCCCCGTCTGAAAACTGGTTTGTATCAATGTGAACTTAAAACTGGGGTTCTTTGAAACGTTTCAAGCTGTAAGATCAAATCGGGCAGGTGGGATGAAAGTGAGTATGCCAAAAATCTAAGATTTGAAATCTCACTTGACATTCAAAAGGAATCTACACAATGTGTCTATCACAATCGCCAAATGAGCTGGAATTCGGCACAAAGGTGGACCTATGAAATCGTGAAAGTCTCAGCGGCGCTTGTGGAGTCTATGACTTGAACAAGCTGTCCGAAAGCTAACAAACTGTCATCGCCCATACAAATTGCGCGTCGCCTTTGGAGCCTAAGTTCCTGGAGTTGTCCGCATAATAGCTTTAGGCCCATCCAAAAATTGCAAGAATGGCAGATTTGCATTCAAAAATGTCAGAACGTTAAAAAATTCTATTCCAGTTTCTAAGCACAAACCGGAAAGATTCTTTGGGCTTTTAAGAATAAACACAAGACGCGCTACTACAAGGTAAGCAAATAAAAGCAACCCTGGCGATGGTCTACAAAAATTTAACATATCTAAATGAAAAGGATCTAAAGCAAGACACCCAAAAATAGTATTAAAGCTTAAGCGTTAAATTCAGCACATGATTCTAGACTAAAAAAATGAGCTGAAAGGCCGATTAGAGCTTAAAAAATGCTCAAAAAATTTTATGCCATTTTTTAAGAACAAAACGAAAAGATTCTGCAGGTTTCTTAAAATAAACACAAGACACGCTACTTGACGCTCAATAACTAAAAGCAACACTGGCAATGGTCTACAAAAAATTTTAACGTATCTAAATGAAAAGGATCTAAAGCAAGACACCCAAAAATAGTATTTTTAATTTAATTTTATTTATTTTATTGTTTGAAAAGTTTCAAGCTGCAAGGTTAAAGCGGGTAGGTCGGATGAAAGTGAGTATGCCAAAAATCTAAGATTTGAAATCCCACTTGACATTTACAACGAATCTACACAATGTGTCAATCGCCAAATGAGCTGGAATTCGGCACGAAGGTGGACCTATGAAATCCTTAAAATCTCAGCGGCTCTCGTGGAGTCTATGACTCGAATAAGCTGCCCGAAAGCTGCAAAACTGCTAACAAACTGCTGCTTGTGAGCCTAAGTTTCTGGAGTTATCCGCATAACAGCTTTAGGCCCCATCCAAAAATTGCAAGAATGGCAGATTTGCGTTCAAAAATTCATATTCCAGTTTCTAAGAGCAAACCGAAAGCAATCTTATGGCTTCTAAGAGTAACTATACTATGACATGCTACTAAAAGCTAAATAAATAGCAACTTTGGCTATTTGGCTAAAATTCTAACATATCTAAATGAAAAGGTCCTAAAGCAATACACTCAAAAATAATATTTAAGATTTGAAAAAGCGCACCGCAAAAAATAATAGCAAAAAATAACAGTAATTCATCTGTTTAAGGTAGAAAGTAGAAAGCTAAAACGATTTGTTTTAAAGCCCAAACTCTTAAAGACTCAAAAACTCTGAACATTCTGAACTGAAAAATAAGCCTAAAAATTCGTTTTAAGGTAAATTAATTTTTTAACTCGAAAGGTAAATACTTTCTGGACTTAAAATGAGCTGAAAACATAAAAATATCCTAGAAATACGATTTAAGCCTCGAACTACAAAAATTAGTAGTTCAAAATAACAGTCCATCAGTCCGAAAATTGTTTCCTGTTAGTCTACCCTAATAAATACATTGTTCACAAATCCAAAAAATGCAAATTGAGAGCGTCGAATGGCATAAAAGTGTCAAGAAATTCATATTCCTGTTCCTAAGGACAAAGCAAACAGATTCTGCAGACTTCTAAAATTGCGACATGCTAATTGAAGAAACCCTGGCATTGATCTGGTCTGCAAAAAAATTTAACATATTGAAATAAATTTAACATAGTACTAAAGTAATTGCGGTACACTCCAAAATAGTACTTATGACTTGAAAGAGAGTCAATTTCAAAAATTAATGGTTTAAAATGACAGTCCATCAGTCCATAATTTAAAGTAGAAAGTTCAAACAAATCGCCTTAAAACAAATTATACTTTTTTACTCTAAAGGTTTTTCGGTTCCGAACTCAAAAATAAGCTGAAGACTTGAAGCACACAAAAATCTGTTTCCATGAATAAATCCGGCCACTAATTTAAAAGTTAAAAAGTAAGGTTTAAAGTTAAACAAGTTTAAGCAACTGGAATAGATGCAATAGCATCAATAAGAGCAATTAAGAATTTAAGCTCATTATCCAACTTAATTTCGGACAGAGGAAATCAATGGCAAAAAATTTTTTTTTTAAATGGTCAGAAATTTAATCTAAAAATCTATAATCTATGGATTTTTATATACTAGAAAATGTATCGTACAGTTAAGAAATTATGTAAACAATTCAACTCAGGAGTCGCAAAAAATGAATATACTTGATGTTCTAAACACAAAAATAGCTTAATAAAGTCAGCCAAATTTGAAACTTTTAACCGTTTTAATTGTTCCGAGAACAAATTGGGTAGATAATCAAAACTTCAAAAAAAGTAAGAATTTGAGATCTTATCGGAGATTCAGCCTACACAAATGCTTAATCCACAAATTCTAAAAATTCAGTTTTTTTATTGGATTGAGTTCCGGATCGTTTATCAAAAAATTATAAAATTAGAATGCAAATAATTTATGAGAAATATAAGATTTAGACATGCTGAATTAGGACTCAACTATAAATCTAACCAATTAAGTTCCAACAACAAAAATAACCTTCAGACAAAAAATTTGATAAGAATAATTGATAATTGATAAGAATCTAGAATAAGAATTTTTAAGCCCCCAATACGGATGAACAAAAATGACACCTAATGAAAAAATCCCTGACTCTAAAAATCTCAGAAATAAGCTAACCTCCTTTTGTGAACTTCTTAAAAAACGAGACGTGCTTCTTCTTCTTTGGCTCCGCGATACTCTTAGGTCCTTCCTCAGATGGCGAAGTGGCAGGAGTCGTCTTAGCCGAGACTGCAGGGCTTTCCAGGTTGATGAGATCAGGATCAGTAATTGGAGACGGTGGAGTGGGACGATCTGGGCTTCCTAACTCCTTAGACGTGTCTGAGGATTCCGGGATGTCGTCAGCTAGTTCCACTTCTTGGAACACGGAGATTCCGCTTTCGTCCAGGTTGTCCTAAAGGGTCAAGTTCAGATTTAAGACTTCAGAATCCTAAATTTTGGGTTCTAAGACCAACCTGATGAGGAACCGCATTAACGACTACCGTATTACACAGAGCCATGTTGACCAAGAAGTGGTAAACGTCGTCATCTTCCTCATTGGCCGCCTTATTGGACCCAAGCTCCAAATGCCTGTCAAGAGACAGAGACACATTCTTCCGGAACCCGTGGTCGATGTTAATCTCGAATCCAGCTGGGTTCACATCACTGGCTCCACAATCCAGACCTCCAGTGAAGCATCTCCGGAAGATCATCTTGTTCTCGGTCAGGGTGCCAGTCTTGTCCGAGAGGATGTACTCAATCTTGCCCAGCTCTTCTGGGATGTTCAAAGCTCGGCACTCGATGGGTTTGTCCAGAGGCTCGTAGTAGAGGTTGATGTCTTTGGAGATGAAGTAGATCTGGCCGAGTTTGATGATCTCGATGGAGACGTAGAGGGAGATTGGGATCAAGACCTGCAAGGACAGGGTGAGTAGGACAGTTTAGGCTCTGCTGAGACCAACCTGGAGCACAATCACATAAGAGAAGAAGTTGACGAAACAGTCAAAATCGACGTCAAAGTCGTCCTTCCAAGCATATACTAAGAATGGGACTTTCCTAAGGTCGTCATAGCTCTTCAGATACACCGATGACAGAATCGCCCCGATCGCGCAGAGGATCAATAGGATACAGAAGGACCAGATGATGTCTTTGTTCACCCGCTTCTCCAGTTCTGATCTCTTGTAGCGAGGCCCACTGTTGTTCAGCATGGCTTTGGTGTCATAGCCTGGAATTTAACAGCTTAGGAAACTCAAGGAGATGGGTTCCAACCTGCATAGATGACGATTCCCTCCACGAAGTCAGTGTTTCTAACCTCACAGCCTCTGAGGAGCACGTTGCTCTTATAACAGGCCTCTTTCTTGCCGTCTTCGTGGATAACGTAGCCACTGAATTGGTGGATCTGGTTGTTGGGGAGCTCGACTTCGATCTGGGACCGGAATTCTCGGGGAGAGAAGGGGATCTCGCGGGTGGTCATCGTGGATAACGTCCGCTTGTGGTCTGAAAATCGAAGGTCTTGGAACCCTAAAGCTCAGAAACCTACTCTTAGCCGCGGCGGCAGCATGATACTCAGCCATGCTCTGAATGACCTCCCTCTGCTTAAGACTCGTTTCACCGTCCAGGTTCGAAGTCTCCACGTAACAAATCCCAGTTGGGTCCGAAGACCGGACCAGTAGGATATCGGCAGGGATGATCTCGTTGCTTGAAAGATGGACGAAGTCTCCGACGATCACGTTCTTCCACTCCATCTTCCGGTAGCGCTCGTTTTCACTAAAAGTGGGGTTCTGAAGGCTAGGCTTCAAGACTCTTAGACTCACTTGTCCCAAACTCTGCAAGTGGCATGGTTGATCTGCCTGTCGGATCGGAAACGTCGATAATCCTCAAAAGCATCCTTAGCGGCCGTGACCGTCAAGACGAAAATCACAGGAATCAGGGAAATGTATCTCCCAAAGGCCTCAATGATCATGTTCAGGATCACGATCCCGATGAAGTAGATGTTCGCGGCTCTGTGGAACTGAAACTGACATCTAAACCAGCTTATCTACTACCTGGTGACTTACCTGCTCGAAGAGATTCCTAGGAATGAAGGTGAAGATGTTGTACTTCGTGGTCGAAATCTTGTTAGACCGATATTTCCTCCTGTTGGGATTCTTGTACCTCGGCATCTCATACATATGGTTAGGGACGATGACCCTAGATCCGGTCTTGGCTTCATCGGACCGACGGAATCGAGCTGGGATTAGGGCTTTAAGTCTCTCCAGGAGAGACTTGGTCGATTCGCGGATTACTGGAGTTGGGTTCGAGAGAACGGGCCTAGAAATGCAGAACAGTGTGCTAGGGATAGAGTGGTAAAAGTCATACCTAGCAGACGGAATCCATAGCGATGAATGCCTACGATGATGCTTAGTATAGGACGCGACCGAACGTTCAGGATCGACCTGAACTTGGCTCAGATCCACTTCTTTCATCATTTTTACAAGCTTCGCATTCTGAAATCGACCAGAAATTGTTTCCACAAGCACGCTGGAACATGTGAAACATGGGAATCGTCACTGTTCCACGTCAGACGGGGGCGCTAAGTGAGTCATCTGGGGAACAGCAGCGCGGGGAGCGTGAACTCTGGGAAGGGGGCAAATGTCGAGGGAACGCCGATCAGTTTGAATAGCTTTTCGGAACTTTGGTCTCCCGCGCTGACACCCGCTGAAAGACAGAGTTTGATAGGATTTTCGGCGCTACGTTTCGGGGGTATTTGGTAAATCAATGAGTCATTCCAAGAATGATGAAGTGTTTGTTCTTAAGCGACTTGTAAACAGGGTAATAAACATACGGGAGGGGAATGAGTAAACTATAGTCTTCTTCAAAAGGCAAAAGACGACTTTTAACACACACTGTGGATCTTGACAACTTGGGTAAATGAGGAACCATACCGATGATCGTCAAAAATAAAAAAAAATTTAAAATTAAAAAATTTATTTTTTAATTTGAAAACTAAATTTTGAAGACAAAATACAGACAGGAGTATTAGTAAACAAAGATAGGTACCTATCATCGTCAAAAAAGTAAAGGAATTCATTTCAGGTTTTACAAAAAGGCTTTTTTGATAAACTTACAAGTTAATTTTAGAACGTCTTAAGTCCATAGAGCTATAGAGAATTCCGATCGTCGCAAAAAAATGTTTTAGCTTTTTACGCTGACAGAAACCCAAACGCCTACGATTATAAAAGTAACTATTTAGTGACTGTAACCGTTAAGTAGCTATAAAAGTAATTGCTCTGTTGAGACCAAAAAACAAAAATGATTAAGATAAAGATGAAACAAACGAGGCACAAGAGTGACTAAGGAAAAATCCCAATCACGGTCAAAAAAATTTAACTACATTTTAAAACATTTTAAAGCATTTTAAGTGTCCACAAACAACGCGAAAAATGCCGTAAACTAGATAATTATTCTTAAATTTGAGGACTTTTAGTTATTGTAAAAAATTTTTTTGAAAGTTAACATTTTCAGCTTTAAAGAAATATAACTAAAAAACCAATTATCATCAAAAAAGATGTTTATTTATTAAATTATCATTGATTGTGTTTAAATAAAAACTTTCAAAAATTAAATTAAAAGCTGACTTTTCCTTTTTGAAATTTCCGATTGCCGGAAACAGACAAGCTACAGACAGCTAAGAAGACAGAAACGAATCCAAAAATTAATTAATGTTATCTAAGTTAAGAAATGGTGCCAACAACATGATAAAGGAGTTTGGAATCGTCAACCAAATTTAGTATTTTGACAGTCTCTCCGACACGCCTAATTTACAGGTAGGCCGATAATAATTAACGTCTCGTTTGGGATCCGCATCCAGACGGCAACCATGTCTGGTGGCCAACCGATCATTCGAAGCCGTCGCGCGGTGAACGGCCGGTCGTGTTTCTACGGGGTGGCCCACTAAACTATAAATGGTCTAAAACGAGGGAACACCGTTGGTGAAGTCTGAAACGCGTCTGTGTCTGAAATTCGCGCACCGGGGAAACCGACCGGTTTGTGTACGGAATCCAGAGACAAGTGAGCTTTCCCCAATCCTTGAAATCATTCCAGACAGATTTTTCGTGGGGCCACGCTGTGCACGGATGATAACAAATAGACGTCTCGTTGGTGGTCCGCGTCCAGACAGAAACGCGCCTGTCTGGTGGCCAACGGATCAGTTGTGAAGCCGATCATTCGAAACCGTCGCGCGGTGAACGACCGGTCGTCTTTCTATGCAGATGGACCACCCTGTAGGCTTCCAACCTTACTTTCACAATCCGCAAAACCCGGTTTGGTAGTTTTAGCTACGGCAAAGAATTGAGCGCCTTACGCTTTCTTTCCTAATCTGAAGATCTGCTTCAGAAGATCCTTGATTCCATCAGTCTAGCCCCTTCAAAACCATTAGCTTCTACCTGGAATGACAATCTCTTCACAGATCCTAATCTAAGCTTCCAATCCCGACTCCCATAACCCCGGAACACCCCACGAAACCCCCAATCGCGGAACTAAGACTTACGAGGTCTCCACAAACCAACTAGAAGAGATCAGACACAGTGACACGAAAAGTCGGATGTCGATCAAGCATTGCTGGAAGACGTCGTCGGTCGTTGGCGACCGGCGAACCCGGTTTCCGGAGCGCGAAAAAAGACGTTGACAAACAGCCGCGCGGCGCTTTGCGCAAACAGTGAGTTCCTGTGCGGCCGGTCGGTCGGTCGCGAGTCTATTCAACGCACTCAGCTCGAGTTGAGGAGTCAAAGGTACCTCCTTTGAAGCGGCGGCGGCCCTGGGGTTGTTTAAATCAATGTTCAAAGTTGTGAAAGATGGGTTTGATTGTGTGTCAAGAGTGTGTGCAGGCCGATGTTTGAACATGGGTGAGGGGGGAGAGGTTGGAGGTCGTTTCTGGGGTATCCTGGGAACGGAAACTCCCAATTTCACGCGGCGATTTTTGGGCTTTTTGAGGTCTTGCCTTAAAACCTGAAACATGGCCTGCACCTACAGTATCCAATAGCTACAGTATCCAATAAAAATCTGTTTATTATCCTTAAATACTGTCTCAGAAATCACATAAAATACTCTTTGTTCACAATATCATCTCCACTCGTAATCGTAGAAAGGCGAAGAAAAGCGAATCGGCTAGAATTCATAAGAAGTCTCTGTTATGCTTCGGCGAAAGGCATTTTTATTATGGCTAGAAATCGCGGCTGTGGCTCCTGGCTTAATTGTCTCAGGATTGGCGTTGATGGCCTCAGACGAGCACCTTGACGTAGAGTATCAGGAAGAGGAGAAGTAGGATGATGAGGATTGAGACGACTATTAAAATGCAAATCTTTTTCTGAAAGCAAAGTTTAAGGCATTAGAATTGGCGATTGCGATAGTGCAGGCTGTTAAGTGAGACACGAATTGGACGACGGACCGTTTTAGGAATTTTGAGAGATGTGTTCTTGGTTGACGGCGGATTCGAAACTGCGCTTCTTGAGCGATATAGCTAACTTGAAACGAGGATAACTTAGTTGTCTCTGTGGTGTAGTGGGTAGTGGGATAGGCTATGGATCTGAAGGTCCCGGGTTCGGTTCCCCGTGAAACAATAGCAAATACCACTTATCCAAAATGAAGGCCGTCGACCGGAGTCGAACCACCGGCCTTCGGTACGGCAAGCAAACGCCTTTACCACTGCACCA
Source organism: Steinernema scapterisci (assembly GCA_000757745.1). Taxonomy (NCBI): domain Eukaryota; kingdom Metazoa; phylum Nematoda; class Chromadorea; order Rhabditida; family Steinernematidae; genus Steinernema; species Steinernema scapterisci. The sequence goes on from KN166174.1 coordinate 100,112, forward strand.
AGCGCACCTTATACTCAAAGTCGTTAGAAGCGTATATCATCAGAATGCTCCCTGGTTAGCTGATAGCTCCTCAGCTTACGACCCCCATATGGAGAGGTTCGATTCCGCCCTCAAGCCAAAATTTTTAAGATCGTTTTAGCCACTTTTAGACTTTTTCTTTCTGCAAATTAAAGCCTAAAAATTCTTAATTTGGCTCATTACCACATAAAACCACAGTTAGACCAAACCTCATTCGGACACGGACACAATTAGTAGACACATAAACATAACATAAACCTTTTATTTTTGCTCCTGCTGAAAATTACGATTTGAAACAAGAGAAAGGAAGAGATCGAAAGTTGTTAAATCTTGGGGGAAGGTTGATAGACTAGAATTAGGGTTGACGGAAAGAGGCAGAAAAGCGAAGATAGAGAGAGAGATCTGAAAAGAAGCGACGCGCGGAAGCTGGAAAGAATGAAGAGACAAAGTTGGTAAGTGTAAGTGACAAGGAGAACACAAAAAAGGACACCAGAGAATCCAAGAGAGAGATAAAAAACTGTATTGCTTTCGCTGTGAAGGAATTTCCGTGTGTGTGTGAAGAGAGAGATCCACTAGATTTCGGGTTAAGGGATTGACTGCTTCTGCTACCAGTACGCCTGACTAACTGCTAATTGGGGGTTAAATTAGGGAATTTCAAGAAGACAATATTATTAGTATTATACAGAAGTGGCTTGCACCGCTGTGGGTGGCCTCTTCGGAGCAGTGAATTCTGGAATGATAAGAATGTGGGCCGCTAGGAATATTGGGGGATTGGGGGAGACGGTGGCTACGGGCTAGAATGGATTCGGGACGAATGACATGATCATTAGGCCGACCACGATGGCTAGAATGCACAGGCAGATCAGGATCATGATCTTCTTCTGAAATTGGGATTAGGTTAGAAATCTGAAGATGGGAGTTGTGACCACTAACGGATTTACGATACTGAGGTGAACGGATTTACAAGATTTTATGGGTATTTTGGGTGTCTGTCTATAAGTGCTAATTTACAAGGTTTTGGGTACTGTAAGGGTGTTTTGGGTGTCTGTTTATGAGTCCTGGAATGTAAAAAAGTCAAAAATAATAAGTAAATGCGGTTACTAATGTGAAAAAAAATTTGGACCGCTAGGGGACTCGAACCCGGCTCGAGCAGTTTATAAACCACACCGCTATCCACTGAACTATCCACCACTTGTCTGAAAACCGACCGCCTGTCTACAAATGGATGTCTGCATGGAGCAGTGGTTAGCATCATGGACGGAAAAACGGCCAAGGTGGGTTCGAACCCCGTGGGGCGAAAATTAATGATACTGTTCTGTGTGTGTTTTAAAGGCCTAGACACTCTAGTCTAGTCTAGACTAGACAACCCTAAAAAAGTCAGAAAAACCCGAAAATATATTTTGATCTGCTGGCGGGATCGAACCCGGCTCGACCGTTTGGTAAATGACCCCGCTAGCCACAGAGTTTCACAGACACTCCTCTAAAGAAGAGCGATTGTCGGGTTAAAGTTTTGGACTAAAACGGCACGAAACTATGTCAGACAAAAATTTACAAGACTGTTCCCTGTCTGATTTAAGACCATATAATTGTCTAGACACAGTAAAACACTACAGAAAATGTCTGAAAACCGAAAAAATTAATTTTGGTTTGCTGGTGGGATCGAACCCGGTTCGATCGGTTTGTAAACAACATCGCTATCCACTGAGCTTCATAGACACTTGTCTGAAAACCGATCGCCTGTTTACAAAGGTATGTCAGCGTGGAGCAGTGATTAGCATTATGGACTAGAAAACGGCCATGCTGGGTTCGAACCCTGTGGGGCGAAAATTAATGAGACTGTTTCCTGTCTGTTTTAAAAGCTTTTAATTGTCTAGACAAAGCAAAAAATGTCTGAAAACCCCAAAAATATATTTTGATTTGCAATGGGTTCGAACCCGGCCGACTTCTTTGCAAGCGTGAGCACTATTCACCCAGCCACTGAGACACCTACCTCTCTGAAAATGAGTCTCAATAGGGCAGCGACTCAATTGGGTCCCGATTCCTTTTAATTGGATATGTGAAATGACCCCCAAAAATTATGTTGTTTCTAAAGTCTGTCTAGACACTAAAAAATGTCTAAAAATTCCAAACAACAACCGACAAAAGTTTGACTTTTTCACTATAAAAATGACGCAAAATGTCTTAAGGGTACTGTCTAGACCGTCTTAACTGTCTAGACAAAGCCAAAAACTGTCAAAAAATTGAAACCTTACAAAACTAGCGAATTTGAAAATTATGTCTCCCGGGGGAGATCGAACCCGTCTCGACCGTTTCAAAGGCGAGGCTCTAAACCGCTCGACTATGAGGGCAGATGTTTCAAAATTGAAATTTTGTAGCTTAGAGTTCAGCAGCCTTTGTCTAAAAATGGTCAAAGCAAACTGTGCCCAAAAATCACGTTTTCAGCCTAACTGAACATAGACGTTTCCCTGGCTAATCTTGAATTTATCACGCGGATTTCTGTCTACACGGCTCCATAAATAAACAAACACAACAACAGCATTACTCCTTATCACAGATTCGGTTTGTTAGGTGGCAATAAAAATCTCTGAAAGCGCTGAATCCTAATCCAAAAAAATCTTCTCTACGTTCGGATCTTATGTACACTTGGGGAAGAGGTAAAAATCTCAGTTCTGCTCTGCCGCCGGCAGCCGTTGATTGTCCGCGGCTGGAGGCGGCGCCTTCCTATGCTCCTCGGTTGGTATCAGGAAACTGGAACCCTTGGAGTTGTGCGACGAAGACGAGCTTGTGTGGCCTTGGGTTACGGTAACCCAGATGACGATTCCGGCGATGATGACAATCACGACCACAATCAGGGCGATTATGCAACAGATCTTCTTCTAAAACAAAAAATGGGTCTACCACACACGACGACGACATTGATCTCTGGGGTTGGGTGCGGTTAAGCAGGTTGGTCGATGAGGACAAGACAAAACAAGACACAAGGACGAATTCGTGCAGAAAGCGTGAGTGGGGTTACGTGCAGGCAGACTCGGACTTACCCTTCTTGCTTTGCTCTGGTATTGGACGGCCTTTTTGGTGTCTGCGACCGCGCGGTCCACGAATTCCTTCGCGTGTTCTACGTTGTACTCGATTCGGTCGACCATTTCACCCTGGAAAAGTAGGCTTTAGAATCTTCAATTTTAGACATTAAACAAGGCCAATACTCCTAAGCATTTGGGGTCTCAGAGATCTCAGAAACCCTTGTACTTACCTGTGACTCCACAAGCATAGCCATATCCATGAACATGTCATGGAGCTCCCGGATACTCGACTCCAGCTTCATAATGTCGTTGTGTCGGGCTTCGATATCCGCGAGAGTCTGTTTCGCTTGCTGGGTGTCCGTGATGATGCCCTGGGTGAAGACGCCGGGGTTCCCCGATTCGATCATCTCTTCGAGATCGTCGTCGCCAACTTGTTTTCCGGCTAAATACTCACTATTGAAAGACTTGAAAATTGACTCATCGACTCAGATACACTTAAATTTTAAGGCAATTTCATATTTATCTCTTAGTAAAAATGAGCATGTTGAATTTCAAAACAGCGATCTCTGTTAATGGTTAACATCTCGATTTAGTCAATTACCTGCTGGGGCGCACAAACTGAAAGTCTAAAATTGCATTTAAAACAAAACCGGATGTTCCCACAAAACCGTAAAAATGTCCCAGCCAACGAGAGAAAAATTTCTATCAAAATGTTGACGTGATTCACACTCAAAAATAATTTTTAAGTTTAGAAAAAAACTAAATTTAGAAGACGATTTGTTGGCAGTGAGTGAGATATAACTCTTTGCCAAAAACGTAAAGATTTGAATGTTTCAACTGCGAGCAAAATCTAAATATGCAGATTTCATTTGAAGAGTCGCCGAAGAATATAGCCAAAAATTGGTTGTTAAAGGGGTAGATCACTGGGGATGATTTACGTTTAAGGTTGCGCTACGGGAAACACTACGCTTAAATAACGGTTTCATTAAATTTCAATGGCAAAGAATACAATAAAACATAATTTCTCTCAATTTCAGCAATTTCTCTGCTCCAAAAAAGCCATTATGAGCCATTATGGAAATATGTTGTCATATTGGTTTTACTGCAAACGAGTTTGCTTGACCTAAAGAGCTTCCTTGACCTTGACAGCTTAAAAAAAGGTGCAAAAATAATAAGTAACTTTCCGATCGACTGAAAGACAAAAATATTGATTCTGTTTAAATCATGGGCAACAACAATTAGCTACCTGTTCGGCTAACAGTACTCCACTAGGATAGTCATTGGCCTCATTTAACTAGTAAACTAAATTGAAGGGGAGAGGACGCTAAAAAACCAAAAATATTTAAAAAATGCTAAAACTTGGCCGAAAAAGCCCACAAAAGTAAATACTATGTTTTCTAAAGCTATGGCTATTAAAGCTATTTGATGGCGACGAGCAAGGCTGCCAAAAAAAACGTGGAGATTTGAATGCTTAGAGAGCAAAATGTAAATATGCAGATTTAATTAGAACATTTGCCAATTCGTGATGCCGCAAAATTGTTGTTAAAGGGGTGGATTACTGGGTATAATTAATGTTCAAGGTTACGTTACGTCGGACATTACGCTTTGATAAGGGGTTCAAGCAAAAAAGGGGTTTAAGGTAAAAATACGATATATCATAATTTCTCTCAATTGAAATTTGGAATGTTTCCGCTTTAAAAAACAGCTTTAAATCTTGATTTAGCAAAAAATTGAACTACCATGGAAATATGTTGTCATATTGGTTGCTTGCTTAATTTGCTTAACTTGCTTAATTGGAAAGTGTTGTGTTCAAACAAAGACCGAAACTAAAAGGCCACAAAGATCGACTGAAGGGCAAAATTAGAATCTGTACGAATCGTGGGCTAGAAGTTGAGTACGTTTTGGTAAACCACTATTATAGTCATTGGCCACATTCAACTATTAAACTAAATTGAAGGGGACAGGACTTGAAAACCAAAAATATAAAAAAATGCTAAAACAGAAAAAGCTGAAAGCCGACAAAAATAAATACTATGTTTGCTAAAGCTTTACGCCTTTTAAACAAGTCAAAAACGCTGGTCAAGCTTAACTGCCATATGACGGCACTCATGAACTTCAAAAATCTATCTTGCTAAACTCATTGCCGTCTTCAATGCCAAGTTCAAAAGTTTTATGCTACGTTAATAAACGCTTTATCTTTGTCGCCGAAATTCAACCACCAAAGAACAGCAAAAACCAAATTTTATCTTAAAACTCACAAATTTAGTGCTTTAAAACCGGATCTAAACGGGATCGAAATTTGACAGCAAGGAGGACAGCAAGGAGAGTGGATGAATGGCTACAAAATTGGCAAAAATAACGTTGGTTGTTTAGGGGAGTCTTTCGAACAGCAAAAATCAACGCAAATGAGCTGACGAAAAGGCACAAAAATGAGACTCTAAAAGTTTTAAAATTAGAATTTCAGGTGGTCCAAGAAGAACCCTAAACCAGTATCTCCAAGCCTAAGAACTCACCGATATCGAGTTGTCGCTGAATCCGTCCCTTACACCTCTCACGGTAGTCAGTCTGGGTCTTATTATAATCCGTCATCACCTCGACGAACTTCCGCGACAGCGTCGAATGTTGCGTCTTGCGGATTCTAAGATCAGCGCTCGATCCACCGCTCGTCTCGTCGTGCTCGATGTTGTTTTCGATCACTGCAGCATCAAACGCTATCTCCCTCATTCACTCAAAGGCACTCAAGACTCACATTTCAGCTTCCCTCTGACTTTATTTGCCGTCTTCTTGATCACCGCCATCAATTCATCCAACTCTTCCTTCGTTTCTGAAACAGTGATTAGCGCCCTGGAGATTTATGGGTTGTGGTTACTCGGGTCGTTGACTGGATTTGAGAGGATCTCCGAGTGCTTCTTTTTCACTTCTTCCACGTTCTGCGCGATCATGTCGACGCTGCCGCGGATCTCCTCTACCTGCTCGAAGAAGTCTTCCATGAATTGGCCCTGGCCGGCCTCCAGGGCCGCCAGGTCGTCGTCGTGCTCATCTTCGGAGCGGGCCTGGAAATAACGGTATTATAGCCTAAAGGGTTCTAAGAGGTCATGACAAGTGTATTTCGCAGATTTTCAAAAAAGCCAAGTTACATTGAAATCATCAATAGTATTCAATTTTCGAAAATTGAAAAAGCCAAATTTTAAGATCACATGGATATCCGCCAAAACATGGCGCAAAGATAGTCGTGACTTGGAAAATGTGACTTAAGAAACGACTTGGGAAGTCATGGGAAATTGTGACTTGGCATAAAAACTAGACATCACCAAAAAACCTTTACAAACCAGTAACTAAATTTCCATCACCGCCTTCTGACTTGGTTCGCAGAAATGATGCTTAGCCTAACATGCCCATGTTTGCTTAGAACTTGAGTTACAGATTTGAACAGAAGAGATGATTACTCAACCATTACTCAAAACATGACTTAAAGTTAATGTTCTACGTGTTTAATACCTTCAATAAAGACTGAATTTAATCGAAATTATTAAAATTAGGATCAAACAGTACGTAAATTGGCCTAAGGGTTCCTTGCCATCAAAAAATGCGTTGTTGTTCAACAAACTGTGTTAATTTACTACCTCTCATCAAAAATAGGCTTGGTGTGCTACTGTCCACACGATTGCCACGCGCCTTTCTCCAAAAAAAAGACTGACTTTACTAAATCACCTTTAAACATTTCCGTAAAGAAGTAAGCGGGCTTCTACTCTGTATTACAGTCCAAAAATTACAAACCAACGCTTTAAAAAGTTTAAAGAAACTTGAAACAAATTTCAAAAAAAAGAAGTTTTTGAAATTATGCGTTTTACGGCTCGCTCCCCAAAAATTTTGTCTTTTATTGTTGTCCACTTTAACTCATAACTCAAAATAAGAAAAGTTCATTGATCATTTATAGCTTTCAAAGTGAGTCAGCACCCTTACACGCCAAAAAAATCTACTTTGTTTTCTAAATGGTGCTTTCAAATAATGTATAAGCTTAAGTATTCATTCTAATCATTTTCTTGATTACGATATTGTTGTCAGCTGTTACAAAACGAAACCTTCAGTACTTTTCATGAAATTAGATGTTGCTTAAGAGAACTTCTTGGCTCTCAGCAAAAAACCAAGAAATTAAAAATTAGTGAGCGACAAGCATAGAAAACAACAAAAACATACTTAAACATTAAGACGCTCAAACAGCTCATCAAAAATTCTTTCAAAGCGCCCAGATTATGTTGTAAAAGTTGGATTTCATCCATTCAATTCTTAAAAATACATTTTCGACAAAGAGACAAAGAGTACTTAACAAAGTGGTGATCATCAGAAGATCCAACGCATATTCAAAAATACATTTTTCCTACAAGTTTTCTACGAGTTCGATGAAATTAGGTATGACGAAAACGGGCGCTCAAGCAAACAACTATTATAACGTTGATTTTTGTCCATTTCATCTCGGGAAAATCTCTAAATTAAAAAACTATGAACGCTCTCACAGACCAAAAATTCCAATTGTTTGTTTTACAGCGTCAAGTTTAATCAGGTCTACGTAAATTGTAGGTTTTTGTATTCCCGAACCCAAAAATTTCCTTGAATTTTCCAGATTATGTTGTTGGACCTTTCAAAAATACATGTTTTCTTAAAGAGTTTGATGTTTAGATTTTGGTCTAAGCATGAAAGAGAGTTCGGTCTCAATAATATCAAAAGGCTCGCACTAAAAGCCTCAAAAATTATGTCTTTCAAATTAAGTTATCATTGATCGAGCTAAAGTCAAACTGGGAACACCCTCCGAAACCATAAAATTCTAATTAGCTTATTATATTGTGAAGTTGAATCATATATACTCAAATGATAGTTCTCGATCAGGCCTGCAAAAATTGCTTCAAAGAGGTCAGATAATGTTAGCGGGACTACTGTTTTGTGCTCAACAATACATTAAGAGTTTGACGAAATCAGGTGTCAGCTATATGAAGCGAAATTAGGAGAGCTTTGATTTTGTCTTTGATTTTGGCTTCGGCAATCAAAAATTACGCAGTCTTAATTTAAATAGTAAGACTTCAATCGCTCTCTAAAAATTGTTTCAAAGTGTCGAAATTATAATGTTGGAGTAACAGAGTATAACAGAGTAACGGAGTATTCAAAAATGCATTTTTTGATAAAATCAGTTAAGTACTTAAGAAAACAGGTGCTCAAGCAAACAATTACCACGATGTCGATTTTTGTTGAATGGTTCTCGGAGCAAATACTAAAAAAGTAGGCTTTTGTATTCCGGAACCAAAAAATTTCCTTGAATTCCCCAGATTATGTTGTTGGAGCTTTCAAAAATGCATGTTTTCTTTAAGAGTTTGATGCTTAGATTTTGGTCTAAGCATGAAAGAGAGTTCGGTCTCAATAACATCAAAAGGCTCGTACTTCAACAATCGTACTACAAAAAGGAGCTTCAAAAAATTATGCCTTCCAAATTAAGTTATAATTTTCAAATTGAGCGAGCTGAAGCTCTCCAAAAATTCTAATTAGCTTATTATCATATATTGTGAAGTTAAATCATATATACTCAAATGATAGTTGTTCGATCAGGTGTGCAAAAATTGTATCAAAGTGCCTAGATTATGTTAGTGGGGCTATTATTTCGCGTTCAAAAATACCTTAAGAGTTTGACGACATCAGGTGTCGTTTAAGAAAACATCTATTTTGGTGTATTATGATGGAAAGTGTGAATCTATGCGGTAAACACAAGAACGGTGTAAAAACACTATTATGGCGCTGTGGAAAGACAACTACTTAATCAACCAACCTTAATCGATCATCTAAATTTTTGGTTAAGATTCCAACTCTGGGAAAAGATCTGGAAGCCAAAAAAATCCTAAGATGCACGTTCCAATCCAGAGCGTTTTTCTTCAATATCCCTTTGACCACTCAACTAAGATAACTAAGCGGCTATAAGTCCTCCATCTAGCCTCTATCACACCTAATCAATAACCCCACTCCCCACTCCTTCAAACCATCTCCCCCAAAAACCAGTTCCTCGTCGTTCCAGACCGCCCGATTTTTATCACCCGCTATCATGGGATTAAAATAACGATATCAAGCAAAAAAATTAGCATAGAAGTTAGAGCGACTCACCGCTTGCAACGCCGCTAGCCGGTCTTTCATGGTAGTGAGCAAGGGGGGCTGGAGATCACAAACCGCCTCCGGACGTGTCGATGGAAATGGACAAAAACTGAATAAATAAGTGGGGCGGCAAGAGTTGCCGGCGGGGAGAACACGCCGTTGGAGGAGAGTTCGGCGGTTGAGGGTGACTCTGGAAACATTAGGGCATATTAGAGTCAGGAAATCGGGAGAATTTGACTTAAGTCAAACACGGCTTTAGAGGCTTCAGAATACCAGAAATACCTGAAATTTAAGCTTAAAGCTTAAAGACTGCTTAAACTTTAACTTAGACCAGTTTAAGCCACAATCTCGCATCTCCCCACATTCCTATCACACCTATTCCCGACCAGATAACCAACTCCCCTTGCAAAGGACAAGACTACACCCCAGCACACCGCTCATGACTCGCGAGCGGAAAGAGAAATTTAGCGATTCAGCGTCGCGCGTCCCACGCGGAAAAATGAGAAATGAGAAAAAGAAGAAGCAGACCAAGAGATGGATGGAGTTCTCCACATTCGGAGGACTCTCGGAAAGGGATGCAGGATAGCGCAGTAAGCAAGCAGCACTAGCAGCAGCCGTAGCCCCAGTAGCAGGGAGAGCAAGAGCAAGAAGAAGACGGATGGAGTGTGGGAAGCAGGGGGGAGAAATCGATCGATAGGAGTGCGCGCGCCGCGCTCTCTCGCGCGAATATTATCGGCGGATAATGAGGAGGAGGGGGAGAGCACGAAGGGGTGGCGAATGGGGGACAAGAGCACGCGTGACCGGAGGCGACTTGAAACAACGACGACGTCGCCGCCGCCGACGGCAAACTTGCAGAAAGAGCGAAACAAAAGGGCGGGCGGAAACAGCGATTTGTTGGGGTTGGGGTTGCGGGGCGAATTTGGGGCTTAAGAGGAGGTTAGGGATTGACTCAAATATGCATAAAACCGCAAAACCAGTAAGAGCCAAAAATACATCAATGCTTAGATAACTGGACCCAAAACCAGAGAGTCCAAAAGTGGCATTTACCACATATCATCTATAGCGATCTGATGCTAAACTGTTCTAATTGGTCTTAATTTAATGCCGTATTTCAACCTAAGGCTTAAAATAAATAACTAGCAGCGAAGTGGGTTCCAAAAAATACTTGTAAACGTGATTTAAACCTCTGTTAGAAGGACAAAATTAGACTTTTTCGGGTTTTAGAAGTTTCCGCTGACATGCAAAAATGGCTTTAGATGACAACGCCAAGACTCAAAAATGCGTTTTTGAATCAACTTAGATTAATATGATCACCTTCTGTTTAAACAAAAAAATTTAGCAAATTGAATTATGTAACCTTTAAATAATCAAGTTAAAAAATAAGGCCTCAAAGTCGGAACATAAACTGCCTTTTGAAACTGAGCAAAATGAAAAAATATCTTGAAGAACAAACACCAAAAATAAATTAATGCCTGCACTTGAAACTAAACTCACGAGACGTCGCCGCCGCCGGCAAACTTGCAGAAAGAGCGAAACAGAAGGGCAGGCGGAAACGACGATTTGTTGGAGCTGGGGTTGCGGGGCGAAATAGATGAGTTAATTTAACTGAAACCAGAATCAGAGAGTCCAAAAGTGACACTTATCACACATCATCTAAACTGTTCTAATTGGTCTTAATTTGATGCCGTATTTCAACCTAAGGTTTGGAATGAATGACTAGCTGATCAAGAAGTTAGCAGTAAAAAATACTTATAAACATGATTTGAACCTCTGTTAGAAGGATGAAATTAGACTTTTAAGGTTTTAGAAGATTCTACTAACATGCAAAAATGGCTTTAGATGGAAACTCCACTATTCAAAAATGTGTGCTAGCTTAAGACCTCAAAGTCGGACCACAAACTGCCAAATTGAAATTAAACAAATTGAGAAACGACGTGGACGATAAACACCAAAAATAAATTAATGCCTGCACATAACTGAAACTGAACTCACGAGTTAGTTACAAAGTCAAATGGGTCATTTATCGCACAGTACCCAACAACGTTCTCATGCTAAACTGTCGTAATCTGATCTCACAATTTCGATTTTAGTAAATGGCTTTCCTGACACGATGAGAAATGCACATTATCTTTAACATTTTACTGCTAAGCTGTCGCAACCTCATGTAACATATAAATCCAAGGACGCCTTTCAACTGACAACTGTTTTGAAGTGACAACTTGAGGAAGTGTAAGTTGTATTTTTCACGTTGCTAAAACTGAGTAAAATACTAAAAATAGATTGAGAAGAGCGCTCGAGCTCAAAAAATATAAAGAGATTTGGAGCGCATTTCTTTCTCCTAAGACAAACTGGGACAAGGTCGACGTCTTTTGGCCAAAAAATTGCTTATAAGAAAATTTCAAACGCCAACATTTTCTGTTTTTTCAAAATTTGGACGAAAGAGTGTTCTGAACTTTCGGGAACGCATTCCAGAATTGGAGAACGCAACCAGAGGAAGCAAAAAATTGATATAAAAAATTTTTAGAACCTCAGAGAACAAAATGTAGGAGTTTGCCTGATAATGCAGTTCTGAGATGCAGTTTAGTTTGAGCAAGATTCCCGTGCGCGAAAAAAAAACGAACAGCACCCTCGAATAGCTCTTTAAAACACTAACCTGAAATTTATCCTGGACTACAAACATTACTAATACACAAAAGCTTACATTGAGATTATGTCAAAGTCCCCAAACCTGTAAACGAGCCTTAAGTAGTCAACCACGAATAGAAGATACAAAGCGGTTTACAGCTAAGATCAACATCATTGACGACAAAAATTAAATAGTTAAAATTAAAAAGCTTCTCTAAAAAATTAAACAACACGTTTAGAAGCTTTCATATGTATTCAGCCCATAAGTTGAGAGGTACACAAAGGCTCATCGACATTTAACATCTTAAAGACGGTTTTCGCGACGCTTCCAAAAATTTATTTTAGACTTTAACTTTAACTCCCTCATAGATAACCATTCGGGCCTAATTGGTTTAAAGCCTGTTTTAAGGTATAGGAGTCCTAAGAATTCAAACAAGGACAGCAGATACGAAGCGGTTTTTAAATAAGATGGTAAAACACCCCGGATGACACAAATAAACTAAGAATCAGTTCAGTTAAGGCTTTTTACGCTAAAAACAAGATAAAGAATAGAAGACAATAAAGATGAGGTAACCTTTAAGGACAAAATTTGTGCTCAGCCCTTGAGTCGAGAAGCACAAATTTTAAAAATAGGATTTTTGTAATCAGACAAAAATTTGCCAAGTGTTTCACTTTAACATCTTTATGAGTATAAGCGTAAACCATAGGGGCCTAATTGGTTCAAGGCCCATTTAGAGGCTGAAATCCCCTCTTTTGAACCCAAGGAATTGTCCTTAGAACCAAAATCTACCTTAAACAGCAGACAAAACACTAATACACAGAGAAACATATCCTGCACGTCCTCCTCCAAACCACACACGCCTCCCACAACCTCCAAAGGCACTTCTCGGAACGAACAAAGTAGGGGAAAAGGAAAACCCGAACGAAAAATCGAACGCAGTCAACTGTGAAAACCCACAGGGAACGAACGCGCCGGGAGGCGAGCGAGAGGCAAGCAAGCATACGAGTCTCTGGAAGAGGCGAAGGCAAAACGGCGCGGACAACGGATTATGAGTATATGCAAAAAAGGAGTCAAAAGCGAAGACCACAACGGTGGTCGGGGGACGGGACGACCAACGGGCAAACCAACACAACGGGGGACACTTTGGTGGGTGGCGGAAGCAGCGGAGCACCACCCCACACACGCACGCACACACAAACACAGACAAAACGGGGGGAAGCGGCGGCAGGGACAGTCGGTGGTCGGTCGCTAGGCGATCGATTGCGTAATCCGCGTGAACGAATGGCGGCCGCTGGGCGATGGGACGACTCAAAGATGACTCGCGTCCACGCCACGTTGCGATCGTTCGGTAGCGCCTGAGAGAAGGGGGGAGATCTCGGGGGTGTCGGGTTGATCTTGAGTTTGGGGGTTGTCGGTTGGTCGGTGCAGGCTTCAGGCTCATTTTAAAGTCTATTATGAGGCTTAAAGTCGTTGGTTTTGGCCTAAAGAATAGACCCGAGACGCCTAAGAGTTCAGAGAGATCTCTTAGCTTCCGCCTGATCTCGGATGCTGAGGTCATCAGCTTGACCGGTGCAGGCTTGCGAGCGGCATTTTTTACTAAGTTTTTTAAGCTTTTGAGAGTTTGTTTTAAAGCTCATTTTAAGGCTTGAAACCTAAGGAAACAACCCGAAAACACTCCTAATAACGATCCACACCCAAAACTCCTATTTTCCCCTTATGTGGCATTTTGCCCTAAATTGGCCAAATCTATTTGTGTCCGCTTTTGTGGGTCGGAATCGAATTAAGCGCTAGACGGCATTTGCGCTAAATCAATAATATTTTCAATAGACGAAGAAAATAAAAACGTCTGAAAACGTCGATGGCGAAAAACGGGTGGAGAGAGGACGTCATCGGATGGGAGGAAGTACTTGAAGCCCAATGACCTTTAACGGGGTTTCGAGTGTTTGCACAGGGTTCGGGGCCTTCTGGGGGGTTTAACGCATCTATGCCAAAATGTTACGGACTGGTTAGAATGTTAGATTCATTTAAAAGAGCTTGGCAAAGTCAGAAGAATGACCCTTAATCACAACTGCCCTTTCCCCAACTTCAGCCGTCAAATCCAGACTCTTCTTTGTTGTTCCCCTCTTCTGTTTATCGCTTGTTTCCATCGAAAACAAAAGCTCAACTGACGGGCGTCCTACACGCCAAATAAACAGACCCTAATTCCCGTAGTTCCTCCTCTTTATCCTCCGGACCCCTCCGGACTGCCCTCCTCCCCCCGTTCAAGCCTAAGCCCAATCTCGGCAGCAACAGAACTTTAGAGGAGAACTCCCACAGGCACAAGAGAGCAGCCAACAACAGCAGCAGAAGCAGGAGTAGCAGCTTTGTGAAAACTCCAAAATCCCACGCGGACTCCCAGAAACACACGCAAAAGCTGCGAAAATAAACATCGATTATTTTGGATTCGGTTTAAGGAGTGCCGAGGTGAGCGGCAGGGGAGGAAGGAGGGGGAGGTGGGTTTTGGGGAAGGAGGGCAGAGCTAGGGACATAGGTTTAAGGGTTTGGGTCTCTTGAGGTCTTGGGCTAGTCTTTGACCTAAGTTTGGCCAATTCGGTTCAAGGAGAGAGATGAGCATGGGAGGAAGGGGGAGGTTGGGTTTGGGCTTGGGCAGGAGGCAGACTTTAAGGAGGTGGGTTTAAGGAGTAATCAGGGTTTGGGTCAGCTAGGTCTTGGGCAAATAGAGGTTGGGTTTGGGGGAGCAGGAGCAAAGCTAGGGACAGGCTCAAGGGTTCGGGTATTCAGGGTTCGGGTCGCGTAGATCTCAAGATCTTGGGCCAGTGTTCTGACCTAAGTCTGCCCAATCCGGTTTAAGTAGTGGCGAGGTGAGCAAAGGGAGGCAGGAAGAGGTTGGGTTCGGGGAAGGAGAGGCCAAGTTAGCGACATAGGTTTGAGGGTTCAGCTATTGAGGGTTTGGGCCACCTAGACCCCATCTTCCATATCAGTTAAGGTCCAGCCCAAACCCCTTCCCTTCCAGTCGTCCGTCACACTAATCCATCCCCCGGGCGGTCCTTCCTCCTCTCCCCTTAGCCCCAGTCCCCAAAGTTCCCAAGCGAAACCACCCGGGAGAACGCGGCAACGCCAATGGCAACCAACCAGCCACATCGGGCGCCGCTTTCTGCGTGTGCCTCTCGGACTTGTCCCTTTCCTCACAAGCGCCTAGGCACCCCCGACAGCGGCGCCGGCGCTAGTAGTAGCACAACAGAACCAGCAGCAGCCTAATTTGGCATAGACGACTCTCGCTCTCTCGTCTGAGCGCGCGCGGGAGCCAAGAGGGATGATGCACGTGTGGTTGGGTGTGTGGCCGGTCGGTTGGGAGCTGCTTTGTGGAAGAGGAGCTAGAACGCGCGCGTTTTAGGCGGTTCCCGTTTTCCCAGTGCAGGCTAGAGAAACAAGGGTGTGGGAGAAGAAGCGCGCAGCGGCAGATGACGGAAAAGGAAGGCGAGATGGATGGGAAAAGTAATTAAAACAAACAAGCCAGAAAAACGACACCCCGTCAAGAGGCGTTTGTTGCTTGTTCCACATCGCGCCTTTGGGTGTGGGAGATGAGAAGGGTGTGAGAGGCGGGTGGAGAGGGGTTCAATACACACTTGAGGGTTTAAGGTACTCGATCTAAAAATGCTAAATCTAATCTGAAATCTGATAAAGGTAATGGCCTCCCTGTTCCAAAAATAAGAAATTTAGGGTTTTCAAGGTCTTCAAGGATATCAAAGCTGCATTAAAGAGCGAAATGAAGAGAGCCAAAAATAACAATCTGGAAATTGAATTAACTGTTTTAAACCCGAAACAGCGTCTGAAATTCTTAGGGAATTTAATACACACTTGAAATCTGTTTTAAGAGTTTAGATACCACCATGATGTTGAACAATACGACCTTGTACTAGATCTAAAAATGCGAAATCTAATCTAAAATCTGACAGGCGATGTGCAGTCGTTACCAAAAATAAGAAATTTAGGGGTTTCAAGGTGTGACGAAGAGCCAACAGTGATATGGAAAGTTTATGAAAATTTATGAAAACTTGATTTAGGCTTATTGAGCCTGGCTTTAGACCAAAGTATACCTATGCCTCTACCGGAAATTGATGCAGCAAATTACTGTCATATTAAAGCTGCACCAAAAAGACCAAAAGGAGCACCAAGAGGACCAAAAATAACTATCTGGAAATTGTAGTAACTGTTTTGAACCCGAAACAGCGTCTGAAACCCTTAGAGAATTTGAAAACACACTTCAAATCTGGTTTCAAAGTTTAGATTCTAGTCTCCTAATGTTGAACACAAGCCTTCGACCTTGTACAGACTGATCTGAAGAAGGGAGCTGCGGGCTTTCTATAATAGACCAACAGTTTTAATTAGAAAAGACGTAAAACTAGAAGATTATAAGTTTAAGGGACTATGACACCCCTCCAAAAATTCTATTTAAATTTGATTGATACCAGCTTGATGTTAATTTGATTTAGTCTTATTGAGCCTGAGTTTAGACCATTATACCTTTCAATCGGCCGGTAGCGTTTTCCCCGAATTAATGAACGAAACGAAGGGAACCAAAAATAACTATCTGGAAATTGAATTAACTGTTCAAAACCCGAAACAGCACACTTGAAATCTGCTTTAAAAGCCTTGATACCAGCTTGATGTTAAACA
Source organism: Steinernema scapterisci (assembly GCA_000757745.1). Taxonomy (NCBI): domain Eukaryota; kingdom Metazoa; phylum Nematoda; class Chromadorea; order Rhabditida; family Steinernematidae; genus Steinernema; species Steinernema scapterisci. Next base: position 116,582 of record KN166174.1, read on the forward strand.
ATAGCCTTCGACCTTGTACAGGCTTATTTCTTGAATCCAAATCCAAACAATTATCAAAACACTCAACAAAAAATTGAAAAGCGACAAGGATGAAATGCTTCAAAATTAGATCTTGTTTTAGAGTCTGTTTCAGAACAGATCCATAACATGCAAACGTAAGAGTTCAAATGTTAAATTGTAGATTGTAATTATTGAAATTTGAAAAGTTAACAACGTTTACAAAAATTTAAGGTTTGCGCAACTAAAGCTGAGCTCGAAATTTCGTTGGACAACAAAAAATTCTCTTAAAAACAAAATTTCATGTGTCCACTATAACGAAGTTCGTTTGCACTGGTCCAGTACCTCCAAAAACCATTGAAACAGAACCCGATTGCAATATCCAAAAATCTATCACTACTTAAGCTTCCACATAGCTAACGCAACAGCAAAAATTTAAGAGGTTATAACTAGCTTAGCTTTATAATTTCTCTAAGCTAACTTCACGATGAAAACCGCCGCATTTTGCTTAAAGCTGATTAAGACTCATTAAAACGGACCTTAAACCCTTAAACCCTGAGAGGTATCGTTACCAAAAAAAAAGTTTTTAAAGCAAGTTTGAAGTTGTATAAATGCTTTTTGTGCCTGGAAAGAAGTCGTCTTACATCTAAAAACTGGATTTTTAAGCGGCACACAGCCAAAAGCTAGAATCATGGAAAGATAAGCTACCAAAAAAATAGGTACCCACTTATGGTTCCACCACCTGCATAACCAAATCTTGGAAATTTGAGTTCACTCTTCAACTCATAGCCTCATTTTTCTATTGCACGCACGCCATTTCATCAAAAATTGATTCTTTAAATGCTTAGAACTGCTTACTACTTGAATCCAAATTTAAACGATGATCAACACACTGAACAAAAAATTGAAAAGCGACAATGACGAAATGCTTCAAAAATAGACCTTGTTTTACAGCCTGTTTCAGAACATATCCATAACATGCAAGCGTTTAGTTCAAGTGCTCAAGTGTGAAAAATTAACAAGCAAAAAAAAAACGAAGTTCGTTTGCACAGGTCCAGTATCTCCAAAAACCGTTGAAACAGAACTACACTGCATTCGTCAAAAAATTAATGACTACTTAAGCTTCCACATAGCTAACGCAACAGCAAAAATTTAAGATATTTCAACTAACACAGCTTTATAATTTCTTTAAGCTAACTTTACAATGTAATCCAAAGCTTAAAGCTGATTAAGACTCACTAAACCGGTCCTAAAACCCTAAACCCTGAGAGGTATCGTTACCAAAAAACTACATTTTTAAAGCAAGTAACTGGAATCTCAGCTCCCGCTCCAAAAACCAACAAACCTTATCTCTGACACATCTCCGATAAAGTTCCGCTTCGCCAACAAACGCCCTAACAGAAAGCCTTATGAATCACGTTCCATCTTCAACGCTGAAAGCCCCCACGTCATCTTAACATCGCCCTTATGACACTCCAACGCTCCACTCCAAAAGTGGCAAAATGATTTGTGAGAGGAAATTACTAATAGCCTTCATCCGGATCCTCCGGACCGCCACCACTTCCCAAAACCGCGCGATAGGCCCCCTCTCGCTCGCCAATCGCGAGAGAGATACGCGGCAAACAATCCCATAAAAGCGCACAGCGACGCGCCGGATGACGGCTGTAAACACATACACAGCTGCTTTGGTGGTGAAACAAAAAATGTATGCACAAAGAACAATCGAAAATGGGAGCGAAAGCGGCGATGGCGGACGGCAAATGGCGAGCGAGAGGCGAAGGGACGTGTGGTGGTTGGTTATGCGATGAATGCTGTGTGGTGACAGAGCGACGTGAGTCAGAAAAATGGGCCATTTTTGATGTGATGGAAGACGGGGGAGGGATGGGCGGCAGATGGTGGTGGGAATGGGGAGGAGGATTGTGAAATTATGGAAATGTGGTAAAAGTGGGTTTTTGAATGATCACTCTCATCAAGGTCAATTCTTCGAAGCTTTGAATCCACGAAAGTTACACGAATAGAAAGGTAATTTTGAGGTCCAAATTTAAGTAATCGATAAACTAAAATTTTTAAAAAACAATATATGTTTAAATTTTAAGTAATTACAAGATTATATGAATAGAACTCCTAGATAGGCTTTCACAAGTTGCTTAAATTGCAGTTTTTCCGCTCGAGCATCACGTTCCGCCGACCAAAAAACGACCAATTGATATGACTTCCAGATGTTTCAAACTGGAATGAGAACCAAGATAACAAAAAATAAGGAAATTGAAACTTCAAAATTAAATTTTGCGAACTCAGAAAAAGCTTGAAAAAATTCACAAAAAACAGGGTTAAAAACAGGATCGCAAAGAGCTGAACACCATTCCCTATACGCGTAGTTGTTAACGTCTGATTACCTAGCTGCTTCAAAGCCGAGCAAACTAGCGTTGCCCAACGAGCCCATTTAACAAATGTTTTACATCACCTATTCCCTAATTGCAAGCATATTTCAGCGACAAAAAATAACTGAATTTTATAAGTGCTGAATTCACAAAATAACCTCTCTTCACGACCATAACCGCAAAATCTCTTTCGAAGAGCGCAGTGACTTCACAGTGACGCTTACCAAAAATTAAGTGATTAACAGTAAAATTTAATTAAGCGTTTCGAGATTGTTGGCAAAGTTGTCCAGCTCGTGATCCAGCATTGAATGAGCTATCGCTTGCTTCTTTAGATTGCGCAAATGTACACGAAAAGCGCGAAAAGTTTGTTAAAAAAGAAGGCCTGAAAAGCAAAAAATTGAGGGTATACTTGATTCAGGCAAACGGAGTGTCACTCCAACATCAAGAACCTTCGAGCTAAGACTCCGCAAATGAAGCTTCAAAAATCTTTTTACAAGTTGGCTTGCCTAAAATAGGAAAAGCTATGTATATCACCTTGTTTTGTTCGGGAAATTAAAAAAAACCCGATTTTCTGACAAAACCTATGCTGTTGCTATGGACAAAAAGTTACTGATTTTTATCGCTCTTAATCCGAACCTTCTACAGCACTCTTTACAAGCAAGATCCCAAAAAAAAGGCTTTGCCCAAGGGCATGCTGACATCCATCAAAAATTAAGTAAAGGACAGTAAAATTAATCACCACGCCTTACGACCACAAACCCAAAAATTGCTCTGCCGAAGGTGTCCTTCGCTAACGCCAGCAAAAATTAAGTAAATAACAGTAAAATTCAATTAAAGGTAAGGGACTTCATTCATGATGACCGGGCTAAACACTGAAAAAAAAATCTTAAATTTTAAAACTTGATTTTTAATTAAAAGTTTTGAACCCAACTCAACAAAAAAACCTAAATTGAAAAAAACTGAAAAAATTCTAGAAAGTTAACTTGAGTAATACCCAAAGTGAGAACTTTTTAAAAAGCCTATTTCGGACCTTTGAACAAAGTTTTCATGAGCCACTAGAATCTCTCTGCGAAGACTGAAGCAAAAAATTTAATAAGTAATACTCTGACTAATTTCCTGCTAAAACATCCGAGTTTTGTGAAAACCTGTGTTCAGATTCGATCTCCTAAGTTTGCGCAAATGTGCACTTTTAGCCAAAGCGCGAAAAGTTTGTTTAAAAAGAAGGCCTGAAAAGCAAAAAAATTGAGGGTGTACTTGATTCAGGCAAACGGAGTGTCACTCCAACATCAAGAACCTTCGAGCTAAGACTCTGCAAATGAAGCCTCAAAAATCTCTTTACAAGTTGACAGATTGACGCTTGCCTAAAATAGGACAAGGACATGCATGTTACCTAATTTGTTTTTCCATTCGCTTTACAAAAAGCCCAATTTGCTAACCAAAAGTTTGCTGTTGCTATCGACAACAAAAATTACTGATTTTTATAACTCTTAATCCGAACCTTTCACAGCGCTCTTTAATATCACAAACCTAAAAAGTGCGCAACTCAGTCAACGACTTTTGCCATAAATTAAGTAAATAACAGTAAAATTTAATTTAAGCTAAGAGTCATATTCATGACGACCGGCTGCAAAAATATTCTTAAATTTTAAAATTTGATTTTCAATTAAAAGTTTGGGTCTCAAGAAACTAGAAGCAAAAAACTGAAGCAAAAAAAAGCCTCAAAAAACCGAATTCTTAATTTGTATCAAAAAGGAATGCTCAAAAATTGTATGCAATATTTAAACTTGAGTAATACCTAAAGTGAAAGCTTAGTCAGAAGCTTAAAACAAGGTCTTCACAACCACATAGCCACCAGAATCTCTATGTTAAAAGACAGATGGACGCATTGACGCACGCCAAAAATTAGAAAGGCAATTTTGGCTTAAATTTAATCAAATTCTAAAATTGAAATTTTTCTATAAGCCTGCCTTCATATTCGATCTCTTAAAACAGCCCCCCTCCCCGCCCTCCAAACCCATTACCCACAAACCCCAAAACCCCCCTTCCAAAAGCCATTTTTCATCATTAACCACGTTTCAGAAAACAAACAACGCCGACTCCTTCAGCAAAGTTTGTTCCTCCCGTCCGCGGCGCCTCCAGAAAAAGGAAATGGACGTTTAGTTCCCGTCCAACGCACACAAACGTCAGGATGTCCTAAGCCTTGAGGGACCAGAGCGGCTTGAGTCAGGGGTCTCGGCGGGACTGACCAAACCCTCGCTGGGCGGCCGGACGCGGCTAATCGAAGAAGAGGGGTTATGTGAAGAGGGGTGAAACAAAGCGAGAGTTCCAGTTTCCAAGGCAAACAATGGGGCTGTCAGGGTGTGGGAAAGGGGAGGTTGGGAGCGAGGACACGGGCATTCCGGCCGTAACCGAACTGAACCCTAAGCCTACTCTTGTCGAATCCTGAATTCCAATTCCAGCTCAGCACCCCTTGCAAACCCATAAATCTGCGCTCCACATTCCCTTCCGGTGCCATTTAAAGCCATTCCTCTCTCTCCAGCTCCGAAACCGCGCCCTTCCTCATTTGCGTGAGCCCGTTTCCGCTCTCCTTCTTCTCCAACGGGGCTAAATATAATCTTCTCGTCCTCTCGCGCGCATTCGTTTTTTCCTCGTTTGGCGCTTGAAGTCCGCGCTGCTTGATCAATAACTATCGGTGTGGGAGAAGGAGGAGGGCGAGAAACACGGCTGTTAAGGGTTCACGCTTCACTTCAGTGAATAATGGATTTGAGTGGTCAGGAAAACAAGCATCGTTGAGTCATGGGTGAGAACATGGGTTTAGGTGTTTGTCCCGATAGATGCGCGTAACTTACACATCGAATTCATGCAATTCCCAGCGATTACCGATACCAGCATGGACAGCCATGGTCATCGTTCAGGGTGTGGAATACAGTAAGAGTCCCATGATTCACAAGTCGCCACCGCAAGGAATCTTGTTCATGACCCCTTAGGGGCCAGATGCTCAGTCACTCACCGTTTAAACACTCCTCGTCCCTTATCAGTGGGTTGGTAAGTTGGTAACCCGTTCCTATGCCTTAGCCTCAATTTCAAACACGTCTTCCAACACCTAAATTTATCCAGCCACATCGACACTTAAACCATCAACCAATCAACTCAATCCTCGCACCACTGATTCTCCTGTCCTTCTTCTCTTCCTTAGGCATTGGCTCATTTCCAATGTGAAGTAGCATCATCGTCGCCGTCTCGAGGAACAAAGTGATCAGTTTAAAGAGCTTAAAATAGTATCAAAGCTCCATTTTCAAAAAATTGAGTTGCAAGCCTTCTTGTTTTCCACATTGATGAAAAGCTTCCCGGCCAAAAATATCCATGATTGAGAGATGTTTTATAGTGGCCTAGTACACCTATCTTACGTGCAATATCAATTTAAATTGAACAGCTGGTTAAATGCTACATCTTCCAAAAATGCCCTCACTTTTGTTAATTACTTTTACTGACTGTTTTTAAGATTAATTCCAACTAATCAATTAAAAAAAGGGTTGAAAAAATGCAAAAGCCAAAATCAGAACTGTAGCAAATGTCTTGTTGTTCAAGTTGATCAAGAGGCATATCTCAAATTTTTTATTTACGATTAAGAAAGACGTGATTTATTATGACCTGTAATGTCTTTCTTGAAATATTGATTTAAAACTAACTTAGCAAAGGCGTTAAAGACAATTTAAATTGGACACCTAATTTCACTTTCAAAAAAATTTTGGTAGGATAAACGATACTTTTGTTGAAAACGCAAACAGTCTAAGTCACTTCACTGAAAGGACCACGAAAAGGTAACCAGATTAAGCAGCGTGGGCTTAACGGCGTTGATAATGTAGGCTCAATTGGTCGTCAGTTCGTTCAGCCTTTAATAATCACACCTTAAAACATCGGAAAACGCATTGTTCCTCTACCGGAACAATCGACGAACCCAGAGTCCATAGATTCCACACGAGGGATGAGTTAAATTCCAGGCTGATCATCCTTCTCGTCGCAGGGAAAGAAGCCTTCACCGTCGAAGCGTTTGTCAAGTATTATAGCGATACACAGGAGGATGACACCTATCATTAGCCCGAAAAGCCATGCATCCGACATCTTCAGGCAATAGGAGTCTCACGATTCAGAGCCACCATCAGCGTGCGCAAGAAGGACCTGTTGTGGCCTCTCTGGGTTACCTGGAATCATGTCCAGGGAAGGTCTATCAAGATCTTATGAAGCTCCGAAAACAGGGCCAGATGCCCAGTGACTCACTGTTCAAACACTCCTCGCCCCATATCAGTGGGGTCCAAAGTTAGTAACCCGTTCCCATGCCTCGACCCAATCCTCAAACACGTCTTCCAACACCGAAATTTATCCAACCACATCGACACTTAAACAACAACCCAATCAACTCAATCCTCGCACCATTGATTCTCCCGTCGAATCTGCTCTTCTTCCTCAGGCGTAAAGTCGTTCACAATGTTGAACTTTGCCCGGATCTGCTCGGGCGTCTTGCCCTTGATCATGTTTGCCACGGTCTTACACGCGTTGTCCAGAAGCGCGCTGATTTCCAGGTAGTTGGCAGCAAGGATGATCTCGAACAGGGTTCCCTGGTCGACGTTCAGGAACTTCTTATCCCATGCCGGGATGTTGTCCGTGCGCCTCTCTTGGCTCGGGTCCTCCACGAGCGGTTCGTCGCCCTTGTGATACTTTAGCCATTGGATGATCTGAAATGTGATACTTTGAGATCTGAAACCTTAGAATCTAAGACCCTACCTTCTTAAGAATCGTCGAATTGATGTTCTGAAGCGGGATCGGGTCCGTCATGACCGTCTCCGAGTCCGTATTGTCGTCGATTCCCAGATCCGTCAACATCGTGTTGATGGCGCCGGCCAGGCGAAGAACTTCTCGCTCAACTTCGATCTTCTCGCCGTCCGAAGATTCCAACATCACGCTTTTGACCATGGTGCAGGCAGGGAAGGGCGCGCTAGAATTGACACTGAGATTGCAGTGAGGATAGGAGGTCTCTTGGACCTATAAATACACAATTTCCCGATGCCACTTGTTTACACATTCGGTTTAATAAGTGATAACGCATCACGGTGCGTCAGATTGGTCCCGATGCGGACCTCTGTGGGTTACGGTAGAATAGACAATAATTTAATTCCATGATTCTAACAATTGTTGACACTCTATAATTCCTCATCAAAATCGTCCATCTTCGGACGCTTCGCGGCAATGGCTTCCGAATCTTCCGAGTCGTCCGAATCCGTCAGGGCCAGGTCGTTCTGAAGCTGTCCGCTTGCGTGCATCTGGCTATGCAGGAGGTCGTTGGCTCCGTCATCTAAACTTAGGCAATTAGATGATCAGGGAAAGTCAATAACCTACATTCTCCTCCTAGATCATCAAGATCCGAATCATCCTCATCTCCGCTCAACGCCAGGTCACCGTGGAGCAAATTCAGGTCCGAATCCTGGTCCTCGTCTTCGTCCATCAAATCCGAAGAATTCGCGATCATCTCGGACGCGTCCGCCATGATACTGTCCTCCCCGATGTCCATGGATTCTTCCCTATCTGGAATTTCGAAACCAGAGGCGTCTTCCATGGGATGAAGAGGCTCCGAAGGTCCTGGCTGAGGTTCTCCGATCGCTTCTGGCGCGATGTTCTCAGCGGGAACGTAGCTGACTTCCCCGGCGTTCATGTTGGCCTCCAGTTCTGAGAGTTCCGCGTAGTGCGCCTTGAGCTTCCGGTCCACCATATTCAGGATCTCCCGGGCCTTAGCGGTGTAGAGAGATTCGGGTCCGTTGAAGAGTAAACAGTTCTCGTACATCTGAAACGTAAAATTAGCCAAAATTCAACGTTCTAAGAATCCCACCAGCTGGAAATCGTCCTTGAACGACTGCATAGTCTTGTACTTGTGGTTCTTGATGTTATTCTCGATCTTCATCATGTCGATCGGATTCTGGACCACTTCGTAGTAGCGCGGAAGCTTCCTGGCGTCCACAGCTTGATGGAACGCCACGCTCTTCGGGATGTTCCGGCAATCCTGGACGATCTTGTCCAAGATGAACGAGAACCCGACGAGATCGTTCTCGTCCAGAAGCGGGTTGATGGCCTTCTCCAGACGCATCAACTCCTCTTCGTGCTCTTGGACCCGCTTGGTCGCCAGCTCGAACATCCGTTTTGCGGCTTCCGTGATCGGGGACAGGTCACCGTTGTAAATCCGCGCGTTGTCGTACATGAGCCGGACGTCTTCTAAGAACTCCTTCCGCAGCTCGTAGCCGTTGGCGTTGGTCCGATCTCGGATCATCGTCAAAGTGATCTCCTTCTTGATGATCTTGTGGTAGTCAGGCACGATCTTGGCGCTAACGGACTTGATGAAGGACTCGGATCCCGGCAGCTGCTTCATTTCGTTGATGATCTCGTTGAGAATCGTTCCCATGGAGACCTTAGGATCGATTCTGCGCCTGTGGACGGTCTTCACAGGATGCGAGTAAACGTCGTCCTGGATGCTCTTGCGCTTCTTCTTGGACATTTTTCCGGCGGCGAGATTCGAAGCTGTTGTGGAAGTGGACGCAGCGTCGTCCATAGAATCGTTGCCAGCTTCGAGATTCGCAAGGAGCTGAGCGGCATCGATCGGCTGGAAGCTCTCTTCCGGCTTCGAGGGCTGTGCCTTGGCCTGCTGTTCTTCAAGGATGTGCCTGGGAATGTGCAACCTAAGAGGTGTCTTCTTCTCGACCTCCTTGTCCTTCTTCAAGGAAACGTTCAGCAGTTTCAGCTTCATTCCCTCCATCTGGATCTCCGCGCTTGGCTGGCTCGCTTCGCTATCCGGTTCTACGCTCATCTCCTTCATCTGCAGCATCTCTCCGATCGTCTTCGTGCCCTCCTTGGAAGTCTGGCCATAAAGTGGGCAGTTCTTATTGGTCTTCATGTGTCCGGTTCCGTGGCAAGCACTGCAACGCATCTTCAGAAGATTCGGGTTAATCGGCTTCGGAGGTTTCTTCTCGATTGGCGGCTTCTTAGGCGCCGAATGAGGTTCCTTAGCCTTGGCTTGGTTCCTTCGAATACGACGGAGTTGGTCCTGGAGTCGACGCTTCTCCTTCCGCTTCTCCTCCTTGTACTGCTCGTCCATCTGCGCGTAGGTGCGGATGAAGTCCTGGTCACGTTCGTTCCGGATCTTCAGGTAGGCGTCGATCAACGAGGCCTTGTTGATGACTTCGATCCTGACCGACTCGGATCCATCCTCGTTACGGTACGTGCGGTAGATCTTAAGCTTCTTAGGCCCGTTGCTGCTGGTTCCGGACGTCGAGGGTTCGTTGGAATCGGGCTGCTCGGGAGCTGCTAAATTCGCTTTAGAATCTTACAGTAACCATACGATTCTTACCTTTCTCGGCCTCCTTCGCCTTAGCTTTAGCAGCGGAGTCGTTCTGAAGCATCTTCTGCAGCTCCCGACGTTCTTTCTCCTCGTCTTCGAACTCCATCTTCTGGCGATCGGCTACCGTAAGACCTTTGCCCTTCGCCCCCTTGGATAGCATGTTTTCCAAGTTCCTGGCCAGCTCGTCGTTGTCAGAATCTTCGCCACTGCTTCCGTTATCAGTGCTAAGAATTTCTGCGTTCGCGAGATTCCTGAACCCTCGAAAATTAGCTACAGTAAGCTAAGATCTCAACTCACCGATTCTGAGTTTCGAAAATCGTTTGGCAGTGTTTCTTGTACTTCTCCTGCATATCGGCGTAGTTGTACCGAATATTGCCACGGGCAAATCTCGCCATTCCAGAGAGTTCGCCGTTTCCATCAGAGCGAGATTTGGCCGCTTGGGTTGAAAGCGTGCGGATGACGTCGATGATTTCCCAGCGACTCAGAGAATTGATCTCCTCTTCGCGGACGCCATATTCCCGGCAGATCTCTTTAGCCTCCTTCAGCGGCAGCTTTCGGAGATCCGCGTTGGTTCCCGTGACCAAACGTTTCGGCATCTGCGGGACGTCGATCTTCACCTTCTGGGGCTTGTTGGAGACCCTCACGTAGGAGAAACCCTGACCACAGCCTGTTGGATCGGCGATGCCAGTTTGGTCGAGCAAGCAACGGCCCTTCGAAGCTTGTATGAAACAGCGCGTTGTGTTCCAAGGAGCGCATTTGATCTGGAAAATCTCAGGGTAAAAATCTAGATCTAAACTCTCAAAAGTTCACCTCATCCTCAATCGTGACCTGATCGTCAGAATCGTCCTCGTTCTCCGGAGCGAACGCATAACGTTCTCCGTATCCAGCATCCTTGAGGCGCTGCTCGGCCGCCAGCATACTGTACTGGGCACAGCACTGCTCCGGCGTCACCATGGCCATAACTTCCTCCTTGCTGGGCAGCCGGAAATCGTCCCGGAGCACCCAATAGTTCTGGTCTGGACCCGTTCCCAGCCTCCTGAAGTCGGAACACTGCTTGAGGCGCTTGCGGACGGAACTCTCGGCGTAGTGGGGAAACGCGGCCTTGATATCCTCCATCTTGATTCGCCTGGGTTTGGCTTCGCTGGCCCAGAAGAGGCGGTAGATGAACGCCAACAGAAAATCACGGACGAAGACGCTAGCCTTCTTGGAGTTGGGGCTTGGTACTTCGACTTGAGGACACTGCTGGCCGACCAGGAAGATCGGAGGGCATTTCCTGATGAATAATCTGAAACGTGATTCTTAGATTAGAGCATTCTAAAACACTCTATTTACCCATTCTTAGACCGAATCAGCAAGAAATCCGTCACGGGAGCGTCGTGGCGATAGATCGGAGCGCGGTAGAGATTGTTCTCAAGCGACTGGATCGATTGCCCGGGTCCCAAATTTCCCAAGAACGGCGTATTGTGGACGAACGCCTTCTCGCCATATTCGTACTCTACTTCGACGTCGGTTCCGGGCTTCCTCTTGTGGTAGTTTCGAATCCTCGACGCCATTCCAGGCTGACTCAGGAGCGGAGGATGCTCTTCGGAGTACTCCAGGAGGATCAGATCTCCATCCTTGCCGGACAAATCATGGGGTTCCCTCATGAAGAAGATTTCTCCACCGCCTTCGTCCGCCTTTTGCTTCTCGCGGAACTAAAATAAAAATCTTAAACCAAGTCTCCCAGATCGTCACCGTACCTGTTCCATCTGCTTGATGTGCTTCTCGAGCGGCTGAATATGGATATATCTGCCTATTCCAAGGATACGTAGCTGCTTCTTGACCAACGGCTGCCTGTGCCAGTGCCTCAAGCGGTTGAGGTCGAAGTGGGTCGGGAAGAACGCTCTGTGGAGATTCTGCGCGGGAATCGAGTGCTGGATCAGTGCATTTCCAGAGGATGCCGAGGATTTGGTCGCCTTGGGCATGTAATATTCGTCGTTGGAGATGTTGAACGGATCCTTATCGGTCATCTGCGCCATATTGTTTTCCAACTGCTCCTCTTCTTCCTGCTTCTGACGCTGCTGCACTTGACCCAGGATCATCTTCGACTTCTTCGTGAACTGGTGCTCCTAAACGCCAACCTTAAGATCTGTTCCAAGCTGTCTCTCCGTTACCTTCCGGTCAAAAGCCTTGGGCGCCGAGTCCATCGAATCCGAAGTCATCCGATCCTCATTGGGCTTGTCTTCGGGAACGCCGAAAATGTTCGGTTCGTCCGTGTAATCCAGCGTCAGGACTCGAGGAGGAGGAAGTTTGTCCACGTCGTTGGAGTCGAAAATGATGTCGTCTTCCCAACGCGTTTGAAGGAGGTCGAAGTTGTCCAGCGGGAATATGGACATGTTGGGACGAATGGCCACGGGTTCCTTGACCTCTGCCTCGTTGTTGTTGGCAGGAGCCTGAACGGGTGTTCCTCCGGTGAACATCTGCTCGAAGGTTTTGTTGTTCACTGAAATATCCGAAATTACACTAAGAAGCGTTCATAGATCTTTACCTGCAGCCACAAACGATTCAAAGGATCGAGTGTTCTGGGTCGGAATCCAGCCGCAGAGAGGATTCTTGAACTTGTCCATGTTCTTGATCACCATTTCCCGAGCTTCAGTGTCGCTGAAGATGACGTCGTCTTCCCATCGATTCAAGTTCACCGGCAGGAATACGTCGTCGCTGATTTCCGCCGGTTTCACATTCGCCCATTCGTTGTCTTCTTTCTCCTGTTCGCCATCGGATTCGTCGGATTCTGCGTTGGGTTTCGTGGCGTCCTTCGCTGCGTCGGAATTCAGGCCGCGAAGCTTCTTCGAACTCTTCACTTCAGCTTGCTAAATTCTGTTGGGTTGGAATTGGAACTTAAGAGCTGATCCTCACCTTTCTGACCATGAGACCATAATCGCAAGATTTCGCCGTCAAGGGGAGTCCGATCTTGTCGTACCAAATCTTCGCGGGCCCGTTTCTCCAAGGTTCGATGTCCTCCTCATCATCGCTCCCGGTTGGACCCTTAGCCTTGGGCAAAATCGGTTTGAGGAGCTGGACCCGGCCATCAGGTTGGCACTCGGACAATGGCGGCTTCGGAGCAATTTTCAGCTTGAATTCGCCTTTATCCTCGGAACTGCTGGTGCCAGGTTCGTTCGGGAACCGCTTGTGGTAGGTTTCGCACATCCACCAGATTTGGGTCTTCGAGGATTCCTTGATGCTGTGCTCGAAGAGTCGAGTCATGCGGAGGACTTTCTTGGTGTCGAACTCCGGGAAGAATCGTCTTGGGTCGATATCTTCAATCTCCGGAGGGACGATGCAGGCCAGAGGAGCGTCCTCTCTTCTTGACGGAGGGATGAATTCTGTCAATTCTTCCTTGACCTCCTCTACGTCGTTGTCGAGTTGCATGCAGTCGACGAAAGGGACTTCTGCCTCATCGTGCATTTCTTCTTCCTCGGGTTCTTGGTAACCCTCGACTTCGTAATACGCTGTAAATTACCTTTAGAATGTCGAAATTGAAAGAAAGCACTTACGAATATTCCTAGCGCTGGGGTGATTCGCGTAGAATTCGTCGAGGACCTCTTCGGAATGGCCGCTGGACTCGCTTTCCTTCCGTTGATTGGTGAAGGACGTCGAAGGCTGGACGTGACCAAGATGGACTCCGTTGGTCATGGGCTCGTCGTCGTCACCTTCGTCGTCGTCGGCGAGTCCGTTTTCGCGAGGAAACGCCCAGGAACCGTCCATCATGGCGCGGTCGCCGTTGGCGTAGCCGTCATCCATGTCGATGTCGGCTTCCATGAACTGCTCTGGAAACGAGAACATGGTTACAATTTTAGGCCGCAAGAAGGTTTGGAAATAGGGACATCGTGATCAATGCGCAAGGATTATGAAAGCGATGCGCGCGACGCTAAAATCGCTAGAATCGTCACGAGGAGCGCGAGGATAAACGGCATCCGTGGATTTAACGACCGGTCAACGCCAGAAAATAATGAGAAATGAAGATGATCTGAGGCGTTCCAGTTCTGTCTAAAAACGTCCGGAACTGTCTAGAAAGCGTCTGAAACCAGTCTGAAAATCATATTTTGGCGCGCAAATTGTTTCTTAGCGGTCGTGGACAGCGAGAGACACGAAATACAGACAGATGCGCGAGACAGCGTATGAGACCTAAAACGGCTTATTTGAATAATTCCAGACAGATGAGTGCCACGCGATAATTTCCAACTTTTCGCGGCCATCAGCTGATTTTCGCCATCAGATTAGATGTCTAGACAGCGGAAAAATGTCTCAAAAATAAGCGGATTAATCCCAACAATCCCAGTCGTCTGGATCGGATCGTTTGACCACCTGTGTCCCACCAGTCGGTCACTTGCAGACAGACACGTCTGATTTCACCGACATCCGTCTGTCCGTTAGTTTCAAATTTCGCGATCGCTAAAGTCGTGGTGAGACCACACGGAAAATCCGACCGCGCGCTTCTCGTTTCGAAATTGGAGTTTCGTTTTGTTCGTGCTGTTCCTGTGTTGTGTTGCGTTTTAGGCGTGCTCTTGGATAGTTTTAGGGTCTGTTTTGTGTCTAGATTCTGGGAAATTGGTGCCAGAGGATTTTGGGTAATCTCACACAGCGCTGTGGCCTTTTTGTGACTTGACTTTTTGTGTTTTTGAAGGTCGAAATTCTTGCTGTTTTTCGGTTTTATGCCGCAATATAACGGGTGGAATTCTGGAATTTCAGGTGGCCGAATATTGACTCTGGGAATCTCGTTTGACTTGACCATATCTTGACCGTTTTGGGAACGATTTTCGCCATTTTTAGCCGCTGGTTTAGGGCCATTCTTGTTTCATTTTTAGCGTCCTTTCATATCGAACTCGGGCTCTAATTTTGACATTTTAAGTGCTTTGATGGTCTCTAATGTGTGTTCTCTAAAGTCCAAATTTTCGAGCTTTTAATCGAGATTTAAGTCAGCTTGTTATGGTCTCAAAAGTGGTACCGTCTGTGTTCATTTGAAAGGAGTGATATGGATTACCGTGAGCCGTTGAGAGGCTGAAATACGTTCCAGTAGGCCGCCTTCGCTACCAATCATCACTGGTCACTGACCAGTGGTCAGCACATCTCGGCCTTGGGGATCTCCGTTGCACGAGTATCCGCGCACAGCAATAGCAATAGCCACACCCACAGAGCACGCGGACCGATTCGCAGTTCTGCATGGGTACCCATACGTTCTCCGCTCGTTAGTGTGTTTGTCTTGGTAGCGCGTGTGCAGAGAAGTCAGAGAAATTATGTGTGGTTTTGACACGCGCCGCGATATAATTTGTGAATATGTTCTGTTCCTATTATAATCACGTCCTTGATTCTTCCAGATCCACTAACAACTAACGGCCAGAATCAAAAATGGATCCGGACAGCTTAGCGGATATGTTTGCCGGTGACTTCACCGTCAAGAACAGCACCGCCGACACCGATGAGCTTCATCCCCGATTCGCGCAGTTCAAGAACGAAGGCAAAATCCGGGAGAGCCAGCAGCGCCGAAGACGCGAGGTTTTGGAGCGCCAGAAAGAGTAAGTCTTTGGGGTTTTTGGGGTTGATTTTAAACGTTTCCTAGCCTCTGATCCTCATTTTTGTCTTCTTTTAGAAACCGATTCAACTATGTAAACCGGTTGCGTAAAATTGCGGTCGGCGAAGAACTCTCGTCAGATGAAGAAGACGCACAAGAGCCGATGGACCTGAAGATCAACCAAGAAGCTGCCGCCTACGGATACCAGCCCGCGCGCCCGAAGCCTTACGCCAACAAGCTAATGCTCAGCGAATGGCTGGTCGACATCCCGGAGGAAGACCGTCTCTCGGGCGAATGGCTGATGGTACCTTGTCCCAAAGGACGCAGATGTCTTCTCGTGGCTTCGGGCGGAGTTACCAGCGCCTACTCCAAGTCCGGCTACCGTGTGGATCAGTTCCAGTCCTACTTCCCCGGAGGAAGTCGTTCTGACAGCGGTAAGCCTCAAATCCGTATCAGCTAAATCGTAATTCCTTGTTTCTAGGCTGGACGACAATCATGGACGGCATCATCGACAATAGAAAGAAGATTTTCTACGGCTTGGATCTGCTGATGTGGAAGGACAACCCGATGGATAGCTCCGACTACGCCTGTCGCCACTTCATGATGGAATCTCGGATCTGCGAAAACCCGCTGATGGGCGAGAAGTCCAGACGGTACCCGTACCGGTTCGTCTCACTGCCTGCGATCAAGTGCACTCGTGAGGATATGGAAGGATTCATGGAGCATCATGACGGATATTACATCGACGGGTTGCTGTTCTTCCATTCTCAGGTAAGAGTACGACCGCTAAGGTTCGAAGGAGGCAGTGGAAATGAGGGAATGTCAGACGTCTGAAGTGTCTGTCGATCTTTAAAAAGCGGGCCTAGACAGCTGCGAGCTGTGATTTCCCGACCGGTTAGCGCGCTCCGGAATACCTCGGATGAGTGACTACGTGATAAAACCAATGTCTAGGATTTAAAGTATCTGGAATGGACCATTCGGGGCGTTCGGACAACAGATGACCGGTCGGCCTCAGCATCATTTGCACGTAAACCCGACCGGTCGTTCGCCAAAATGATCGGTTGCAGGCATCGATTACGTGATAAAATTGATGTCTATGAGCCATTCTGGGCCATATGAATCTAGCTAGACTCAAGTGCGGTTTGTCTAGACATACTAAACCCGTCTCTTTCAGGTACTCTACTCCCCCGGTCAGAATCCTCTCGTTGGTTGGCTGAAACCATGGATGCTGCCCGAAATCCTGAAGGTCTCCGTCCCCGAGAAGTTTACGAAGAACGTGCCCGAGCTGCAGGCAGGCGGAGCGCAAGCCTTCATTTCGAAGTTCAACTCGGAGCACAAACACAAGAGCCAGATTCGAGCAGACGAGGAAATGGACGAAGAAGAAGTTGTGTAGCTCGCTCCCGATGAATCTCTTGTGTACATAAACTTTGTCACTTTGCCAACTTTAGAACATTATTTATAAACTCTCGAAAATGGTAACCGTGCGTCACTTGGCAAAGATTTTTTAAGGTGCTTCTTGAACTGTCTTTTCGTGGATTGTGTGAGAACGGTTGCCATATGACCATGGAGGTCCTCAAAGTAAACCCAAACCTCGTGAAGACCCCTTAAATGACAACAAAGAACAATTTCAAAGTTTAATTTATTTTATTATTCGATTTCCACAATTTCAAAAGTTTTACTTTTGTAGATTTTCAGGGCGTGTTTGTAGACCTGGGGGACTTCTCTTACGACCGGCCTCCAGTCCAGGTACTTCTTCACATCTCCGACCCTTGTCTTCCCGATCCTCTCGTAATCCTTCTTGTCCTGGAACCTTGCAAAGCCCTTATCTTCGAATGTCGTCTCGTTCCAGTAGTACCCTCCAGTGAGCATGTAGAGGAGGGTGACACTGGCCGCCCAGAGATCGCCGGAATCCGCGCGGAATTCTCCGAAGTCGTGGTACTCTGGTGGGAGGTACGGCTTGGTTCCGGCGCCATCCTCGAAGATTGGAACAGCGTTGGTTTCGGCTATAATCGCCAGGCCGAAATCGGCGATCTGCGGCTGGTCTACAGCTAACATGAGGATGTTGGCGGGTTTGATGTCCCGGTGGAAGATGAATCGGGAGTGGAGGAAAGCGAGGCCGTCAAGGATCTTCGCATACGTGTTCCAGCAGAATTCCATGGTGACCTCCTCCTCGTAGTCGACCAAGAACTCTTTTAGCGATCCAAAGGGAGCCAATGGGAACCGGAGAAAGACGATTTCAAGGTTGTCGATTGGCACGTCGGTTCCCAGGAGTTGCATAATGTACGGGTGGGCAAAAGGCTCGAGGAAGTGGAGAATTTCGACCTCGGTTTCCAGGAGTTTCTCGTCCTTTGCGTTGGCCATGCGGACAGCTTTGACAGCTTGTCGTTGGCCGGCCTCATGGGCGGCGTAAACGGTCCCAAATGATCCTTGTCCTAAACGTTGGAGAAGCTGGAGTGGAGATTTCCGGAAGTGGTAGACGTTTCCAGCGAGTTGGCTGGTGAAGTCCGAGGCGTAGGTCTTTTCAGTGGCCTGAGGTTGCATCTTCTGAGTTGGTTCTTATGCCAGAGGATGTTTGGAAACGGTTTATATGCATTTTAAAGCGATGCCTCAGGGCTAACCAATGCTTGAGAAAGCCTAGGAAGCGTCGGATCCAAGGATGCTTGGACCTAAACCAATGCGAATCTGTAACGGATACTCAAGCGATACGGTACTTTACTCACCCTCTGGTCGGCTGGCTGAAACCATGGATGCTGCCCGAAATCCTGAAGGTCTCCGTCCCCGAGAAGTTCACGAAGAACGTGCTCAAGCAGCAACGAGGCTGAGCGCAAGCCTTCACCTCTGTAAGTAGTTCAACTAGGAGCACAACACAAGAGCTAGATTCGAGCGGACAAGAAAATGGACGAAGAAGAGGTGGCGTAGCTCACCCCCGATGAATCTCTGATGTACATATACTTTGCCAACGTTAGCACATTATTTATAAACTCTCAAAAAGGGTAACCGTTCGTAACAAATTGGGAAGAACAAAATTGGCAAATCAGAGCGCCAGCTGGCGGTAGACGTGCTTCTTGTACTCCTCGAGGCCGCCTTCCAAGATCGTTACTGTTCTGTCCTTGACGACCCAAAGTTCCTTGCAGACAAGCGAGATCAGTCGTTCGTCGTGGGATACGAGGACCACTCCTCCCTGAAATTAGAATTCTAAGGCATCTCATAAGTGACAGTTTCTTACCTTGAATCGGTTCAGTGCATGACCAAGAGCATCGACGGTTTCGACATCCAAGTGATTGGTAGGTTCGTCCATGATCAGGTAGTTAGGCCTAAAACAGGTCGAGAGGATTAGGAAAGTTTACGAAAATGAGACTTACTCAAGCATGGCAAGGATAGCGAAGGCAAGACGCGACTTCTGACCTCCGGAAAGGGTGACGACGGACTGGAGAGCTAGATCTCCGACGAGTCCGAATCTTCCCAAGGCGGCGCGGTAAACTTCAATATCCTTGTTGGGGAACCGCTTCTGGAGCACCTCAACGGGCGACATGTCCATATCCAGCTGGTCGACGTGATGCTGCGTGAAGTATCCAATCTTGAGGCGACGGTTCGCGTTGCGGAATCCGCTGGTCGGCTCCAGATCTCCGAGGAGCAGTTTCAGAAGCGTGGTCTTACCGGCGCCGTTCTCTCCCACAATACAGACTCGGGAGGTGGCGTCGGATCCTATACACACGCGATGGAAGAGAAGCGTGGACTCGGGAGTGTACTGGAAGTTGACTTCGTCCAGTTGCAGCACGGGGTTGCTGAGGACTTCGCACTCGGGGAAGTTGAGGACCACGTCGGCTTCGTATTCTACGGCCTTGAGAACCGGAAGCCTCTCAAGCATCTTGATGCGAGACTGGACCATCGAGGCACGCTTCGCGTTGAAACGGAACTTGTCGATGAATTCTTGGGTGTGTTGGCGAAGCTGTTGTTGCGCTTCGTATTCGCGTTGCTGCTGGCTGAGCTTCTCGCGCATCGTCCTCTCGTAGGTGTCATAGTTTCCGCGGTATTGATCCAGACGTCGGGTGTGCAGATGGATGATGTCCGTGCAGATGCTGTTCAAGAAGGAACGGTCGTGAGAAACGATGAGGATCGTGCTTGCCCAGTCCTGGAATACGTGAGATTATGAAACCGACCGGTCACTTTAAACGATTAAAGAGAAAATGACAAATTTTGAGTAGGCACTGAATGTCTAGACACTTTCACAAATCGAGACAGATTCGTTTCATTTCCGGATGGCACGTATCATCCGACCGGTCGTTTCAGTCCGTCAAGAAGCAAATGCTTCATCGAGACAAGTGCTCTTATCTAAACAGACGCGTCTAGGTAATGCTCGAAACCGACCGGTCGGATGTCTCAAATTAATAGGAACTGCCCTATTCAATCGCAAATCGATCGAAACTAATGTCTAGACCATCCAATAGACCATATGCTTAAGCTAATTAAAGATTAGCACGTACCTGCAAGTGGTTCTCAAGCCAGTAAATGGCCCTCATATCCAACATGTTAGTAGGTTCGTCAAGAAGAAGCAAGTCCGGACGGACGAAGAGAGCTCTGGCAAGAGCAACACGCATACGCCAACCTCCAGAGAACTCCTTCGTAGGTCTCTTCTGTTCTTCGGGAGTGAAACCAAGACCGTACAGGATTCCGGCGGCTCTCGCTGGTGCCTTGGCAACTTCTGCGGCTTCCATATCGTGGTAGAGCTTCGATAGTTCTTCGCTAAGCGCGTTGTGCTCTGCCTCGCTGGTTTCCGGGTTGTTGATCAGCTGTTGGATCTCCTTTTCGCGCGAAATCATCTCTTCTCGCTGGGCGTCGCAAGCCAGAACGCTGTCTAGGACCAGCGTATCGTCGCCCTCGACTTCTTGCTCGACGCTCAGCATTCGGATGTTGCTGGGAACTGCGAGTTGGCCACTGGAATCGGTAAATTAGCATATCAAAAAGACTGTCTAGACACTTACCAAGCAATCATCTTCAACAAAGTGGTTTTTCCAATACCGTTTCGGCCGACGAGACCATAACGGCGTCCGTAGACGACGCTCATGTTGGCGCCGTTGAGAAGCTGGCGGGTGCCGATGGACATGTCGATGTTCTCGAACACGATATCCATGTTTCCGATGCCCTCAGCGATCGAACGGTCACGGCGGTTCGAGGCGCAGCTGGCTGTGGCCTGGAGGCCGACGCCCTTCTTCTTCTTGGGCGCAATATCTTCTCCGCCGCGCTTGTCGTTCTTCAGCTTCGAACGTTCTTCGGCCTTTTCGAGCTTCTTCTTGTCGACTTGCTGAAAGTGGCATAATTAGCATCGGAGTAGCAAATCAGACGTCATCTTACCGTCAGAGGCGTGTCCTTGGTGGCCAAGGCCCAGATGCTGTCCATAGCATCGTACTTGTAGCTCTGCGCGCGCATGTCGACAGTCTGCTCCAGCTTCTTCGCTTGTCCTGCCTTCGCCTGGAGCATCTTCTTGTCGTTGCCTTCCCAGAGAATCTCGAAAATCTTCTCGCAAACGCGGTCGACAGCATCGTTGCACACGTGTTCCAGGTTTGCTTGCAGATGTGGTCCGAATGCTTCGATGAGCTTCTGCTTGGTCGTGAAGTCGTTCGTCGGATCCGTGGAGACGGCTGAAATGTAAATCCAGGTTAATTTCCTAATTTCGCAAAGCCAATCTTACCAGAGATGTACTGCTCAACCTCCCAAGGGATCTTGGGGAAGGTTTGCAAGATGTAGCCGGAAATTTCGTCTTTTTTGGTCATCTTAGTTGTTAACGAAGAAGTCGAATCCTAGCCAGATGAGGAAGTGGAATACGAGGACAGCCGGGATGAGGCTTGGGACGAGGAGGATGTAGTAGGTGTTCGCGGAGCTGATGACGTCCAAGGAGTCGTTATCCACGAAGTTGTCCGGAAGCATAAACGTGAGGAGTGATCCTGAAACATGCGAATACGGTCATTTCCGGTTTCTGGCCATAAAAACGCGAAAACCGAACACGAATCGACCTAAGAAGACGAATTGTGCGTTCAGGACCAAAACAATGCCGATGTGAGGCATTCTTGGCCTCATTCGAATCCTCAAAGCACGCTGAATTCTAAGATCCCAAAAATATGAAGATTGCACCAGATTGCTCCATTCCAAGAAGCCCTTCCAGTGACAACCAGCGTTTCCAAACATTGACCGTCCATCCGCTAATCCATACACAGGCTTGCCGTGCCGAGACCTTTGGCAAACCATAGACCAGACAAGTTCATTTTCAGACAGAAGTTCTAGAAGAGTCGCGATAATTTCGTTGGAATCCACACGGATGCTGTCTACTTTTGGTCATTTGTCTGGGATGGCATCCACGTCTGACGTGGCGGCCATTTGTGGCAGAGCGTCAGAACAGAGCGGTCGTGCTCAGCTTGTCCGCTCCAAGCGCGCAGGTGACCTAAATATGCGGAATTTCGATCGATGATGACGCTTTTTCGCATGTTTCGAGAGTGTTTTTGTGGAGTCTTGCGCGCGTGGATTTTAGCGATTTTGTGGGATTCGCGTAACTTGTGGGATTCTTGGGTTCGGGGAAGCAACCATTGGCGTCGCGGCAGGCGAGCCGAATAAGCGTGGAGAATCAAGCGTCGTTGCTAGCGTGCTGGCCAGGATTTCCTGGGATTAGGCGAGTTTTCAGAAGCGCAAAAGCCCGAAAATGGAATTCAAAAGTTGGCGATCCGAACTGCGGACATTTTGTGAGATTTTCGAAAAATTCGAATTTCAGCTGCTTGCCTAAAAAAGTGCAAATTTTCACGCGAACTTGGAATCTAGGTTTGATGCACGACGAGGAGCTTATTGCACGCATAAGCGTTGAATTTGGGATATTCAGTGGACGGAATTGCTGTCTTTACGGCTTAGAATCGCATCGCTATTTCGAAGGCTGGTTGCGCGATTGATCACGTCCTTAAACCCGAAACCTATGACTAATCTTTTCCCCATTTCCAGGGTTACCTCCTGATCTACCGCACTTCGTGATGGCCGGGTCGCAGTCAGCACTTTTGTTACGAAGGCAGCTGGCCGAGTTGAAGAAGACGCCCGTCGACGGCTTCTCCGCTGGACTCGTGAGCGACGAAGACATCTACAAGTGGGAAGTTCTCGTCATCGGACCTCCCGATACGCTCTACGAAGGTGGATTCTTCCGCGCGATCCTGGACTTCCCTCAAGACTACCCCCAGAAGCCACCCAAGATGCGCTTCACATCGGAAATCTTTCACCCTAACAGTGAGTCTTTTGATATCCTCATACCATGCTTCTTAACCCCATGTTCTTACAGTCGGAGCCGACGGAAACGTGTGCATCTCGATTCTGCACGAACCCGGAGATGACCGCTACGGATACGAGAAGCCCGAGGAACGCTGGCTGCCCGTGCACACCGTTGAAACCATCCTGCTCTCCGTGATATCGATGCTGGCTGACCCCAACTACGAATCTCCGGCCAACGTTGATGCCGCCGTAAGTTCACTTCTCTCCTTAGAGCCGTTCCTAATTTCAAAATCTCGTTTTTCAGAAGATGCAACGTGAGAACTTCGTCGAGTTCAAGAAGCGGGTCGCAGCGTGTGTCCGAAAAAGCCAGGAAGAATGAAGAGGCATCGCGACAAATTCCCGGTCTTTGTTGATTGTTTTGTTCTACCCAATCTTTGTCGTTGTATGCTCGTAACCGTGTGGTCTGGTTGTTTTGTTAAGCGTAATATTGGATACTAATGAACACTTGGAAATATTTAGGTGAACCTCTCCGGTGATCAAGTTTCCAGCTGAATGTTTATGCCGCGGCGGCGCGCGTGTTTATAAACAAATCTGCCTATAAAACCGTTCAAGCGAGAGCTCGGAAAATACTCCATCTCGACCCTATGGCTTTCACGGTTCGTCGCCGATTCGCTTTTCGTGGTGCGCAGCTATCGGAAGACTTCTACGTTGGCGCTCTAGGCGCCAACGACGTCAAAGATTTGCCCGAGCTGCCCGACGAAAAGCCAATCGTTGATGGTCGGCCGCCCCCAGCAGCGCATGTGTTAGTGTTTTTGTTGCCCCGCGGGTGAGGGAAGAACCTGTCTTGGCCCCCTCGAAGACGACGACGTCGGCACTTGGCCCGCCTTTCATTTATCACCAGAGTAGTTGCGGCGACGACGACGTCGGCAACTCGTGTGGAGGATCAGTTTTCCGTTCCCGCTGAGATCTAAAAGTTATGTCTCAGACGATAGCTTGGTGTGTTCGGCCTTATTCGGCGGTTAAGTGGCTTCAGTTGGTAAGTGATGGGTTTGAGGGTCTTAAAGGGCATCTTCTGTTGAGTCTCATGATGGATTTCATGATGGGTCTAGACATCGTCTGGTCTGGGTGAGTCCTAACCCTTGGCCGGACAGCCACTTAGGCTTCCGTCTGGCATCCGATCCGATGTCTGAACTGATCATTTCTGACGGTTGAACAGGGATGATCGGTCGGTTTCATGGAAACACGACCGGCCGCTCTCTGTCTGAGCGCTAAAATGACCCGTTTTAGACACCGGATTGTCATCGGGACAACAGTGAGGGTCTCAAGTGTCTGGTTTTGTCTAGTTTGGAACTCCCGATGTCTGGGGACTGGAATCTGAGGTCAGACAAAATCTGGCTGAACGTGTCTAGACTAGGAGGACAGCCAATCTGGCTTCTGATCCAGTGTCTGGAGCCAATCATTTCTGTCGGTCGTACGAGAGCAGATCGATGGGTTTCAAGGTAACACCACCGGTCGTTCTCTGTCTGAGAGCTGAAAATGGCCCGTTTCCGACATTGGATCCCAAGTCCAGACAGATTAAGTCTGTATGGCTGTCTGAAACCCCGATTTTTGGCGATGTTCCTAGGCATGCCCTGGCTGTGCTGGTATCTGCCCAGACCCGGCTTCTGAGACTGTCTAGAGTATTCTATGTCTGGAATCTAAGATTAGCCAAAAGTCGAGATAGAGCTGAAGACAAAATATGTCAATTTAGATTGACCTAAACACCAAATCCAAGCCTATCCAGACCGCTATGTCTACCCCGTCCGAAACCATTTGACCAGGGCAAACCTACATATCCCGAAACTCCCAATTTAGATCCATTTCCTCCCTTGAAACATTCCCAGCTAAAGGCAAATGTTGTCATGTTTGCGGCGGCATGTTTGCCGCACCGAGCACATGTCTTCTCATGCCTCATAGCCATAGAACGCCTCACAGATCTACAATGTCGATTTGTCACTCACCTCACGACGCGACGTTTATCTTTTTACACAAAGAAACGCGATGCTGATTACGATGACGAATTATAGGGAAATAAGCGTAAAAAAGTGTCAGCGGCGGGGGAGATGGGGAGATCAGTGGGCCGAGGAACCAAGGAGACTCGGATCGATGTGACATGTTGTAAACAAATTTGTTGAGAGTTTTTGCAAGAAATGGAGGGGGTGTTAATGAGAGGAGAGAGGGTCTTGTTGTGGAGATGAGGTCTAGACGTTCAATCGTTGTGATTCAGAGGGTCTAGACAGTCATCTTCCTCAATTAGGAGACCAATTTGAGCTCCCAGTTCCTACCGTAACCTAACCGTTCCAGCTCTGCTTCCTACTAATCGTGGTCTTCCTCCTCGACGGCCGCCTGCAATGGTGGCCATACACGGCCATCTTCCTAGGCGCCATCCTGGGAATCGTCATCGTCGCCGTCCTCCTCCTCATCAACTTCTTCGAGATCAACCGATCTCTGGCTTCCAAGATGCCTTGGCTCACTGTTGTAAGTTCCCAAGACCCCAAAACCTTCCACTCAAGACCCAATGATCCCAGGAATTCCTGATCAACGTAGCCCTTTTGGCGTTCACTCTGGTCGCCTCGGGAATCCTAATCTTCGACTACTTCAAAATGATCGGCGGCGACTTCCACCACCATCAGTACCAACCCCCAGCTAACATCGGCCGCGACGGCTGGAAAATGAGGATCTTGATTGTTTTGGTAGGAAAGGGCGACCAGATCAATCTTAATCTTGGAATTTCAGGCTTCGGCTCTCATGGCAGCTCTGGCGTTTCTGTACACAACCATCCAGGCAAAGAAACGAGCTCGTTAGAGGCGCCTCGGAAGAGGTTGCGTCTCTGAAGAAGCCGGGAAATGTTTTTATGATGCACATATTTACTTTTTGCGATTGTCATGTGGTGTTGTGTCTCCTGGGGAGCCTTGGAGGCTCCTGGGAAGAGCAATAAACTTGGACATCTGAGTATTTGGGGGTGACAACTTTGCTTGATTTATTCCTGGGACCTATTTACACATCGAGATCGTCAATATTCATTATTTTCATAAAGCTCCTTGATTCCGTGAATGTCGTCTTTGCTTAGCCGGAATCCTTCGCTTAGCTGTTCTCTGAAATTAAGACAGAGATAGCCTCAGAGCCTCAGAATCCTGGGAAATGGCCGAAACAAAGTTCCCCGTTCTTACCTATAATATGGATTCATGATGGCCTTCGGATGAGTCGAATGCTTCAATCCCAAAGCGTGGCCAATCTCGTGTAGGGCTACCTGAATTCTCAAGTTCAGATTGACCCAAAACCTCCCTGCTCACATATCTGAGATCCAGACCTTCTCTCCCATCCGTGGACCAATGTTCACTGGCGTCAAAATGCACAATCCCGTCTGTGGGATAAGCAGAATGGGCCACGATTCCTCCCTCGCCGTCGAAATCTTCCAAATCGTTATGGTGGAACTTGGCAAATAAGATGTCGAGATCCACTTTTGGGTTGTTGGGATTCTGGGACTCTTTGAATCGGAGGGTTCGCCCGGTGTCGTTTTCCCAGGTTTCAAGGGCTTTGGCGATGACTTGGCTGTAAAGGGTTGAGGATTATAAGGGCTTTGGCCATTCTTGAAAGCCCGGTTTTGGCTATTCCAGAACTTGGCCTCTCAAGGCTTGATTTCAGGATACAGCTCAGCCAAGGATGCAGGCTAAGCAAAGACGAGATCCATGGACTTAAGCAGGTTGTTATGACAAACTCTGGAATTGGACTTATGTTTTCAGGACAAAGCTGAGGAGGGGGAGATGTTATAGGCTCAGATTTGATGGATCTGATAGATCGACTTGTCGGCTCGGTATAG
This sequence comes from Steinernema scapterisci, assembly GCA_000757745.1. Taxonomy (NCBI): domain Eukaryota; kingdom Metazoa; phylum Nematoda; class Chromadorea; order Rhabditida; family Steinernematidae; genus Steinernema; species Steinernema scapterisci. The sequence goes on from KN166174.1 coordinate 142,987, forward strand.
GCGAACTTGGGGATAGCAAAAACAGAGGGAGGAGACGTGCGTAAGCGTTTCTGCAAACGCGATCAAGAGTTTGTTTCAGTGAGGTGCAGGCGACCTTGGAATTCACAAAAACAAGGGTTGTAAAGGTCACAATCAAGAGAAAAGGGCACTTCAGATCTTAAGTTTGAGGTTCAAATTCGTTCATCCTGAGGACCACACTAAACGATGGCCATGGCCGAGCCTGGGGAATGGTGGCTTGGCGTCGACCTAGAAAATGGCTCCGTCACTGTTTCCCAGGCCGGTCACGACCACAACTCAGTGTGTTTCTCATCTGGAGCTGTCTTTAAGCTACCTACCGAGAGGCACACCAAGCAGATCTTAGCTCTAAGACTCAAATCCGATCATCCTGAGGACCACACTAAACGATGGGCGGCCTAAGAAACGGTAGCCGAGCCCGTGGAGAGCTTTCAAATCGGTGGCTCAGCTTGGGAATCGGCTCGGCTACCGTCTCCTAGGCCGTGCACGGCCATCCTTGTGATTCTCATCCTGCCATCCTTGTGATTCTCATCCTAAGTGCTCCGTGGAGAGGCTGGGAATCGGTGGTTTGGCTTCGGCTTGGGAACTGGCCTGACCGCCGTTTCCCAGGCTGCCCACGGTCATCCTTCAGTGTGGTCCTCATCCTACGTGTTCCTTAAACCACCTACCGAGCGGCACTCCTCTCCTCCTCCTTCTTAAACATCCCAAACGGATCCCGAAACTGCCAAGTAAGATCCGTGGTCGGCCATCGTGTTTTCGCAAGAACTGAAAACACCCCATAAACCCAATTAACCGTATCCACAATATCCGAAATTTACCAAAGCGTTTCGCGCGTCTCCGGCAAAGACGAACACCTGTGGGAAACGTGCAGACGGGGCGAATCGGAGCGAAAGTGAAGAGGAGAAGGAAGAAGACAATCGCCGATCGGCGCATAATTGCGTTGTTCTCCCGCCGGTGTCTTTCCGAAGACCTGGGAAGGGGTCCTGGGAAGTGGGAAGGGAAAAGACGTGATCGCGTGGGAGACGAACGCGTGTCGTCCGGTCGGAAGACGACGAAGACGAAGAAGAAGAACGAACACACCGAATCACGAAAAGGAGATTCGGCGTCGGCGGTCGACCTAAATCCGCAACTTGTATTGTTTCTTTTTGTGCGAGCGGAGATCAGCCAGCTGCGGAGGTGGGAGATAACAACACTCTCCTCACGCGCCCATTTGTTCAATTTTCGGCGCCATTATTGTCAAGGAGATCTTATCATCACGTGGACAACTTTTGACACCAGCTGTTTTGGAAGGGTTTGGAGGCCGATTTGGGATTCGATCTTGACGTCCCAAGTCTTGAACGAATCCAAAATCGGCCTCCAAAACCCAGGCTGGCCAGCTGCTTCGGTGACTTTGCTCTGGATTCGGACTTGGCAGCGATGCTGGCCGCTTGCCACTATCCTGACCTTCCCATAAGCAGGCTAAGATCAGGTGCTCACAAGGACAAGCAATGCTTCTGACCCTTATTTCTTGAAATCTAAAACACTGAAATCCATATCAGGCTTCGACCAGTCCCACCCAAACCACCCATCCTGTCTTCTATCCACCCACCATGGACCTCCTCCCATTGGACTTCTTCGAAGACATCCTTCAAACCCTTACCCTTTTCGAGGTTAATCACAGATTCTTGCTCCTCTCAGGACCGATCGGCTTCTGTTCCCAACAACTCCAAGAGCATAAACACGAAAAAATGGTGTTCATAGAAAACGAAGCATTTGAGTTAATAGCCTATTATTATGGATTTGAGCACATTTCTGAAGCTGAACACTACCCTCATGTCCTGAGATTCCGGTCAAAGAAAGATATAGCCTTTCAGGGTTGTTGTGAGAACACTCCGGCTGCTGACGAACGCCTGAAATTAGAGCTAGAAAAGTTCCTTCGGGAACCTGGAATGTTGTGCTTGACCATCACCATTGACCATTACCATCAAAGATCTCTGTGGCCGGTGATAATCCACGTGTTCAGATGCTCTGAATTGGAATTTGTTGTTATTCGGTGTTTTGTAACCATAAAATTCCTGTTTAAACAATGCCCGACAAGCCCGACTCGAGAGTCAACCCGTCACCATCGGGGATCCAGGACTGCAGATACTCAACTCAATGCAGTGTCCCAAGAGTGCTGTGATTCCAGTGATTCAGATCCAGAAGTACAGTTGACCTTCTCAGGAAGAGACACGTCGTCTACCTTTTATTAGCAATTAGTCAAACTACAGCACATAATCATTACCATCAAAAATCTCACTCAAAGTGCCCCTTGGAGGCTTGTGGAGCGGCTGAGAAATACCGCTCCCGTGCGGGAAATCGGTGAATTTCCAGACCTTCTTAAGAGAGCACATAGAGACAATGTCACTGCGATCATTCTCCTCACATCTAGCCAGAATGTATTTGTCGCTAGTGGACGAGTGGCGTCTAGCAAAGTGGGTGACTTTATCCTTCTCATGAAGATGCTTTAAGATCTTCTCTAATCCAGCTTTAGAGTTTTGGACCCGGGCCACGATGTAGAACTGGAACTTATCGACAAGAAGCCATTTTTGAACACAGGACTCATAGATTTCCAAGACTAAAGGATTATAGGTCAAAGGCTCGCCATGGTTTCTAAAGATCAGCTTTTGGAACTGAGGCTGTTTCAAGACGACCGATAGAATCTCGAGCACGTTTGCATCCACTTCGCAGAAATAGTTGAATTGGACGTTAATATATTGAAGTCTTCCATGCGTGGCCAAATGAGGCGCGAAACGACGCATCTGAGAAGCGGAGTTGAAGTGAAGCTGCGTGAATGGGACATCTCGTACCAGATCCGCCAGAGCCGTTTCCTGTTCAGGGGTCATCCGGTCGGTCCACCAGGTGCTTGAGTATTTGGACTCGAAGTCTAAGTACTTCGCTCCTTTTGAGATTCCATCTAAGATGAAGTTGAAAATCTCTTCCTTGATCGAAGTTTGTCCCCAGAGCTTGATTTCCACCACGCGCGTATAGCGCCAATCGTCCAGGACGGCCACACTTTTTCCAGGTTTCCTGGAATCGCGCTTTTCAAACTTATTAGAATGCTTCACCTCGTAATACTTGGCCACGCTGATGATGATAGGCTGATCCTGTCCACATGTTCCCCACCACCAGCATGTAGTGCTTACGTCTTTTGTTATGGGTCTGAATTGGAATCTTCCAGTTTACCTTCTCGGACAGCTTTTTGGAGAGAGAGGGTGGTCAAGGTGGGGATCTCGAGGAGGTTGGCCAGGTCATCGTAGAAGAGAACGCTGGCGAGGTTAATGGTGGTGTGGGACTAGAAACTCGGGAGTTTTGAGAGTTTTTATAGAAGTGAGGTGTTAAGATGACACATTTAAATAAGCTTTTCGTGGCAGGAGCCACTCTATATTCTACCGGCTTTCGTTCTTGGTCAGAATCAGGCTTCCAGACCCACCTGTAACCAGCTCGAATACAGGAGGGATCACCCATAAGACCGTAATGGTCTTAAAAACCGACCCTATTGCCTGTTTACCGCTTCTTATCCCAAAGATCATGGGTGTTTAACCGCTTGCACAACAGGCGTCTTTTGTCTGAAACTGACAGTTCTCTTGTTTTTGAGACATTTTCCTCTTTGTTCCTTTAATCTCGTTAGACACAAATCTGATTAGCCTGTTTTTGCGCAGCCGTCACCCACATGTAGGCTAGCCAGACTGTAGGCAAAGCCTCAGTTGGCTGCCTCTCTGCACCAAGACAATGGATTTGCAGCTAGCAACTATAGTCTATTGCCTCTTTTGTGGATCTGTTTTCCCTCTGATCTACGGCCGGATCATCTACGTAGGCCAGGGACTTTGCCTGCATCTTAGAAATCCTGAATTTTCAGATTTTCCTCCGAAACCCAACTTACCGAAAACTGGAAAGTTACCAAATCATGATCCTGATCGGCTTTGTGCAGCTCCTCTGCGCTCCTGGGGTGTTTCTGACTGGAATCTCTCATATCCTAGACCACGATTCGTTCTACTTGTCGCTGCATACGATGGAGTTGTTCTCTGCGGCGTGCAAAGTGGAGCCTTTGCTAAGCTTTGTCCTGGCTTTGAACAGGGTTAAGGTCATTTGTGGGCTGAATTATCCAGATGTGGTTCATAAGGTAATCCCTGTTTAGCCTAGGTCGACCATGACCATACTCCCGTTCAGATCCTCATCCTTCTCGCCCTCTGCTACGGAATCGCCTTCTTCGTCCTCTACTCCAATCCCAAACGCTGGTTACGTTTTCACCGAAAAGTCAAACATGGTGAAATTCGACTACACGTAACCGTGGGCCGCCACAGTAGCCGAAACTTGCGCCCTGGTGAACATGGTCTTCATGTGTTCCACGCTGATCCTCTACGTGATCGTCTGTGGCTATCTCGTCCACATGCAGGCGAAAACTGGCAAAATCAAGAATTTCAAAACCGAAAGGCCAATTATGATTTGCGCTTTGGTCAGATTCGTCTGCGACATGTTCGTCGTGGTCGCTTTTAACTATGTTCCTTGGCCTCTTCAACTCTGGGTTCCGTTCTTCATTGGCGTCTGCTATGTGCTGAATATCTTATTATTGCCGTCGGTTCTGTTTTTGGCTAATTATCGGTAGGTGGGAATGCGGAAATCGTAGGATTATGGAAGTTTGAGGTCAATCCGGGAAGCATTCTCCTGCTGTGGGGGCCCGAAAGCTAAGGTTTTGGTCGTCCAGCCGTCAGTTCAATTGGGAAAGTAACGTATAGACAGAACTCAAGCTTGTGGAAAGTGGGTCTTGTCATCCTTACAATGAGCATCAGTAACGATTCTGTAATCCACGGATGCCTCTTGTCCGCAAGCTAGGGTCTATGGGTAGGACTACAACTACTGCCCGGGTTCCTGGAGCGCAAGGAGAGACACGTACCTCGACAACCTTTAAGTTACGACAAATCTGAAAATTCGAACACTTTTTTCCACTACTCTAAGACTTTATTAAGCTTGGTTAATTAATGTACAATGCCTTCTGTCCACTACGGGCATTGCGTCCGTGTCGGAAAAGCGAAACTTCTGGATCTTGAAGCATTGCCCTGAACATTTGGGCTTGCTTAGTCAAGCAACCGGCGCTTATGTATATTATGAGACTAGGACCAATTATGGAATATTTATGGAAAAGGAAAAGTTTAAAAAGGTTTAAAAAAATTTTTGAGGAAATTTTTAGAACAATTTTGACTTTTCAGAAATTTCTGATTGTGACTCATTCGAGGTTTTCTGCCTGTAAATTAGAACCAGTTAAGGTTTGATTGAGGTTCCCGGTTCACTGGAAGTAGTTATCAACCGATCGCGAAACATAGTCAGGATCGATCGTGATACCCGGTTAGCCAGGATCGATCGTGGTACCCGGTTAGCCAGGATCGATCGTGGTACCCGGTTAGT
>KN166174.1:151407-164715 GCA_000757745.1 Steinernema scapterisci
TACTTAAAACGATCGTGGTACGTAGTTTGCTTGAAATATATCCAGTCCGACCGGGGGACCCGGTTAAATAGGCTTAAATATGGTTTACAACAGTCAGCGCAACTTTTGACAAAAAATATTGAAAATCAGGAAAATCGCCTCAGAAGCCTGGCACGAAAAATGACCGTAATTGGGTCAAAAAGGGTCCAAATATAATTCAGAACGCTCAGCGCAATATTTGAGAAAATAAAGTGAAAAATCAGGAAAATCGCTTCAAGAGCTAAAACTACAGTAACCCAAATCAGAAATGGCACGAAAAGTGAATAAAGGAAGTTTCCAGCCAATGGCACAAATTTGATTGAAAAACAGGGAGATCGCTGTGAGAGCCTCGTGCAGGCTGCAAATGGGCTCATCTCGTTTCGTTCACGGTTTGGACCAAAGCCAATTCAGATGCACCAATTAGATTGTTTCCACGGTTCGTGTAAGTTGCGATGTTGCGTGAGTCACAGACAGACAAAAAGTGTCAGTTGTTTCTGTATAGAGATTGGTGGACTAGGACCAATTGTGGAATAATTAGGAAAAGGGGAAAGTTCGGAGAGAATTTGAAACAAAGAAATTGAAAGAAATCACGAAAAATAAAGAAAATGGGGTATTATCAGATCAAATCAGAAAATTTGCTATCAAATTCTACAAAACTGTGAATATGGTTTAATCGTGGCTTACAGTTTACGATTAATTTTTCAGTTTTGATTGAGGTTTACTCGGGATACAGTTTGTCCAATTTTTGGAATATCAGGAATCGTAGTTTTAATTTGGAAAAAATTAAAAAGATTTGAAGTAGTATGGGAATATGGGAAGTATGGGAAACATATAGGAACAATCAAAATTTTAATAGGCAAAATATTTATTAAGTTGTAGAACGTGAAAAGCACATCAAAGTAAAATTTCTTTATACACGACATTGTGAACTTTTGTCTGGGAGGATTTCTTATTGGTATCAAATGTAAATACTTTGATGTCATTTCGAGAATGGACACGGCTGAGGGCTACATAAAGTTGTCCATGTGTAAAGACCGGTTGTCGGAGTATTAATCCGACGCGATCCAAGGTTTGACCCTGTGACTTGTTTGTGGTGAGAGCATAAGATAATCTCAACGGAAATTGAGTTCTTATAAACTGAAGGCATTTCTCCGGATCGTTTGTTGATGTTAAGGGCATTCGATGAATGCATACCCTTTCAGGTGTTCGGTCGTTTTTGGTTAACGGTTGACAGGAGATGTACTTGAAATCAAAAAGTTAATTTTGAATTAAATAATCCTAACTCACATTATCATGCATAGCGAGAACTTTCAATCGTGTCCCGTTGCATAGGCCAGTTGAAACATTTAAGTTTCTTAATAACATAACCTCACAACCTTCTTTCAAATTCAGCACATGAGGAGGCAAACCGGAGGGAGTTTCGTTATGGTATGTTTCTGGCTCAATTGATATAAATGACTTTTCTTCTAAGGGCATATCGACGCTGTGATAAGTTTTAATCTCTCCGGTGAGACGATCAAGAACCTATATTTAAGTGTTACTTAAACCCTTGAAGTTTAATAGCCTACCTTTTCATTTAGTTGAAGACTGTCTTTGTTCGTAATGGTTAAGATGGAATGATGAGACCAATCTTCGTTAAAAGGAAAAACGAAATCCAATATTTAAAGTGCCTAGTTTATACGTATACCTTATTGGTAATTTAACCTCCTCTTCAGAGTGAGCTACTATATCTTGTGGAAGAAGCACCTGATCATTTTCATCGTGCATGGTTCCTTCGCCAACTTTTCTGATAAAGTCGGCATACTCAGGATCTTTCTCTGCACGCATATTTTTCTGGAGATGAAGTTCTTCAATTAAATCCCAGTAATCGGAACGTTTAATGGTGTAATCCAAAATTCCATTTCCGAGAGTCTTAAAAAGTAGTTTGAGATTAGGTAAAATGCTTATATTCCTACGTTAGGTACGATTGGTAAAATTTGCTTCCAATCTCCTCCAGCTATGACCATAGTGCCTCCAAACGGTTTATCGGAGTTTGGACGGATGTTTCTAAACAAACGATCCACGCAAGCAAAAATGCGGCGATCACTCATAGGCGCCTCGTCCCATAAAATAACGTCTACGTCTTTAAGTAACTGTGCTGAAATACGTTTATGTTTTATATTATGTGTTTGGTGTAGTTACCTTTGTCTGAAGACAAATCCATGTGACTTTCCATGCTTTCCTCAACTGTTAGAGGAACGCTAAAAGCACTGTGAACGGTAGAGCCGTTATACAGTAGAGTGGCAGCTACTCCAGTGTGAGCAACGCAAACTACGTTTTTGTGCATATCCCGTAAATTGTAAAACAACGTATTGTAGAGATAAGTTTTTCCACATCCTCCACTGCCATTCAAGAAGAATAGACGTTGACCATTAGGTTCAGCAATCTGTTCAAAGATTCTTTGAAAAACAGTAATCTGTTCGTCATTAAGATTCTATAAAATATTAAATAACCGGTAGTGATATTAGATATTTATGTACCTTTTTGAATTCCTCTGCTCTTTTATGGATTTCTGTAGGAGTTATGAATACATCATTTCCGTCATTTACTAAATCATCATCTTGCGGACGAAGATCATTTTCATCAAGTTCTAAATATGTTTTTAACTCTTTATTTCCTTACTTGAACTAAATACCGGGTAAACCGAAGTCATGAAGTTCTCGTCCATGAACTCTAAGTATTGATCGAATATGATAAAGAGCCTTAGCTTTTCTCTGTTCAAAAGATTTTTTCGTGTCATCTAATAATTTGTCCTGAATGAAAATTTCATATTAAACGTTTCTTTTAACAAGTATCACCTCGAAGAGATTCCATAACTTTCGCGGATCTTTGGGAGAACAAAACAAGAGAATTGAGGCAAATGTACGTCTAATATTTCTCGGGATTTCTAACTGGTATGCCTCCTCGAGCACTGCAATCCACTCATTTTCGTCAGTCATCAAACGTAATTCCTAAAAACATGAATTTATAACAAGTTCGTGAAAAGTCGAAACCAACTTTTGCCGCTTGCACGAAAGTTTCAAATTCGGTGCCACTAACAGTTCTAAGCTCTCTAAATGACTTGATGAACTTTCTGTTCATGGCTAAGAGACGAACTGCGAAAAGTTCCGTAAATCTCGGATGAACGGCTATAAAATTAATTAGAAAATAGAATAGATTTTGAATTTCACCTTTAACGCGTGAAATAACTTTATCGTCGTTTTGTAGTTTTTTAGGCCTCCAAGTTCCAGTCTTCCGATTGTAGATAAAGTATTTAGGAATATCGGCAAACGTAGAGTTTTCAAGTCTTACGCGAACCTCGTCATTCGGCGGATTTTTATTTAACTTAAACCATCCTTTGAGCATGGAAGGTATTTCTGAATGACGAATCCGCTGAAGAAGTTCTTCTTCGTGCCCTAACATTTACTTGTATTAATTTAATGTTATTAGTAAATACCTTGTTCTACAATAACAGTTTCTTCATCGGGCATATGCACGTAGTTAGTTTCAACGAAATGGCTCTCTTTATGCATCTCATAGTTGGACTGTTGCCAACCTGCCTCGCAACTTGTGGCCGCTCTCATATCTTCCATAAGATGAACCTCATTGTAAACCAGAATGGGATTATTTTGGTCATCGTGCCTGTAATATTCAATAAGGGTTTAAATGTAAAATAAAGTGTGTACGTTTTTCCCATGGTTTCCAACAAGAGTTTCTTAGCTTCATTATTTCGTGCTTTGACAACTCCTTCTGGAAGATTGAGATCTTTTGGAAGTAAGATATGGTTGTCAGCAGTCATTGCGCCAACAACTCCGTGTGCGGAACCATTGTCAATTGCAGTTCGTTCAATAGTTTCAACAAGAGCTCGATTGAAACCTTGATAAGATTATATAGGTATCTTTGAGAATGCATTTTGTTACCTTTAAAAAGATATTTGTACAAGTATTTTAAGACGTGGAGGTTAGAGATGATTTCTACGTTGATATGACATTCATATGTCATTAGAAGTTTTCTATTATGAGCAACAACATATTGATTTGTAGCTGATTGATTTTTGCTAAAGAAGATGTCAGAATCTATTTAGAATATTCGCAATCAAAGTTTACCTGGAACATTGACCATCATCACGGCGTTGATGGATTGCATAATCATCGTCCACCATGCGAGAAAAGTTTTCGAATGGTTTAGGAAACCGTTTGGAACAAAGTTTCCAATGAGGTTTGCAGTTTACTCGACAATAGCTAGTGTTATCTCCAAGGCAAGGTCTGTGAACCATATATTTTTCTACCAGTTCTCGAAGCCGCACAATTCTAAAAATTGAATTTGAAATAGTATTTAAAGTAAATGTCTTACTTCTCGTAATTTTCGTCAGTGATCTCTGGAATAATTGGCAATTCTGCTTGTGCAATTCGATTGATATCTGCCGGTGTTCGAGGCTTGTGTTTTTCAGTAAGACTCAAAACAATGTGAGCATGCGGTAGCCCTCTCTGTTGAAACTCAATTGAATAGACGTACCAAGCAACATCACCAAAACAACCTAAAGGTTACTCATTTCATTTTAGTTACATGCTAAATTGTGAAGTAAACCTCCTTGAAAAATTCGTTTTTCATGTTTGTCTTGACGGTGTTGGCGTGTTGTTGGATTTTCCGGAACCCGTAAACCTACTATTTCACGGATAAAAGCATCTAACTTCTTTTTAAACACTTCAGCTACAAGGTGAGGATAATCCGCGTATGTGGAACCTTTTGGAATATTATCCTAAATGTCAACCTTAACTTTGTTGTTTCAAACAATATTACCTTGATTTCTTTCCATTCTTTGGAAGCTGTAAATGTTATGAATAGATCTGGATGACCTAACTGATTGGATAAAGTTACGGCTTTTTCAAATAAGTTTCGAAGGTATCGTGGAGAGCCGGGAACGTGTTGTGGAACTACACAAACTGCTCCTACGCGGGAATTTCGTCTTTGAGCCAGATTGTTCATATATTTCAAAAATCCTTGCCTTAAATTTGAAATTTGATTGAAAAGTTTTATAAATGTATTTACTTGGTAGTATGAGTTGTTTGAGTAAAGTGATCTTGAATTCCTTTACCGACTTGCTGAGAAATTCTCATAAATATATCAATGACGTAAAGTTGACCCAATTTACGCGTACTGTGAATTCTGTTGCGCCAACCCTTTCTATGTTGACACTTAAAAAGAATCCACTCGCGTAAAGAGATTGTCTTGCGTTTGCGTTTCTATAAAAATTGTGATAAGCTTTGTAAAGATTACAAAAACACCTTTGTAAGTGAGAGTGGCTCCTCAGTAGGCGCTTCCTCTTGACTTTGCAAATCAATCAAAGGAGCAAGTAGATTAGCAATTTCCTCGTCATCTTCAGTCATAAGCTGAGAAAGATCATGACTAACTGAGGTGGAGTCATCTTCTTCATTTTCTTCGCTTTCGAATGCCTATAGATCATGTTTTTGTTTTTGTTTTTTGAGGTTGTATTTACCGTTTCATCACCACTATCCGGAAACGCATCGTCCATAAGTCTGTTTGTTTCGTTAAAAGTTTGAACTTTGGGATAAATATCACCTTCGCATTCAACAAAAGTAAGTTCTTCGTTGTTTACATGAGACGAATCAGGTGATAGTATCTAAACAATGATGAACTTTTTTGAAATAATTGAGTTATACCTGATGTGGTCCAACAAATTCACTATGTTCATCAATATCATTTTCGCTTTCTTCAGCTGATTCATTATCCGAAATAACAAAATTGCATTGAGCTTGCAATTCTCCTATTTGTTCCTGAACTGCTTGAGGAATGAGTTCCTCCTCTTCAGCCTCAATTGACCAATCTATCTCCTTCCCTTCTTCTAATAAACGTTGCTTAATGATTTGCATTCTCTTAATGTATTCCATTGGTCTTACGTAAGGAATGTCTAAGATTGCCAAATGAAATTAATTGTCTATGAAAGAGGACGTACCAGGTTGCCATGTGTCTTCACCATAAATGTTGAGCAACGGGTAACAAAGAGCATCAATCATTCGGCAGTAGTAATTAATTTCGAACGGAACATGATTTCCCAAGCGAGGGTAGATTTTAAATCCGCGTTGAGGAACATGTTCTTCGGCGTCACATGAAAAATAGGCTGCAATCATACTGCCGCAACGTGGTGCATCATATACTCCTGGATGGCGTATAAGAATATCGGGATCTACACCATGAGCATCAATTAACTTGAGCCGCATTTTGCTGACCTATGGAGAACAATGGCAATATGGCAATGTTATGAGACAACATTTACCTGTTCAGAATGACCTTGCTCTTCCTGTTCCTTCATCAATTCATGCATATGCTTGTAGCATTGTGTGTACGGATTGCAAGAAGCTACAATTTCGCCCAACTGTTTCATAAGCTAAGCTTACTCATGTTGAACTTATAATTATGCTAACTGAAAACTTACATCATAATTCAGAGGTCGGGGGCTATTTATTTGATCAGCCATTCGAAAGTTGGTAGCAGTTTCTACATCGTAAATGTAGAAATTACCGAAATTAGGCCTGTTAGGATTATTCGGTCGGACGCACGAAGGCATATGACGAATAGGTCCCCTCACCTACAAATGTGAATCTGCATAATCTAATTTCCCTCAAACTTTTTCACTTACTTTCATGGAAGCAATTCCAAATGGACTTTGACGAATATGGTCGTACTGCATAGAAGCCATTGCAAGTTTACTATTATACATTAAAATGTCATTTCGGAATTTGTATCGCATTGGATTGTTGTAATCAAATAGAAGTGAATCCAATAATGGAGGTAATTTTTGTGGAGGATCTAAGAAAATATTTCCATTACCACAACAAACATACCTGCCAGCAAAATGTAATGATCCGCAATAACGACAAGTATTATTCAATGCACCAAGAAAATTGGGAGAATCAGGAAGGTCTAAATAACTTGCATTTTCTAAATTTTGAAGACATTTTATTACCAAGAGCATTCCTATCTCTTTCCTCTAATCGGTTTATTTCTCGTTGAATCCGATGTTGATCAGTATTAGCATTTTTAATATTTATGGCTAATTCTGTTCCAGTCAAAACTTTTCGTTCCGATCTATGACGAGCTGCGTCTCGATCTTTCCGTTTATCTAAAAATGTATTCTAAAAATGTTTATTGAAAACGGGACAGATACCCCTATCAAAAGTGGACTCAGACGTTCGACGTTGGATTTCGCGAGTTTTTTTCTTTAACAAACGAGCCTCGCGATGTTCGGACGTTTCTAAATGAAAATAATAGCCTAGATAATGAATACAAAATACCATTCTTGCGACATTTTCGCTGTCTCTCTGCTGCGGTTTTTGGAACAATACATTTTCTCTTTCGTCGGAACCGAGGAGTGGCTGAAGTGGACGGTTCTTCAATAAGCTCTGTATCTGAGCTATCACTCGAACTAATAGATTGCATTGAATTTCTAAACATAATAGTTAGGTGATGCTACTTTACAAGTTAACAAGTAATTAAGGTCAATGAGAATTAAACCTTGAATAGAAAACTCAAGAATTGAACAAATATTTATGCATTTTAACTACGAAAAAACAACGTTCGAAACTGTCTTGTTAACAATCAACTAAATGCCATATTCTTGCAACATGAAGCAAATCACATGCGATATAAGAACGTTTTTTTCTTATATTCAATTTTAGCGATGTCCAGTTTTCCCGATTCAACAAACTTTTCAATAGCTCGCAACGTAATCATTTTGTCTAAAATGCAGTTATGTATATGTTTTGAAAATTATTTTCTACCTATGATTAAAACCTGAAAAATTCCCCTAAGGGAGTAACCGATTTTCCACTCGGTGTCAGCTTTTCTGGCGACCAGTTCAAGATTGCAAGCTAATAGATTTCCATTGTCTTCGGATCCATCTCCCACGCAAACTAAATTAGAATTTAATAAATTCGATGTACGTTTTATGGTATTACCCATGAATAACAACTGATGATCACAGGCAATCATTTTACCAGATGGAATTCCAAGGAAAACAACTTCAATTTCTAAAAAACGGCTAAAATAACATTGCTTATTAAACAATTTTACCTATCAGATTCGGTAAAATCACATTGTTTTTCAAATCCAGAAAAGTCAATGTCGGGTGGTTTTGAGATAAAGGATTGATAGCGACAAAATCAGTCTTAGAGGTGACTGACATGTCAAAATCGGAATAAGCAGTTTTTCCGATTTGCTTTTGTTTAATGTGGGAATGCTTAATAACATATTCTTCTCCCACTGTTAAGGCAGGCATGGTAAAAATTTGCTCATTGAAAAATGCCAATTGAACGGACATTGGCGGTTTATCATTTGTTTCAAATGATAAAGTTCCAATGAAGCCTTTAATTCCCCTGATGTTGCACTGATGAGGGAAATTAGTTTTTATCAACTTCAGGCAACAAATGCTGAAAAATTTGTAGTAGTTCTCTTAGATAATGAATAAGACTTACAAGCCGTTAAACTGAATCAATTCGATTGATCCCATGCAACCAAGGAGAAGAACTCTTATGTAACTCTTCCATTGATCGCTTGAATCAATGTCAATTTCGATTTGATCTTGCCTAGCAACACTCAAAGCAACGTTATAAGGGGAACCTAAATATAACTGTGATAACTTGGAATAAGATTGTTATCATACCAAAGTATTTGACGAACTCGTCTTTCTTAACAATGAAATCTTTAAATAAGATGACCTTAAATCACTAACGTTTTCAGGCTTGATAAATAACCTAAACTTACAGTTCCTATCTCGATATTAGCAAACTCACGAGCTAATTCGTGGAACAAGGTCATCTTGATAATCGCTTTGTTTCTGTCTTGAAGAAACATATCCAAAGAATCATAACTAAAGTTCTTTTTCTCTGTGCGTGCGTAGAATACGCAATCAAGCACAACGAACTTTCCAGTTCTAGAATCACTCAAATAGCGAATAATGTTATAAATCACTTACTTGGGACTCTCTTGCTTTAAATCTTTGTTAGACAATTCCGCGTTTATCTTGGAGAAGTCAGAAAGAGTGTCATACAAGACACTGAAAGAATAATAAGACATAGTAATAGTTCTTATAACTAACCTCATCTCATTAGTTAAAACTGGAGATTTCTCTGATTTCAAAGTGCTTGTTGATTCAACTTCCATAGGCTCATTGTTGTCTGACGACGATGAACCCGAAATTTCATCATCGTCATTTCCACGGGTTTTCTTGCGTGACGTAGCCATAATTTCTGAAATCATTAACAAAGTTAGAGTCAAATGAAGTTCAAAATATTAAGCTTATTGACACGCAGAAATTGAAAACAGTCAAATCCACGGTTGATTGTCACTAATAAAGTTGACAATGCAGGTCCAGTTTAAAAATTATCATTTTATGCCAGTTAACCGGCGTAAAATAACATTTAAACTGTGTTCCGTCACAAACCAAGTTGTTTAGTCAATGCAAATGCATTGTCCAGGATACACCACGCGGAGGTACAACTTTTGTATCCCTCACCCTCATCCCAACTGCTAAGAAGCAGGTGGGGTCCTCAGGTGGACAAATATATATATGTTTTTCAAAATAAATAATACTCAAACCTAAATATTGAATATAAGGAGTATATGAATAATAATTAAATAAAATATAAACTGACCTTTCTATCTACATTTTTAAGCCTACCTCCTATCATTCATTCAACATCTTATCCAAATCGATCAATGAAAATCGATCAGGAGCTGGGCACAAAGTTCTCAAAAAGATCTGAGCTGGAATAGTTTTCGGAAGAAAGACCTTGAATGGAATATGAGCGAATTCCGTTTTTTGAGTGTATGAATTCATAAATGAGGCATAGTATCGATCGGTAATGCGCGCCTCATCCCATGGAATGTGAACATCTTTCCGTTTGTTCCGAAAACCAAACATCATGTTCGAAAAAATGATTCCACATGCAAATGTGTCCATATCACCAAGCCTAAAACCTATTGAACGTGAAATTCATATTTGATCCTTACCGAACAGGAGTATTGGTCAACATCTCCGGACATTCATATCCCTTGGTGCAACGACGCTGAGTTACAATGCCTGTTGGATCACCTTCAACGGCAAGACCGAAATCGGCTATTTTGATCTGATCTTAAATTGCTCAGAAATAGGCAGTGATATGTAAATTGAAAACTTACCTCCCTTAAGCAACACGTTATCTGGCTTCATATCACAGTGGACAATCCCTAATTTATGCATGTGTACAAGTCCCTTCACAATTTTCTGTAGAATATGAATCGCCTCACTTGGCTGATAAAAGGTTTTAGTAAATATGAACTTCTGATCAATAGCGTGTGCCAAATCCATCGTCATTTCGTCCATAAAAATGTGAGCATAATAAACATCGTTCACAAGATGGTCGTAACTTCCATGGTAGCGCATAACGTTTGGATGATTACATAAACTCGAGACTCTCATTTCCATCTTGTATGAGGTCTTTTGAAAATCGGATTTCAGACAAACCTCTTTGAGAACAAACACGCGGTTTATAGTTACCAATCGATAGACGGAACCAAAACCGCCTACAAATTCAAAATTGAAGAAAAGATAACTTACAACTGTAAACTTACCCTGTCCGATCTTCTGCGCAGTTTGGTCTTCAGGAAACATTTCACGCGTGATGACCTGACCATCACGACAGTACATATCATGTACGCATTTGACCATCTCTTGATCCACATGAAACGATTCGCATTCATCCATTTCCACGTCATCAATCTCTTCGACAGTAGACTCCGAAACAGAATCCGAGGCGGTAGAATGAACAATTTGTTTTCGCGAACGTTTAGGAGCAACGACCTGTTCCTCGAATTCATCACTCCGACGACGTTTACGAACCAAATTCATCAATTTCCGAACCGTTTTACAGTTCAGGTCAAATGTCTCCTAATACAGAAATCAGAATGTATTCACGAGAAGGCCAGTACTTACCGGTAGCAAAGTCTTCCAGTCAACAAATTGTGACCTATACTTAGCTTTTTCAAGGTGTGGTTTCAGGGCTGCGAGAAAATCAGGGTTTTCCTTTTTACCCACAAATAAAGGCATTTCAAGCCGTTTGACCGACGCCTACAGATATCCTAATTTCGAATCTAACATGCGAGAACTAACCTTAAATTCAAGACCACATTCCCGTAGAAAATCTTCCAGGGTTGGGTACGTAATAAAGATGTTTGGAAACTGCTTCATAAACATCGATTTCCGTTGAACGCGACTAATACGATGTCTTGAGGACATTATCCGGATGTGATCACGATCAGCTCCTGGGCATGGACGATGCCTACGATCAACTCGAACGCGCACAGCGAGGCAGCGATCGCATTGTCTTAAGGAAATGATATTACAAAAGTAACACATGCGCACCAAAAGGGAAATATGCAGTGACCCTTAGAAACTACAAGTGTTAATTGAAAATGACCAAGAAATTCCAACCTAAAGAGATAGAAAAAACTTACTCAGGTTCGGGTTCTTTTTTATTTCTAGTCGCCGATACCGTTGAACATGAGGCGTGAGAAGAAGTAGCAACAACGGAGTTGGTATGGGTCTGCATTTTTACCTGTAACTAAACCAAGTTAGGATGAGTATGAACACGACATTCAAGCGGAAACACGACGAGCAATACGCAGTAAGAGAAGAAGGTGAACACTGATGAAAACTACTTGAAAACCGTTAACACGAAGAACTTAGGATTCATAGTAATTAAAACAATTTTCCGTCCAGGAGTCAAAAATTTGAAAAATGTCATTTGTCGCCAGAAATCTGGCAAGAAATGACAACCAGATGATGACCACTCTGAAGTTAAAAAATCTACAATTTTCAAAAAATGAGTTAACCGAGAAATATGTAACGCAAGGTTTAGTTTGAAAACGTCATGTAGACACAACATAATATAGATTGTGAATCGAAAATGACCGAAACATCATAACCTAAGAGACTATCAGTTTTAGTTCAAAAGAAACCGATAGGTAGTGACCTAATGAAGCCGCACGAACACAACATGCAAACGGAAACCCAACGAGCAAACCGCAGCAAGAGAAGGAGGTTAATAATAATGAAAACTAAATGAAAATCGTTAACGCGAAGAACTTAGGATTCACAGTAGTGAAAGCAATTTTCCGTTCAAGAGTCAAAAATTTGAAAAATGTCATTTTTCGCCAGAAATATGGCAAGAAATGACAACCAGATGATGACCACTCTCAAATCGGCCAAATAATATAACACAAGTGTAAGGATTAAAATCTCATTTACGCGCAGCACAACATAGAAGTTTGAATCTGAAAACGCACAAAAAAATTGCTGTATTTTCGTAGCATAAGAAGCTAACAGTTTTAATCCGAAAACGACCAAAAAATCGTAGCCTAAGAGGTTATATATTTTGGGCAAAATACAGATATATTTCAGTAGCCAAAGTAACTATCAGTTTTGGTCCAAAATTAATCATGACGTTGTAACCTAATGAGGCCGCACGAACGCGAAATGTAAGCGGAAACACGACGAGAAAGACACAGTATGAGAAGGAGGCTAACACTAATAAAAACTAACTAACGAAAACTACTCGAAAACCGTTAACACGGAGAACTTAAGGTTCACAGTAGTGAAAGCAATTTTCCGTTCAGGAGTCAAAAATTTGAAAAATGTCATTTTTTGCCAAAATTCTGGCAAGAAATGACAAGCAGATGATGACTACTCTGAAGTTGGCAAATCTACAATATTCAAAGATAGTCCAAAAATAACCGATAGGTAGTGACCTAATGAAGCCGCACGAACACAACATGCAAACGGAAACCCAACGAGCAAAGCGCAGTAAGAGAAGGAGGTTAATAACGATAAAAACTAAATGAAAATCGTTTACACAAAGAACTTAGGGTTTACAGTAGTGAAAGCAATTTTCCGTTCAGGAGTCAAAAATTTGAAAAATGACATTTTTTGCCAAAATTCTGGCAAGAAATGACAACCAAAATGATGACTACTCTGAAATTGGCAAATCTCTAATTTCCAGTCAACTGAGAAATATGTTGCGTCTTAACCTTGCAAGGTTCAGCACGAAAACATTTTTACGGTTAGTTCTTCAGATTCAATTAAGGCTCGCTCGGAAGACCCGGTTTGCTTAGGTTTAAAAAGAATAGAGATTGAAAGATATTGAAGTTTGAAGTTTGAAAGATTTTCAGACCAATTTAAACGTTTCACGGTTTAATTCAAATGACTTTTGATTGTGG
>KN166174.1:166442-196004 GCA_000757745.1 Steinernema scapterisci
GGTCACAGGTTCGATTCCTAAAGAAGTACGCAATTCGAGGCAATACCTTTTAGGAAAGCGTTCAGTAAACATCTTGCTGGACACTGGGCATGTACATCCAGCTACCAAAACATCTTAGGATGACGATGTGGAACACATCTTGGCTCTTTTAAACATGTAGCTGAACATTGCAATTCCAGCATTTTCAGCTTGGAATATTCAGCATTCAACGATCCCACCTTTACAAAGATTTAATGCCGATCTGGAAATCATCCTGGAACGTTGTTCAACGAATTCCTTTCACAAATCTATGATTCGAGCAGCCATATTATCAACTTTTTGGAACTTCCAAGACCTCGAAACGTTCTCACTCATCCAACGTTTGCGGCTGAAGACAATAATTTTAGATTTTAATTAAGTCTATACATAAGATCACTTTTTTACACAACGGGTTGGAAACAACGAAAACAAAACAACTCGAAAAAATCGTGCCGTGTTTCTCACTTCATCGAAGACATCTTCCTGACGAGGTTCTGGCAGCGTATGTACTCGGCCACGTGGTTCTTCAGCTGCAATGGAAACAATTACAATTTTAAAAAAGGTTCAAAGAAGCTTACTTGTTCTACATGTTTGGGTTCCATCGCGAAGGTGAGTCTTTCCCTGGGCGTCTCTTCGTCGTCCTTTCTCTCCCTCGATACGGTAACCATGAAGTCGCCGTGGAACTCGCCAAACTGGACAAGTTTGTGGTACGGGAAAGTTCTCACCAGCTCCTGAAATTAAAGATATATCAGTTGAATATTCCAGAAATCGAAAGAATACCATTTGCTTATTTGAAAGCATGTGGATTCCTTGGTCGTTAAGCGCGATGTAGATGAGCTGCGAGGTGTTCATCTTCTCTCTCGCTGGCTTCACGTAGGATCCAAAGAATTTCCACTTTCGCAGGACGGCCAGCATCATTCTGACACACTCGGTCGGGGTGACGCCGACCAACTGGCTCCAGTGCTGCTGGATGTTCATTCGGAGAGTCCGTTCACAAGCAACTTCGAGCATCTTCTTTGGGTAGCAGCGCGACGTTAGCCTGGCGAACTGGAGGTCCGAGATTCCGCCTGGACAGTCCGAATAGTTCATTTGAGCGAAGAGCGCGCAGATCTCTTCTGCTAACTCGTTGCTCATCGGGAACTGTCCAAGGGTAATCTCTTCTGCCATGCGATGACAAAGGAAGAGACGTTCCATCGGAGTTTCTTCGTGCCCAATCGCCCTCCAGTGGTGCCGCATACGGAGCTTCAAACGAAGGCTGACGACTGCTTCTGTGAGGTGGCCGTGGTTCGTATCTCTGGCCTGACGCTCCCACGCGGTCATGCAATCGCAGAGTTTCTGCCGACCCTTTAGGTGGACCAAGTCCTCGTCGGACATCCCAGCACCGGAAGGATTCGAGTCGCGGTAGAGTGCGTAGCCGCTGAGCAAAGCCGGCCTCAGGCCAAGCTTGATGCAGAGCGAGGAGAGGCACTGGCCGACCTCGGTGGATCCGTCGAACTCGATGACTTGGTAGTCGCCGCTGGGGATCTGGACCGAAATGCACAGGGGAAGCTTCGTGGCGCAGGGATCTCGAGACAGCATGGTCGAAGCTTCGAACTTCGACGGTCCTTCCACTCTTCCGCCAACTCGTAGGCATCGTTCCAGCGCTTGTCCGCAGTAGCCGGCCATCCTCGATTCCGATTCTTCGATTGAGTCCGACTTGATTCCGCAGGATTCTTCGGGTTGCGTGTGCATCGTTGACCATCGCTCGATGTGCTTTCGAAGCAACCACAAGAGCGAGTATTGCTTAGGTGCGTAGAGTGGCAGTGCCAGAGCCATCAGTTTCCAAGCCTAAAACCGGAAAGTTAAATATTGTTGAGCTTCCTAGAATCTTACCTGAAGTCCATAAGGCATCGCCCCGCTGGTTAAGCGGATAAGTTGAGCGTATAGTTCGTTTTGGAGTGATTCGTGTTCCAAGGCAGTGGTTAGGATATTCTGCGCCAAATCAACATGATATTGGACGGCACCCGCTCTCATTAATACAGAAGTGAAAAGATAACACGCTTTGTCCAGCTCCACAGCCTTTTTCTTGAGGGTTTCGTCTTCGATCGTAGTCAGGGGACCCTTCATCTTCTCTTCTACGACGGTGAATACCGTGTCGTTCCACATCGGATCCCAGTTGCGGCCTCCTTCGATCATCAGCTTCTGCACCAGGGTTTCGAAAGACGTTCCGCTCATGGAATTCTCCCGGCTCATCATCTTCAGGTAGTAAATCCATTTGTCGCGGTCTTCGGTGGTGCGGAGCATAAGGTACACGGGATCGTTGTTCGGCAGTTCGATGCAGATACTGTAGTCCGCGACCGATTGGATTCGCTGGCGGCCGACAAGTTGACCTGATAACCTGGTGGGACAGAGGTCTTCATTTCCGTTCATCTCAAGCTGGGATCCTCTAGTGGTTTGCTCGTCGCTGCTTCCGGAATATTCGTCCGACGATGAGCGGCTCTTTTCGCAGATGTTGGCTCCTTTTAGATACAAATGCGACGATGGGATCTATAAGGAAGGCGTTTAGATTGAACATTAGTGGAATCATGGCTTACCTTATCATCAACGCTCTTGTAAAAGAACAATTTCGATCCAACGAGCCTTGCATGATACTTCTTCGAGTGACCGTGTTTTACTTTGTAAACCCATCCGGTCAGGAGAGCATCTATGGGCGTCGCACGCTGAGCCATTTCGCTGATCGTCGACACTTTAATCGCGTGGTTCAGAACCGCGACCCATTCGTCGGTTGTTTTCTCGCTGTCCGTTGTGTATTGCATTATTCCTTTAGTAGAATTAATCTGAAAGATCTAAGATAGAATCATTGCAAATCAGTTAATGCTTACCTGTAACCCGTGAGAACCGTTTTTACTGCTTAAGCGGCATACTGATTTGACGTCGTGGATCGGGATACGCATTATCGGCTCCTCTTCTCTAGCTTGATTTTTTTGAGTTCTGTAGAATCTGAGCTGTCCGTCCCTCAGCACCACGAAGCGCCGTTTCAGGGATTTTAATCGACTGTCGGACATCTGTGTTAAATAGCCGCATTTCTCAAACTAAAAGTTCTTAATTAAGAGTTGGTTAGAATTTTCCAGGACGTACCGTTCTGCTCGAAGGCACCAAGGATGTCCTGATATCGACTTCTTGGGTCGAGGCATCGGGAGGAACGGCATAATCGGAAGAATCGTCCACATGCCGCTCCGAGGATGTCGCCGATGCCCGGATCTGAGGAGAGCCGATGCAATAGGGTGACGCCGACTTGGATCCACTATTGCGAGATCCAAGCGAAAGGACGTCGCAGAACTAAAAGAAATGGGCTGTGTCAGAAAGCAAGTCAGATCAAATTCTGCATACCTGATCGAGATTCCGGGAGTGGTGATTCCTGAGCGGCGTCCTCCGTAGCGTTCCCATAGTGCTGCTGGCCTGGTCGTCGGCAATGCCGGTGGAGGTGCCAGGCAGAGCTTGAAGTTCGATTGCCGCCGACGACGAAGAATCGTCATAAATACTGAGACATTTTTCGGCGACCTGATGTAATCGCTGCTCCTACAAGAAAACGAATTTATCACTTAGAACGCACCGCGGGCTTTGTGCCCGCAAACAACAAACCCATTGCATAAACGGACGATGCTGTGGAAGTTGCGGCGGTTGCTGGAACGGACTTTGGGGCGACGACTTCGGCTTGATGATGTCCGTGTAAAGAGGCGTGACTTCGGCGGCGTCGTCCTCGTCGCGAACCGCACAGAAATCTGTGAGATTTACATAATCGGCGTATTTCGAGGAGTGACGCCGGTAGCGGGGATTAGGGCGATGTTCACCGGAAGGGCCGCCGTCTTCGAGGGGAGAATCGTCGTACTCGATCTCGTCGAAGATTTCATCTTCATCCTCGTACTCGCCGTAGTCGTCGTCGACTTCGTACGAGTTTAGGCTGTCCCTTTCGATCTGCAAATAGAATCAAAATTAGGCAACATTTTATGGATTCGCGTCTCTCTCTCAAAGTCTTTCCCCAACCTCAAACTTTTACAAAAATTCCTGAGCGGCGCTGAATTTCACGGGAATTTCCCGCCGCCACAAAACAACTCGGCGAGAGGGCGTAAAGTATGAGCAAACATGAACTCAAACATCAAAGAGGCGCTCAAGAAGCCGCAATGTGTCCCGCTCTCCCCCGTTTTTTCACACTCGATCGACAGTTCAGAAATCGTCGTCGGCACTCGAAAAATTAAACAACGCCAGGCTTGCAAGGAATTCAGCCACAATTTCTGTGTTTTGGATCAAAAAACATTTACGGGTTTAGGAGACCACAGACCACAGCATAAGCAAATAAAATCTTACCGTTCCTCCGCTGGTGAATCCGATTTCGTGCATCGCTTGCTGCTGCTTCGTCCTCCGCGGCGTCGGGATCGGCTTCGGCTTCTCTTCCCATGGCGAAGAGTCCGTTGTCGACGATTGGGTTTCGGTGCTGTTCGTGGCTGCGTCGGAACGCATCCTCACTAAAAACACGCGGAATGAGGAGGAGTCTTTACGGAAAATCACGAGAATCACGAATCGCGGAAAAGCTGGAACCCGAAAAACGATTCGACCGTTTAGCATTGGATGAACGGAAGAATTCCGTGGAGTCCCGAACGGAAACCTCCACCCAGCAATGTCCATGCTCAACTTCTTGCTTACCGGCTTGTTTCCGCCCCGATCGGGGGCTTCCGATGGCCGCGGACGTCGACTTCGTCATCAGGACCATCGCCGCGGCGCCGTCGATCGAGAGATTCTGGGGATGGCCGCCGGTGAGGAGCTGGAGCCGCTTTTGTGCCTCGGAGGATGCGGTGGTGTCGTCGCTGGTGAGGCCGCTGTCATCGGACGTCCGATTCTCGTCCATGAGGTCGGCGAACGTCGTCGGGAGCGCGCCCTGAAACACGAAGAATCGTAATTTTGAAGTCGAGGAGAACGGCATTCTGCAGAAACCCGAAATGACCGACTCTTAATTTGGAATCGCGACGACCGATCGATTTTATTGGGACTGAAAGTGGCTTAGACAGACAGTGTCTGCGGTTGCTGTCTAGGTGATGCTTGAACATATCCTGAGAAGTCCAGTCTTCAATAATTAGCCACGTAGGACTTCATTTGTCTAGTTCTCGACGTAAACGTGTCTAGTATTTGACTACAGTATACCAAAAGCGGCATCTAAGAGAATCAACTTTACGAAATTTGATGTCGGCAAAAAGCGACACCACATAAACCAGACCCATCCGTCTGCTCCTGAGTCTCGTCTGCCTCATTCCGTCTCGAGCAGAATAACAAATCGCGTGAGGTGACTCTAAGGAGGATGATTAATTACCCAGGGCCAATTCGGGCTTCTGCGGACAACCGCCGACCGACATTACGTGCGCCTTCAGGCGCGTGCACCCGAAAACATCTTCGGCCGGCCGGTTTTTGTGCCTTATGAATTATAACGAGTTGGTTCGGGCGAATGTTGCCCGCGGCGCGGAGGAGGCAAAAAAGGCCGTAAAGACCATAAAACGGTTGTGGAATAGTCCTCCTTTGGTGGGTCGATGATCAATAAGAAGTCCTCGGGTCCAGCTGGTGGTGGCCAAGGTCCATTCGGCGAGTCAGCCGATGGCTTGCGTAATTAAGGGTCCGACGGCGGCCGGCAGGGAGCGTCGACGCGTGAAACGCGAGCCTCGCGGGCACGCGAGTGTATTATGCATATCGAAATTAGGAAACGCGGAGAAGTGGGTACGTGGAGAGGAGGAGAGGTCTGGAAGAAGCCGCTTCCGATGGGACGAAACGCCGTTTTGGACAAGCCGAGGAGGACCATCGTCCGCAGCCTCGGGTGGTCATTAATCTTGGCGCAGAAGCCGGAATGGTCGCGACCCTCCGAGGATAAATGACATGCGCGAGGGGAGAAGAATGCAAATTTTTATGAAATCTGGCCACATCGATTGTTGGTTGGGATGGGAGATGCCAGGGCAAACATCTAAACATCCGCCACCGACTTGAAAGGCGAGAAAGAAGAGTTTGGGGTTCTGGGACCCTCGGCGACCACCCCGTGACGAATTTGTCCCATCGGCTAATTGATGAAGTGCCGCGATGAGTTGGCTTCCAGTGTTCACAGGAGGGTATCGGCGGGGAGTGGAGTGGCGCGGGCACGGAAAGTGATTGTTTTCGTGCCGAAATTAATGGTGCAACCCTGACCAGCGCTGCCGAACGCTGGTGCAAATCGGCCTTGATTGCTTCGAGTGGACCTGGGGGACTTGATATAAAAGCCGGAGGTAGCTGAGAACCGTTTAAGGCTCAAGTATGAGGAATGGAGAGACGAAGGAGGCAAGCGATCGGGGGAGAAATCGATGCCCATTTAAATATGAATCGTTTCGGCGCTGAGGGACGGACAGTTCCGGCAGGATTTGCATATCTCGCTGCTTGAAGAGGAATGCAGGCGACTTTTGGGAGCCTTCAAGGATGGCGGTAGCGAAGCGCTAAGGGCGACTATTAGAGCTTAAAACGTCAAACAATTTTTTAATTTCTAAATCAATAAAACATGAAAAATCCGCTTCGAAACCATCAAAACATCTCAAAATCTCGAAACTCATACGTCAAAGTCTGAAATTTATGCTCTCTCCGGTTTACATTCCGAAACGTTTTTTCCAGGTCGCAACAAGCGGAAGTCGTAATTCTTACGAGTTTCTTAAACACTCTAAACTCCAAAAACACTCGAATTGGGCCATTCGGAATAGAAAAGACATAACAGCGGGGGCTCGGAGAAGTCGACTCTCCGCCACCAGCTGAACCGAACTTGTCGCGCGAAGATCTTTATCACCTCGCGCGCCGTGCAATCGTCGTTATTGCCCCCGTAATGCTCCTACGGAAAACTCCTTTCGGCACAGGCGGCTAAAACCAGTCAGGCAGGCGGCGGTCTTCTTCCCTGGAAGCCTCGCAACCCCTACCGCGCGAACCAAAGAATCGAAGCGAGCAAGGGAGTAGCGGTGCAGGCGGATGAGGGACGCTTGCAAGTCGGATTAATTAACACGCGGATTGCGAAGAAAAGCGCCTTCGGAGAGTTTTTGTGTTTGCCTAACAGTCTGCTAGCAAGTGCAGCCGGACGAGAGGAGGTGGAGGCCGCGGGAGGCGTGTAGAAAACGGTTCGCGGCGAGCGGAATTGCGCTTGAGAGGAGAAGAGGCGACAGCAGCAGAAGCAAGAATCTCTCGGGAAACCGCGAATAGGCAAATGAACACGTGCCCTTCGACGGTCAAAAAGCGGTGTCGACGGTCTTTTTACGATGACACCGCCGTCGGTCGACGGGAAGTCGAGGAGAGGCTGAAGTGTTCCATTAACAGGACGGAAGAGGGGTTAAACGGAGTTGTGGGAGGAAAGGTTTTGGACGGGAAGTTCAGATCGGTTTGGTCGTATCGAAGGTTCCAAATCGGAGTATTCGGTGTGCAGACTCGAGGAGAGGCTGAAGGCTACGCATAGTTTCTCCTAACTTGGCTACATCTAAACGTCCAAAACGCAACACAAAACTTCCTGAACCCAGAAGAACGACAAGCGCCTGGGACGTGGAAACACGGCGATCCGGAGGCAGAAGAAGGTCCATTAATTTTAAATCGCGCTCGGAAGCTTCTTTCGGCGCCTCCACAAAAAACAATAAACGAAGCGAAGTGGCCGGAAGACGCGTGAAGTGACGCGCGTTCGATCGAGCTTGCGCTGATAAATTTGATCTGGCTGCAAGATAAGTCATCCCGGGTGGGGAGAATGATGTTGGACCCACGCGAGTAGATTTGTGAAAAGAGAAAAACGGAGTGATTAGTTTTCGGGCGAGATTGAAACGTTCCCGGACTGGGAGTGATTTACAAGGTTCAGAGGTGAACCCTGGAAGGGACAAAGTGGACACGCGTGGAGCACTTAATCAGCCGCTTCCACGGCGATGTCGCCCCATAGATCATGATCGATCATAAAAGACGCCGTAAATCACTTTTCCGCCTAACGTTCCCGCGAGTCCCAAGGCGCCTGTAAAGGCTTGTGCCACCAAAAGGGCGAATTAGAGTTTGGTCGTGGGGCAAACTCCAGTAATCGAGGTTTCGTGTTGCGTGAAACTTCCAAAGGCCATAAAATAGCGCAATGGGATCTATTCTCAGGAGGAGATTAGCCCCGTTCGAAGGTTGTAGAACGACTCACCGAGATGGAATGCGAGAAAAGGTGGGATTTCCTCCAATGGCGATTCTTGTCAGCACAGGAAGTGAGCGCCTTCAGTTGCGTGGCACATTTGAGATTCTGGGCACGAAGTCGCTCGTTCTGCTCCTCGAGCTGCAAAACAACCAGATTAGTTTTGGGGTTAAATAAAGCAGAGAGACGCGGGAGGCCGCTAGGAACACACACGAGCTAATTGTCGTCTAATCGAATGAGATGAAGCCTTCTTGCGGAGTCGGGAGAGGCGAGAGATCCCCTTGGGAAGCGTTTCGAGAGTTCAATCCGCGAGTTTGCAGGGCGGAGGAAGAAGGAGGAAAAGGGGCTTGTTTGGTTGGGCCTGGGAGGAGAAACTGGATTCCAGAAGGATTCGAGAGAAGAACAAAAATCGAAGTTGCGGAAATAAATAATTTAGAAGTCGCCGGGTTCGAAGTTGGGGCCAATTACGGGTGCGGTAGCCCGAGATGGGAAGGAGTATTACGTTACGCGCGGATAAGGAAAGTGGGAGTCGGGGAGGCTGGAAACCCATAAATCCGCCCGTCAAGTCGTCATCCATATGGCCCTTTCGGGAAACAAAAAAACGGCTCACAGAGTCGACAACGAAGCTGGGAGGAGTCCGGAGGAGCGCTACTCTTCAACGACCTCGAACGCCAAATGGTGACACATGCGACGTGAAAGGAACGGGGAGAACTTGGAGTTGGGATTCGAGTTGGACGGTTAGGACAAAAGCCGAATAGAAAGAGAGTTTTTTTTTGGATCCCAAGGAATCCGAAAAATTACAGATCCGAAAACTCGGTCAATGCCAGCACGGACCCTTTAATCACATCTGCGATCTTTGATAGCGAAAACGAGGATGATTCAGCAGCCCCACGGACACCTCGCAAGACCAGCATAGCGGCGTAATAAAGGGTTTGCAGCGGCGGGTTAAGAAAACCTTTGATTCCGATTCGGCGCGCTTAAAAACGAGTGCAGGCGCGTGCTAAACCAAAACTAGTTTACTTGATTTAAAAAGTTAAAAGGAATGGGTTGAGAACCGGTACTGTAGCGTTGATTCAGGAGGTGAAAAGAGAGCTGAATGGGTGTTTTCGACTGTTTTAGGAAGAAAGATTGGTTGATTCAAAGATTGAACAAAACAACTCCAAAGTCGAACAATTTCAGTTAGCTTCACCTTTGCACCCATTCTAGCGACCCTCCACTCGCTCGCCGAGCCTCCAAATACCGAAATCACGATCAGATTACCCTCTCTGCCGCCGCCTCGACCCTCGTCCAGCTCTCCGCCGCCAACAGCAGCAAATCGCGCAGCTAATTGCAATATTTACCTTCGCGCCAGGTCGTCGACATCTAAATCAGCGAATATCCGCGTCGCTCGATTGTTATCGCGTTCCCGAAAAGTGGATATTACATTTCAGGCGTCCGAATCGATGTCCGACACGGGGACCGTCCTCCGTTCCCCAGATTCGTATGCAAATCAGCGCAACGGACGTCCCGACGACCTTGTCACCGCCACCCGAGCAGCAGCAACAAGAGCGTGAGCAACTCGAGGCGGAGAGATCGGACGTTTTTGAATATTGCGATTTTATCGCGCGGCGAGCGGAGTTGCGAGGAGTTCTTATGGAATAATTAAGTTAGGGAGAAGATTCTGAAGGAAACCGGAAACGTGAGAACAGGGGGCAGTTGTTTGTGGAAGAGGAGGCGAAAAGCGGCGACGGAGGGTGTTAAGGGGTTTGAAGGGTCGAAACGAGGACAGCTCCCGGCGGGGATCCCACCTCCAAACACAAAACAAAGAGGCTGCGCGCGGGAGGAATTCGGTAATGGGCAGATGGCTGTGGCGGGTGACAAAAACGATTGATTGGTGGCCAGTGGAGCGGAGAGGAGGATGAAGAGGAGTCCGCGAGGCAAAGACTCAAGGTTTCGCGCACTTTTCTGACCGACGACAAAGGTGTGAATGTCGCCGCTTTTGTCTTCGGGCGCGGAAAGTGATCCCGAAGGGCGCGAAAGTGAAAAGAGGGCGCGGCGGCAGGTGAAATTGAGCGATTCTGACGTTTTTGAAGAGCGGAAATTGGAAAGTTGGAAATCGCATTGGTGCAGAGAGACGAAAAGTGGACATTGGAGGTAGGGTAATGAGGGAAAGAGAGTTCAGGCAAAGTGTCTGTTGGAGAACATCGGAAAGAAGCTAAGCGCGGCGTAAAGATTGAGGAAAAACACTCAAATGAAGACTCTTGAGAACGCTGAAAACACCGAAAACAGCAAATTTTTAGATCTTAATAGACTTCACAGAAAATACGCAAAAAGCTCCCAAAAAGATTCAAAAAAGAATTCACAAAAACCAGAACACTCCTCTGAATTCTCCGCCGATCGCCGACTATAGCCACCGCCAGTCCTAACACCCTTTTAGCGCCGGATTGACTCCTCCACGGCGCCTCGAACCCATCTTCTCCGCGAATGGAGTTCCTCAAAACAAACAAACTCTCTAGGTTTGCGTCCGGTGTTGCGTTTCTCCTGCAGGCGCAAACGGAGCCGAACGAACGGCGGAGAATCTAATCAACGCGATTCGATGGTCGTCGCGATAGGAGAACAGCTGGCTAATTGGATTATGTACATACAGTCCGGGGCGGCGACCGATCGAGGTAAGCGATCCGGTTGGAGAGGGCAAAAACGCGAGAATGGCCCTCGAAGGGCTCGCTCACCTCTTGAAGTCGGTTCTTCACCCATCGCTTGATTTTGGCAGATCTCTCGCTGACCAGATCGTCCGCGGAACCGGGCGACGTCGGCGATTCGGCGTTGGAGGAGGACGGAGACGGGTGCTTCTGCATGCTGCCTTGCCGAAAGGCCCGGGAGGCTCGTGGGGACGTGGAACGGATTGGGCCACGGGATCCTGGAAGCACATACTTAGCATTAAACAAAACAAATTGAATCGCGGCTGCTCGACCTCAGAAATCATTTCGCGGATCACCACGTGGGAGGCACCGTGCGAAAGCCGCGTAACTCGATCTCGCGAAACGCTTAGAAAGACATAGAATCACATGGAAATCAATTCAAACGCGAGAGGGCGGCTTTAAAACTCGCGAGGTCGCGATCCTCGGATCCGAATTCTCCATGGCGTCCGGAAGAACACCGCGGGCGCAATTAATTTCGAACGACGACGCCAGGTGGGCCGTCGCCCACGGCAACCAGCCAGATCTTCCCGCCAAAACGGGTTTGGCCGCGAGGACCGCGAGGACGCAGAGGACAAATTGGGAATGACGAATTGTTTACAAGCGCACAAAGAAACTTCGACGAACCGCGGCGCGTTGTTTATTCCTCCTCAGATGATGATGACAAATGCCAAACTTATTTCTTGCACCGCTGCGTCCGAGAAGGTTCTGCCAGGCGAAGAGGGTTCGGACGAAGGCTGGAAGGGACTTGTTGGACGCGGAGGTTGCGAAATGGCCGATTTGGAGGTGTTTGGATTAATTAAGCAGAGATTGCGAAATGTGGAAAAGACGTTGAGGAAGTTCGGATTTGTGGTGGACGAAAATCTGAGATTGAAAGTGATTCGAAATTTCTGAAGTCCTTGCTTTTCGTAGCCGGGCTTGTGATTTCAGTGTCCACCTAGGAAAGGCCTTCCTAAGCCGCCTCCTGCCGCGGTCATTCTCTCCTGACACTCGCTTTGTTTTCCCGCACCAACAGGGATTAACCGAACGCGTTCTTTCCTCCCCTGGTCACTCGTGATACCCAGAAAGCCGAAAACGTCGTCCGAGTGTCCCCCTATGACTCATGCGTTCGGGGCCGAATCGATCGCTCCAGGAAACTACGAGTCCCACACGCAAATTCGACGAAATTAATCGTCTCGAGGGCCCGCGGGCGAGTCGGTCGCCCTCTCCCGGGCCGCTTCCAGCCCCAACCCTCATAATTAGAGTTGTTGGCGGAGAGGAGCACGCGGAGGACACGAGTCGGTCAAGAATGGGACAGTGATGAGGAAACGACGAAAGGCCCTTGGGGCAATTCGGGGAAAACACCAAAACACGGAGGACGGAGTGATTAGGAGGGAATTGGGAACTCGGAGATAAAGAGGAAGCGAGTTGGGATAGACGAAGTATAAAGAAGGAGGAGGCCAGAAATGTCAGGAATGGGTTGGATTCCAGGACCAGGCGGCCGTGGACAGCCTTTCGGAGTCATTTTTCAAAGAGCGCTTATGGGGCGGAAAGGAGGAAAGCGCCTTTTTTGATCGCAGGAATTCAATTTAGACTTTGGAAGTGGAGGCTAAGGCGCCAAGAACCACCCAGAACGATTGATTATCGTGATGGGAGAGGATTATAAAGGCGATAATGGGAGAACGGAAGAATATACCTGTTTAGGACCAAATATCCAAAACCTGAAAACGCGGAAAATGCTTTTAACGGACTCTAACCTTCAAATTCCTACCTTAAGAGTTCCACAAGCCCACCACGTCGCCTCACGCCTAGCAACCTTAGCCCTGGAGCCAACAGCTGTCACCCAATCCTCTTTTCGTCCTAATCGCCTCGTCGACTGTTCCACAAAACGGATTAAACCGTACCACCGCGACCCTCGAGGACGCGTTTTCGCACGCCGCGACAGCTGCCTACAGAAAACGGGGGCGTCCGGAGTTGCGCAAGGGATTAAGCGGCACACGGGTACCAGAACGGCGCGCGCTCGGTCGACAAGTCGCCAACCTAAGACGCGCACTTCGCGCGCCCGGCCGGCCCTTGGTGCTTGTTCGGGTAATTTACTCGCGCTGCCAACCGGACGTGGGGCCATCTGCTCGCTCCTCGAGGATTAAATCGGCTCAGCGCGCGGTCCTCGCCCGGGCGAACGACGGAGATGCAGGCGACCGAACTAGAGTCAGAATTTGTCCATTTCGAAATACTTATCGCTTCCGACAATCTCGATTGAATATTCAAATTCGGAGAACGAATCACGTTGACTTCACGAGGAAGAGGAGTGACTCGGCTGAGGACTCGGGGCGACTCGGCTTCTGGGGGCCTTCGAAAGACCAACCGAGATCCAAACGGGCCGCGATTTGGACGCCAAAACGCGATTATTCACTTAGGAAGCAGATGCGCGAAAAACAAAAACAAGAACGATCGGCGGCGGATGCGCGAAATCGCCGAGGAGACCGACTTGAACGCGTAATTAGAGGCGACTTGTATCGGTAATTAGCTGAGAAGGGCAAAAGTTGAAAGAAGCGGCCGCGAGGTGACCCCGAAGACGACGACGGATCTAATTAAAAGCCACTTTGGACGCCCGAACGCGTCGGAGGGCCAAAACGGGCGGTCCGGGAAACGTCTTGGATTGCAGGAAATTGCGTTTCGAGGAGCGGCGGATGTAAATACAACAAAGTATCTGTAGAAGAAGGAGTCAGAGGCCGCGTTGACGTCACAGCCGGGTTCCGGAGGTTAACTGCCGCCTTGCGTGACGCCGTTTGGAGTTGGTTCTGTGGAATGCGCGAAGAGGCAATGGCTGAAGGACCCGGATATTGGCCTGAATGGGCTGGAAACAGTCGCTTCGGACGTATAGTGAAAAGCCTGAAACTCGAAAAACGGAGATCTCAGAGATCAGCCGCCAACCGAACTAGCGTTTAAAAAAGTTTCCGGTTTCAAATTGGTTTTGTCGGGTGACTAATTACCGTTGGGAATTCTCGCCAATGATTGTTCTCAGGCAGTCGTAAACATTATTTAGAGACAGAAAACAGCTAAACCGAAAACCAGAAGATCCCAGCGATCCTGCAAACCGCAGAAACACAACGCTCGCAACAGGACCGAATCGCGCAGATTCCTCCGATCACCCGGTCCTTGCCTCCTCCTCAGATCTTAATCAGCCGCCTCCATTGTCCGGCGGGGGCCGCACGCCCCAGGAGGGTCAGCCAACGTCAATCAGGACATCTCATCTAATCGTGAATCCGAGACATAGCGTGTGATTAAGTGCTTATGCAATTAGCGGCAAACGTCGAGCGAGAGGTGTCCCCTTACAGTCAGTTCTTCGCCGTTTCACACATCTGCTAGTGCGCGAAAACAATAACAAAGAGCTGACCTCTCCGGTTAATTAGCGCGTGCGAGCGAGAGGCCGAGGGAGGGAAAAGTGACAGCAGAAGAATCAATCCAGAGAGCACATTAGGCACGAGTAAGAGCACCCCAGAGGACAAACAATACTTCCGCCATGCGTCAGGCGTCTTTTCCCAGAAGATGCGCAAAAAAGAGAGCGAAATGCAGTCTGCAGCACCACACACATCGATCCGGAGAACCGCGGAGAAGCCCGAAACGCCGGCGGCCACATAAAATTAAATCATTAAATCCTCTCATTTGCATTTGGCCGGAGGGGAGCTGCTGCCGCTGCGGGTCCGGAGGATGCGAGGATTCGATTTGGAGCAGAAAGACAAAAAGAGGAAAGAGCGAAGAACGAGTTGGGTTCCGAGATAAGGAGTTTATGGAGTTGGAAGGGCGGAATGGGAGAATTTCGGTCGGAAGAGTTCTTCAGGGGTGCCGGAAATAAGGAAGAGATGCAATCTTGAAAATATGGAAATCGGTTGGGAAAGTGATTTTTGAACTCATTTTTTGACAACCTGATAATCACGGTTCGCAATATTCGGCGCCTTTCTTGTGGTCCAACTTGGAAAGGTTTTTCGCTAGCTCATGGTGCACACGCCAGGCAATAATGCGCTCTCGCGGATTCTGCATCAAGATCTAAAAAATAGGTGTTTGAAGACATGAACAGAAGGAGCTCTCACGTCGATGAAAGTTGGCAGAGCGTCGGATCGCCCTGATTAAAGCGACCCTTCAGGAGGCGAAACTTCGCCATGGAAATGCTTGTGTCTTCGAACCATCGGATTGCTTCTGCAATACTACTCTGTCCCGCAACGCCGATCTTCTCCAGAACGTCTTAAACGGTAATTGCTACGAAGTGACTCGTTTATAATCAGAGTCAAGGCGATAAAATTCCACTCACCGCTCGGGAGACAACAAATGTTTTTTAAACATGAATGGCAATATTCGAATAAATGGATGGCAACATGAACAGCATTGACAATATTCGGCGGCGTACTTGCGTTCAAATTTGTATTCTTTCCGGAGGTCG
Organism: Steinernema scapterisci; assembly: GCA_000757745.1. Taxonomy (NCBI): domain Eukaryota; kingdom Metazoa; phylum Nematoda; class Chromadorea; order Rhabditida; family Steinernematidae; genus Steinernema; species Steinernema scapterisci. The sequence continues at coordinate 181,717 of KN166174.1, forward strand.
ATAAAAAGGTATCCCGCGAATATCTTCTCATCCGAACACTCCTTGGTTTGGTCACACGCCAGGAAAAAATGCGCTCCTGCGGGTTCTGCATCATGATCTAAAAAATAGGTGTTTAAAGACATAAACAGGTAAAGGACTAACGTCGATAAAAATTAGAAGAGCGTTGGAACGGAACTTCGCCATGGGAATGTTTGTATCTTCAAACCATAGCAGTGTTTCCACAATACTGCACAATCCGGCAACGCCGAACTCCTTCAGAACTCCAAAAACTGGCAGGAACGCAAATTGTTGAAGACTTTGTTCAGGGTCATCAACTAATCGGAGAATGCGTTGGTGCCTTCCCAGTAAAATTCCAGAACTTTTGACAGTTCGTGCTGGAGTTCCTTGCAAATCCTTCTAATCACCCGCAACCTAAACATAAAAAAATGGAATTAAGGTCAGAGAAAGGCCACTTACCATTCCCAAAATGCCGAAACAAACTTTTCTGGCTTCCCCGAATTATCCGATCGAAGAATTTTGTGGACCTGCTCCAGCCGCTGGACGGAAAGACCATCTTGAGGGTGCACGACATGTGTCGGCACTCGGTCTTGTCAAAAATCAAGTTCTTGCCTTAAAATTACGGCTATGAATAAGCCCGTTCCTGATGATAGTAAACGCGCCATAATTCCACCCATCCCTCATCTCCGAATTTCAGAAATCTTCAAATTTTTTATCCAAAGATCACTGCTCCCCTGCAGCAGAGGTTAATCCAATCGTGGGAATAGTCGCTGAGATTGCGTCTTTGTTCCTGGAAATCCTCATTTTTTGTTCCAAATGTTTCAAGAAGCCGCTCCTCATTAACTCCGGCGCACTACTTCTTCCTTTTGCCTGATTGCTCGACCCGAAATTAGATTCGCCTTTTCCACTCGGCGCATCTTTGCCCTCTCTTTTTCCTTTTCGCTCCTCTTTTTGGATCTTATTAATTGCGATCTGATTGTCTTTGGATTCCTTCGGAAGGCCGCTCTGCCTTGGTCTTCGCTCTTCTGGGCTGTTCCGGAACCCAATCAAAGGCGCTGCAATCAAGTATGCAGCAAAATAGAATCTAGAATTCGGGACGTTTTTGCGGCTGCACTTTTAAGGTTAAGCTTGGCCATAAAAAGAATGTTTTGGCGTGGATTGGGTCTGTGATGTTTGTCTGGGTTCACGAAGGTGAACTTATAGCGCCTTGGCCATACAACGAACCCAGACTCGTATTATAATATGGCATTCGCGTAGTTGAGGTTTTGGTTTTCCCGGCCGTGATTCCGAAAACAAATTGCGCCCAGTTCTTTGTTCCGCTTGATTGATGCAGAATCCAGATAGTCCGAAAGTCCACCACCTTCGGGCGAGCAGCTGTCTAAACATACCGATTCCGCTAAGGTCGCTTGGTCTTCCTTCCTCCGCTCTCCATCACTCTTCTTCGACTCGCTATTGTTTCTGACTCCGATTAATTCCTGTTTTTGTTGGCAGACGCACTTTTCAGGGTTCTTCCGCAAAAAGCCAACAGGCGTTCCTAGATTTCGTCGTCCGGCATTCCTTCCAGATCGCTCTCTGTTCTTACTGATGCCAAATTCAAATGCTCTGTTTTCGGCTGCCAAAACCCGAAAAACCTTTTGTTTCTCCGCTTCCATTATTTCTCTCCGTTTGCTTGCGAACTCTCTTTCCAGGTCCACAAACAAACAACTTTTGTGGAATTCAAAAGGCACGTATTTAAATCTCCTCCGTTCCCAGAACACAACAGTTTGCATGTACGCATCGACGACTTCCACCCACCGCCTAATGAGGCTCACCTCCGAAGCCACGTATCCTCTCTTCCGTCACATCCCCCTTTCCAGGATCTTTTGTCCTATCTCGACTCTGCTTCCAGGGTGCACAAGGCAATTGATGTCCGTCTGTCTTCGATGTTTGGGATCACGTTTCGTACAAAACAAACATTCTTTCTTTTGTTGTTTCCGAACGGCGCCGTCGTCTGCGTGGGCCCAACGCGGAATAGCCTAACGTGTTAATTGTATTCGTCATGTGGGGGACGCAGATTAACCCTCCTCGAGGTAACCAGCTTAACCTAATTAATCGCGTTCTCGGCGTCATTCTCGCTTCCCCGGCAGTCCGCTTCCACCTTCCCTGCTCGCCCGCCGATGACTCGCGCGACTCCGGAATTCTGTTTTTGACGCGTTTTCCGCTTTAGCGCGTCGTTTAGGTTAGATTGTGAATGCCCAAGAGGACAAACTGAATGCTGCGGATTCTCGAGCGCCGAGGGCCTTTGATTCAGTTTGGGTTGGACTTCGTTCGGCGTGAATTGCATTAAAATTCAATTGTGGTTTTGTTCTCGAGGAGTGAGTCAAAAGACAGTTCAGTTGACCTTACGCTTGTGGGTGGGTGTACCTGACGTTTCGTGGTTGCGAGCAAAGATTCTCTGAAGGCTCGTGCAGCTTCTGTATCATCATCTTAATAGCCGATTCGGGTTCAAATTTGCCAATTTTTGAATTCAAAGTTGGACTGGCGGCGTCTCGATACACCTTCAGCTAAGCAATTACTCGTTAAAGCTCCCCCTTTTCCTCAAGTCGATGTTATCTTTCGTTTGTTTTCTGTAGCTAGTTTCTAATTCCGCGGTTCGGTCCAATGGATCCATTTGAGTGAACCGAAGCTTTGCGAAACGAATATTTTTTGCTTTTGCGTTTGCTGGAAGACGCGGACGGATTTCGGAAGTTTCCGCGCCGTTTGGCTCCAGACCCAAGTAAAAGTTTCTTCCAAATCAACTGGACTTCTTTCCTCACTTTAGGTCTTATCCCGTTTTCCCGCGAAAGTTCCTACATTTCACTTTGCTCCTCCGAGGACTCGAGAACACGTGACCACGAGTTTTCCAGCCCAGACATTCCGACACCTTGAAAATCGGCGATTTCCGTTTTTCGGCTTTTTCCATTTGCCGCCTGGGTAAACTCGGCGAGGTTCGAGTGGTCTTTGGGCGTTTTTTTTTCTTGATTTTCAGATACGATTTATTTTCCACGCGGCACTTTCCAGGCGCTGGATTCATTCTAATCCTCGACTTGGAACATCTCGGAATTGAGATTGTAGAAAGCTTGTTTTCGGCTACACAATCTTGATTCGGTGTCATGATTCGCGAACGTTGCAAGAATCCAGCAGCCCCCGGACGAACAAAACGACGCCGATTGTTTATTTTGAAAAGAGATTCCGGAGGAGCAAAAAGACCCGCGATTAGCCGCAGAGTGTTTGTTTGAAAATTGTCTTTGTGGGGAATTAGGACGTCTTGTTGCTTTCTGAGATCTTATTTTGCATATCCTCAATTCCATTTTGTGCTAGATGCCGGCGAACGAAAGTCGAGAAAGATAGTCTCGAAGTCTTGAAATCCTGAGCGCAATCAGCCGCAAACGGGTCCCATCTGTGTCCTCGCCGCTTCCGCGTTCTTCCGGTTGTCGTCCAAAAAACGCCCTAACCTAACGCTGAACCCGGCCTAATCGAGTCTGACGCGCCCGCTAACCTAAACTACGTTTGGGACATTTTGTTTTCCCGGTCTCCAAACAGCTGCAGTTCGAGTTTCCGAATATAGCTTTGGTTCTTAATGCTCTCTGAGCAAACGTGGGCGTTTGTTGCGCTTCGCTTAACTCGATTTGAAGGTTTTGTTCGGGATCAAAAAGCGAGGAAATCAAGAAACGAGAAAACACCTGAAGGAGGCGAAGGAGCGTTTGGATGGACTCTGGTCGGAACTTGTAGTCCAGAAAGAGATCGAAGTACGACGCCTTACAGAACCTTGTTTCTAGGTTAGGAACCCACGCATAGATTCAATTCCCCCTCGAATCTCTTCCCAGCAGCTGCAATCGGAACTCTTGTTTGTCATCAGTCATATCTTCTCAATCTCTCTCCGATCGATCTGTTTTCTAGTTGCTCCTCAATTGCTCGTTTATGTTTTGGGTTCAACAATTCACCCCGTATCCCCACTTTGTATGCATCGAACCAAAGTGCAGATGTGCCGAGACCCAAAATTCTTTTGTCCCCAAGTGTTTTCATAATTCAAGAAGCACTTTGAAAGCGCGAAATCGTCGGTTTTTCGAATTTTGAATATTGTGTAGCGTGAGTGTAAGAAATCGAGTCGATGAAGAATGAGTTCAACGCGGTCACTGCCTACAGAAATTATACTTTGATGGCAATTCTCTCCTCTCTGGCGCTGCGTATGAATCCTTTGCGCATTTGTTGTTTTTCGTCCTCCATCTGGCCCTCATAGATGCGTAGATGAAACCAGATCCTCTGTTTGACGCATGAAGAATCTGAAAGGCCCGTTATTAAATTTTTGGGCACAGGTTCCCCTATGAAAGTCATACACAAAACCCCTACGGAGGTCCAATTGCCATAGGGGTCACAAGAAAAAACATAAAAACAAATATGATGCTGGCGAATCTGACGCGTTCCTCTCTTCTTCTGTTCTTCGATTTTGGTTGATTCGGCTTCGGACGAGTCAGCGTATCCTTGGAATCCTGAAAAACGGTTGGTTAACACCGCCAAAACGTGCAATTTTTACCTTGCTCCCGGCCTCTTCTGCAGGCCGATTTTTGTGACGTCCGGCGAGCGCTTCGAGTCCATCGTCGGATCCGAAAATTGGACGAAAACGAAGCGATTCGCGTTGCCAAACGTGAAGCGGCGGACGACGAAATTCCACGCGAACACACGCGACGACGACGACCGCGCGCGAATCGCCGAACGCTGGAGCGGCCCCGGGAAGGACGAAGAACGCTGGTTCGGGACGACGGTTTCTCAGCGATTCTGGCGCCGGTTTGCAATCCATTTTCACCGATCAACACGAGCAATTTGTGTCCTCTTGAATGAGCTACGGCGCACTGAAAACGATGCACGGAAAAGGGTCGAAAACGGCAAAAATACGCAAGCATTTCGCTGGGGCTTTCTCACCAATTTCGCTCCTCAGCAGCGCCGGCCACTTGACTTCCTTCGAAGATCCCTGCTAATCTCGGCTCCTGAATCCCAGACCAAAAGGACAAGCGCTTCTCAGCTGAACATAAACATCGTGGACCATCGAAAAGAGCGCCAGAGAACCCGTGTGTTAATTGGCTTTGACCTCATTTTCCCATTTCCGACCTAACTACAGATTCGCGTCCTTGAATCCCCAGCCTCCCATACCAGTCCATTCTCTCCTCCTACCGACTCCAGACTAATTAACTCAATTCGCTATTTTCTGTTTTCGGTTTCGCGCACGATTCGGCGTCCAAAACATCGCCGCCTTCTCAGTTCTCACCTCCACCGCCCTGTTTTTCGTGGGAATTCCTTTCAACGGTCCCAGACTGAAATTGCGTCGATTGCGCATTCTAAGTGGATGTTTAGCGATGCAGGTGTTCGAGCAGAGATCCAGCTGCTTTCGTGTCCTGTTCTCAGGGTTGCGTGTTTAGGTTGAATCGTAGTTTCGAGACTGGCGCTGGGCGTTTTCGAGATTTGCTAGATTAGAAAGAGGGCTTTTAATGAATGCTGAGAAGAAGAATTTCGCAAGTTCCTTGTTGACTTCAAGTGGTGTAATTTCCAGCGCGTACTTTGGGACTTTTGAATCGTGTAATCGAGCAGCTCTCTCGCAGTTGTTAGTTTCTAGGCTCTCGTCCCTGTTCCCCCATCTCCTTCTTCTTATTCTTCTTCTTTCCCGAACTTTTTTGTTTTCTAAACACTTTCAATTGCCGTTTTCCGCGCTTAGGTTCGCGCAGTCCGTCCAGGGATCTTCTCCCCTAAATGCTAATTTTTGTGCCCTTCGCCGACGTCAGTCATTAGCGCCAGCAGCATTTCAGAACGTCCTCTGGGATTCTTTTGTTGCATCTTCCAGCAGTTAATGGGCCGCTTTCAAAAAATTGGAGAAGGGTCGATTAAAGGTCAGCTTGCTAACAAGTTCCTGCGTCTTTTCGGCATCTAAGCTTTCCGCTTCCAAAACACAAACATCTTTTGATGATTCCTGAGAACCAAGAACATCCCACAGTTCTGTTTCATTTAACATCGTGTCCGTAGCGCAAAATGCTGTTTTCCTGTTCTCACAAGAATCCTAAACGTGTCCATTGAATCTAATTTGTTTCCCTTAGCGGCTTTTCACGCGGCGCATCAGTTGGACTCGCCACAATGCGTGTTGGCGATCACGATTCTAGGCGACCTTTGCGTCCTACAGTTCGAAGGACGAACCAAATGCATCACAGTGAACATAAGGGTCAATCGGAGTGTGCTCCTAGCACCTTTCGCTCGATCCGAGTTCTTCTCTACTTCTGGTCCTCAACAAACGCTATAATTTTCGCCGCATTCCCACGGTATACATAATATTCGCCTCGTCGAGGTTGTCATTCTCTCCGACAACCGAAACAATCGCGTTCTTGGGAAAAAGGTTGTTTTGTCGCGGTCAACACGCTCGATCCCACGATCTTTGCTTCTTGTCACCACGCTTCCCGTCACTCCCAACATTCTGACGTTGCAAAAGCAGTCCTACCGAAATCGTCGACGGCGACGTCGGAGTTCCGATTGAGTTATCGTACACACATCATCGAATCCGATTAGAATCGCCGACTTCGAGACGTTTTGATTCGATTTTGAGAGCGAATTGCGCTTAATTTTCCCGAGATCGGAAGCTTGCGGATGGTCCTGAGAGGACAAAGGGCAGACTGGCCGTTATCGTGCGCAGCTCCAATTTCGAATTTCTTTGATATTTTTCAAAGGTCGGAAAATTAATTAGAAGTTATTGTGGGGCGTGGGGAGAAGAAGAAAGGTCGGTTAGGTGGAGTGGTTGATTGGTTGTAGGGATGCTGGTGAACCGAGGCTAGGTTTAGGGGAGACTCTACTTTGGTCTCAATTTGTTTTGATTCTGGCGCGTCTCTCGGTCTCTGGTCGTCAGAAACTTTTCCTTGTTCCGGATTAGCTTACATCTGCAGCATGATTCAATCTCAACAAATCCCTGCTTAAGATCACGAAATCCAGATCTAAGAAGATTTCTGGTCCCTGCAACAGTAATTCTAAGCAACTCCTGCAGACCAAAAAACGGCTTTTCCGAATTCTGTAGTCTTTCTTACTATGCTTGCGTCAACAAGATTCGAACAAGAGAGCCTGAAGTTTTACTTCTTAGAATCGGAAAACAAACGTTTGTTTTTAAGCTCAACGAGTAGATATTTTATTGCCGATGATAACTTAGGGATTCTCGAGAAATTAGCGAAACTGCAGTCCAAAATTAGGATTTCAAGATTTCCATCGTGCTGTTCCTGCAAATCCAATGCACTCCGAGCTACACTCCTATTTTGGGCGACTCGAATCAGCCACGCTCCTCCGGGTTCTTTCAGCAAACGCACGCGTGGACACATCAAGGTAATTAAATGCTGACGTTATGCTTTTTTATGCAGAGAGACAGGAAGTCGACGTGAAAGATTCATGCGCTCCATTTTAATAACCTGACCTTCGAAGAGGCGTGAGAGAACGAGTTGGGACGCAGGTAGGAGTGTTCGCGAGAATGGCGACTTCAAAGAACTCGCAATGTAGTCGCGAGCCGAAAGAACGCTTTCCGGATCTCCGCTCGACTCGAAATGTTTAGTTTCAAGCACTTCTAATCTCGGTTGAACCCAATTAATCCCGGAAACGTCTTGGAATCTTTGTGGGGCAAGATTAACCCCGAGCGAGATGTTCCCAAGTTCTGCTCCAGACATCCCGAAACGTCAGCCGCCTCGCGTGGGACTTTTTCCTTCCCACTCCGAAGACAACGTCTTCAGGTTACTCAGAACATAGAATATCTCGCGACGAACTTTTCTAAAGCGGATTAGCGTTTCCCGGCTAAAAAGGAGACTTCGGGATTCCGAGATTACCCAAATGTTCTCCGCACTCAATTTGCGTCATTTCAGTTCCAGGGGCCTCTTCGAATCGCTGTTCCTCGACGCACACATCCACGTCGCGTTGACCCAGGTGATTCGTGTTTTTGCGCAGAAACAACACAAATTATCTCCCGAATCACAAGGCAATTTTCTAAAGACGATCCTCGGATTCCGCCTCCCGTTATCCGCCCCTCTCAGCCCGTTCCCCGAATCCTGTTTATCTCGACGTGTTCGGCTAATTTCGGTTGACTTTTCGAAATCGTCGCCGTTTTTCTGGTTTCCGGGTGAGAAGTCTAGCTGTTATTCTGAACCCGATTTCCCGTTCCGCCCCGTTTCCTAGCGTACCTGTCGACTAGTCCATTTCGACATGTTTTTGAGATTAACTACATTTGCATGGACTCCATTCGCTCTCGATTGTCCCTAATATTATTTTCGGTCGGCGTGTTTCTACGTGAATGTTCCGCCCTTGGGTAAACTCCCGGGACGAGTGACGGAGAAAACAAGTTTTGTTTTGGAAACGGGTTTGAACTTGGACATATTATTTCCTTAGGTTCGTAGGATCTGACTCACCCACTCTTCTCAGTTCCCACCTCCCCCGAACCTTTTCTCGGTCCTTAAAAAAGCAAAGTACTCCGATCTCGTGCAGCTGCCGCATTAAACTATGCAAAAAACGAGTGCAAACTTAATAAATCTGCACTTTTTCGTGCGAACCGCGCTTCTGAATGAATCCAGTCCACTTCTCCTCGGGCGACTCCTCTAATTGCGGTCTCACCAACGCCTTCTTCTGATGCGCTTCCGGCATTAAGCTGACCTCAAAATAGCCGCGTGGCTAATCCCTCCAACGCAAAAAGACGCTTCTGGTCATCTCTGATGTCACATCGCGACCAGTTTGTTGCGGTCTCCCCGCTACCGTAGGCCCCGGAATCTCTTGTCGGCCCCGGCGTCGTCGTCTTCAAAGACAAATCCCGGACGTCGAGCGGCCCGAACGCACCCGACTGCTGGCGCCGCTAATCCAATTTGTGCCCACAGGGCGTTTATCAGCTTATAAACATATGCACGCGCGTGCATTTTCTCCTTCGCCCATTTTCTAATTGCTTCGCGTCGGCGTCTTCGCTCGTCTTGGGCATTTCGGGCTAGGCACGTCCCTCCCGACCTTCATGGACTCTGCCCCTCCAGAAGTCACCTCGTTTTCGAGATCCGCCGACGATAGGCGCCGCGCTTAATTATTTAGACCTCGGATTCATTGACCGAAATGAGGTTTCCGCTGTTTTCTTCCGCCTGCCGACCGCGTTTGGTCTCCCGGAGATTAGCTTCGTTTGCAGCTATTTTCGAGAGGAATCTGAAGACTCAAAAAGCAAAGCAGAATTCGAAGTGGCGACCTATGAGACTTTAACCGCTTGTGGCCTTGGGACATTCTCATCCTCTGAGAAGAGTCTGAACTATTCCGGTCCGTTGTTTTCTCAGACTCCCTCAGTATTCAAATTCTTTCGGACGGACTCAGGTCACTTTTCTCCCGACTTCCTCCTCGCTTATTTTGACTTTTTGTTTCTCAAGAGTGTTTTGTAGGCTTCGGATATTCATGAGATCCACGAAAGGTGTTCTTCTGAGATTTTGGAAAAACAGGATTTTTCCGGGTTTCTTCCCGAAAGAACACTCTTGGAGTTTGGAGGTCTCAGCGATGGACGTTCTGAGATTGTCCGGGGAGTGCTGTTCTGTGCTGAACGTGGTTTGTATTTAGTCCTTTGGATCCACAAAGAAGTCCGTGCAGGAAAACAAAAACAAGAAGATTGTTCTTTCGAACCGTTTTCTTTGGCATTTACCCGAAAGCCATTGAGATGAACTTTTCTTAAGAACGTCCGGTTAAGCGGTCAATCGGGGTTAAGCGGGGCTGCTGAGTAAGCACGCGATCCGGAGATTTTGTCGTCTCAAGCCGTTTTCGTCTATTCCCTAAAATCATACTCCAGCACCCAACATCATCTCCTTCACCCCCGTTCACTCATTTCCCGTTTGCCACTGTACCTTCCGACCAAAACATCCTTTTTTCACTCTTTTTCTCTATTTCCCTCTACCGTAATCCCTTTCAAGTCGGAAACTGCTTCGTTATCTCCAAGCGAATGTAAACAAACGGTTTCCCAACTTCTCCATCTCCACGTCGTCTTCCGCATCTCAACCTTCGACAGCACCTCTCGATTCAGTTCAATTCTCCAGTTGCCCTTTTCTCCTTTTTGTGTTATGCAGCCTGCAAATCCACTTCCTCGGGCATCTTTTGCTGTTTACCCTCTTCCGCACGCACCGACCTTCTTCCGTTCCCCACGGCCATTCACGGAACATTCTTCGTCACAAAACTTCTCGGAAGCGTTCATTCATTTGAAAGATTAGAAGCGACGTCGCTGATGGCCGACGACCAGAAGACGCGTTAAGCGCTAATTGGCAGCCGGGCCTTTTTGCTATTTTTGGAGCTGCTTAAAATGGCTAAATTCGGAAATTCTTGTTTTGAATGCCGTTGCAGAAGCACCCCGTTTTTGCCTTGTTTTCGCCACTGCGAGCATCTTCAGTTTTCCAAATTCGGACGACCACGAATTCGCAGAGGATTCTTGGAAACTTCGAAACGGCACTGGAGAACACTCGGGGTGCCTTTTCCTCGTCCGCGTGTTTCTATTTTTATTCGCGATCGTCTTCTTACGTCTCAAAACTCTTTAATATCCCCCGAATAACACAGTTCTTCTTACGCGAGGCCGTTCTCCTTCGTCATTATCCAAGATCAATGACTGCGTTGTTTAGATTTTCCCAATCCAGCACTGATCTGCGCTTATTCTCGGCACAAACAAGCGTTCTAACAAGCGGGCGTGAGCGGGCGACTCACTTTTGGAAGCGCTTAGCCGTCTCCGATTCCAGTTGCGCCATCAAATAACTCTCTCCTGGGTGACGCAAACACAAATTAGTGTGGATATTATTGGAATCACCCCCGCCGTTGTTTGTGTTCCATGACTTCCTTCTCTCCCTCTTAGATCCGTGCTCTCGGGCTTCCTTGGTTCCCTCCAGACGCCCTGCGTAGAATTGTCCTCTCGGTCCACAAAGAATCTCTTGTGCTCAAGGATAACGAAGTCCAATTTTCCGCCTCTTTCAGTCTCAATCGCCTTGCAACTCTCTCGTTTGGGGATTGTGCTCTGATTCTCTTGTGGCGTCTTAAATGCCTCTGCTTTGGTTCCAAGATTGCTTGAGGGAGAGCAGTCTCGGAAACTGGAAAGTCCGAGGCGATGAAGAAAGGATTCTAAGTAGCAGACATCAAGACACGTTTTTTTGATTAAATTTAGGCGATTTGACCAAAAAACAATTTTGCGTGGACGAAGGTCAGAAGGTATCTCGACGGCCGCGGCGATCGATCTTCGTTTCCTCTCGAAGACGACGTTGTTACAATGTAGGGCAACGCTTAACATCGCGTTATTACCTCCTCTTGCTCGGCCAGCGCTGCTGTCCACACCACCTACATAGAATTCCGATTCCGCTCCGCACTTCCGCCCAAACCTTCCCACGGCGATTGGTCCCGGAGCAAATTGTTTGTTATGTTGCATGTGACTGAGTACAAATGGTTCTTTCTTAGCAGCGGAGGTTCTGGGAACAACGTAGAGTTTGACAATCTGGTCATGCGCTCAGCCTACACCAGGTTCCTTCGTCCTTTCGCGCAGACGCACTAAATCCAGTTTATCGTTTTCGGTTTTTCTCCAAAACACTTTTATGCATTCTAATCGTCATTTGGGGAGATCGGCCTCAAAATACAGTGTTTGCCCCTCCCTCGGGTCCTCCGGGGTGTCTTTGGAACCGCGTTCTCCGGACCTCCCGACAGTTTGTCACTCTGACACTTTTCAATCAGGCCCCTTCTTGTGTGCGTGCATTCCGGCCCCTCCGGCGACCTCGCCTGCACCGCCCAGTTCTCTGCTTCCCCGACTCCATCGTTTATTCCTGCGTCACTATCAAAACCTGCGCGCATTATCCTTGTTCGGCCCTTCGGGCGGCCCGTGGGAGTGCTTCGGTCATTTAGCCTTTCGCGTTTTTGAGTTAGCATACGCTAATGGGCGCTGGAAGCGCAGCAGAAGACGAGGAGGAACCCATATGGCCCATTTTTATGCATAGTCGCTAATTCGACTATTGAAACGAGTTCGATTCATCATCGTCAATTGGGACTCCGGACTCCCGCCTCATCAGCGCACTCGCTAACCGAATCCCGGAGATCTCGCGTCCCAATCTGGGCTCTTCCCGGCTCATCGTTTTGCTCCTAATAATCACGAAGACGCCGTCGCGATTTTCCCCGAACGTTCCCATGTAACCCTATAGCCCTTTCACCGGAGTTACCACGCCGCGACTCCTCTCGCTCTAATCTTCGTCGCCTTGGACACTTTACACTTCTAAAATTAGCTTCCAGTTCCTCCGTCGCGTTCCCTAAGGATCTAAGTGGCCGTATTATTCTCGAATTCACGTTGCGCAATTATTCGAGAGGCGCGGAGTCTCAAAACAATGAACTCCTCGAAGTTTGCGTCCTCAGATCACGGCCTTCGTGCGGTCGCGTGTCTCTTCTTCAGGTCCTTTCCACGGTCGCCTCAACGCAATCTACCTAGCGCATAGAACACTCCCTCCCTCCTGTTTTCGCCCGAACCCCGGAATATTCGATCGCTTGAATAGATTTCACAAGTTTCCAAATTTCCTCGTCATTTCGTGAATTAACCACAACTACCGTAACCCCGCGGTCTAAACTACGTCCACGGTCCGAGTAAACGCACGTCGTCAGCGGCCGTCAATCAATCGTTTAATAACTTCGAGTTCCCGGCGACCACAAATCTCCGCTCCTCCACTCCACGAGTGTTTTCCCGTGTGCTTTTTGTCTTTTGGCGTCGTCGCCACGCCTGCACCAACCAAAGATCGTCTTCGACGCCGAATTAGCCGTTCTCTCCTCCTCGAGGGGCCCTCCAGGAGCACTCCTAGTCGCCCGCCGTCACTTTCCATTGTTTTCTGCGTTTCTCATTGTTTTTTGTCTCGGCAGCCGTCGAGAACCTTTTCGGAGAACTCTTCTTCCCGAGGGTTACTTTCCTCCCCTCGCTTAATCTCCGCACTACGATTTACATAATTAACGCCGCCAACACGAATCTCCGGCGGCGGCGGTCGACAACTTCTCAAGGCCAACAGCTTGGCCACGCGCGAATTCTTCTTTCTTGGATTCCTCTAAAAAGGAATCATAAAGGGTTCTATCAACTCATGATGCATCAGAGCCCAGTGTTCCCTTTGAATAATCACATTCCTCGACTAGGGGTCGAACCCACCACCTCTGTCGTGTCGTCCCGACGCGTTCGCACTGCACCACACAGCATTGTTTCAATTCAAGAGGCAACACCACCATACTCTCATTCGCATCATCGCGTCGACTATTTTCGAATTAAATCTTCCGTTTTTCGTGTTTTCAAGTTTTATTTTTGGGTTCGCGCGGCTGAATCGAATTCGCGATCGTGTTTCTGGCTGTTTTCCGAGCTCCATTTTGTGTCTTCACCTCTCCGAGCCCCTGTCAACTAACCATCTCCTCTCGTTTCAGTATGCTCTGATGGACAGCCAACAGTTGATGGCATGTGCCACCTTCGGCATCGCCCTGATCGGAGTCGCGGGCAACGCGGTCTCCTTCTACATGTTCTCCCGGCCCTCGATGAGATGTTCCTCGGTCAACGTGCTCCTCTCGGCGCTCTCGCTCGTCGACCTGAGCCTCCTCATCCTCTCCATACCGGTATTCGTGCTGCCCGTTCTTGACGTCTGGTAAGTTCAGTTTCCCCGGTTTTCCTGCTTTCGCGTACTCTCAGCGCTCGCAAATCGTAATTGAATTGAACTGGGATTGGAAGAGGAAAACGCGTCGGCAGACGCTGAATTCAAAACAAAGAAGTTTCCGTGGATTCGACTCGAAATGACTGAGCAAACAGTTCATTTCGAGGTGCTTGTGCTTAACTACAGAGAGCGGACAAGGCCTGGGATGGGAGCAATTGGAGTCTCGTTTCGGGTGTCCTTTCCGCGCATTTAATCCAAAACAAATTTCAGGGACAAATTTGAAATTTCAAGAGGAGCCTGAAAGCAGATGGGACTCGTTTCCCCGTTCGTGGGCGTTTCGTAGCTGGAACCGTTGTTCCGTAATGAACTGCGTTCCTTGAACGTGTCAAGGGCGATTTGAGGCGACGAACGCGGTTTATAAAACATTCAGAGATTTCTGATTTGATGAAAATTGTGTTTTTCGGGAGATTATCTCGTTAAGGGCACAGGCGTACGTTGTAAGGACACTCTTGGACTCCACGAGAGTCCACAAAAACGTCCATAATACAAGTGTAAATCTACGGTCTTCCAAATGGTTTTTGTTGTTGGAGACATTTTCGGGATGATGTCAAGCGAGCTTCGTTTTTTTTTTTT
>KN166174.1:196043-257281 GCA_000757745.1 Steinernema scapterisci
CCAAATCAAGCGCTAAACGCGATTATCTCTCGCCAGTTCATCTACGACCAGAGCTTCCCGGGGGAGTCAAGGCGGATAAAGAGGCAACTAAGCATCCTTGGTGATTTCAGGGAAAGTCGCGAGACCCACGTGGAGTATCTCGCCTACATGCTGAAATACGTGTATCCGGTGAATCTGATGATGCAGACCTGTAGCATTTACATCATGGTGCTGATTACGGTAGAGCGCTGGACAGCCGTGTGTCGTCCGCTCCAGGTGAGGGTTAAAGGCCGCCGTTCACACCTTAACATCTCCAATTCAGGTGCGAATCTGGTGCACTCCGCGAAAGTCCAGGACGGCGCTCATGTTAATTGTCTTCTTCGCCGTCCTCTACAATCTCATCCGCTTCAACGAATACGATATCGCGTAAGTTCTCCCGATCCCCTGTTCCTTATCTCTGCCTCTTTTCAGGACCTCCGACAAGGGCGAAGTGTACTACCAGCGCAACCTGCGGGACATCGGCCAGCACCCGTTTTACATGATCGGCTATTTCACCATCTCCTATCTCCTCACGCACTTCCTGATCCCCTTCGGCGCCATCATCGTCCTCAACGGTCACGTGTGCCTCTCAATTTTCCATTTCCGCCGCGAACGCCAGGCGATGACGCGCCAAGTAAGTACTCGTCGACCCCGGCGGCATCATTTCCGGCTTGTTTCAGCAACAACGCGAGCACAAAACTACCGTAATGCTCCTGATGGTGACAGTGATGTTCGCCGTATGCAACACGCTGCCGTTCCTCTTGAATCTCGTGGAATGCGCGAAGCCGGACTTGTTTATCGCCGAGAGCACCGCCGCCATCGCGTTCCAGCTCAACGACATCTCCACGCTCCTGGTGGTCCTTAATTCGGCCTCTACGTTCGCCATCTACTTCATGTTCAGCGCCAAGTACAGGAACACCCTGCTCGGCTGGTTTAGGTAAACATTTTGAGTGTTTGGGAAAGTGCGAAGCGTCGGGACGACTCGGGTGTGAACTGAGTTAATTGGGTCCTCGGTTTACTGCTTTTGGGGTTCCGAAAACAAAGACGGAGAAAGAGGAGGGAGTGGATCGGTTTCCAAAAGCTGGGAACTTCGCTTTGAAGCGGAAATCGCCACTGGAACCGAAAATTGAGTGCAGCTTGTTTTCTGGAGTAGTTTCGCCATCGGCGATGTGTGAATCTCATAGGTGCAAATTGCGTCCACCAGCCTTGCACCATCGCGTAGTCGACCTTTCTTGTGTGCTCACACACACTCAAATCGAGTTTCTCTTTTTTCACATCCATCTTAACATTTTCCGCAAAAAATCACTTTCTCGAACGAAATTCTGCAAAAACAATGACGCAATCCGGCGACTCAAAAGTGCAAATCCACTTGAGAAAATTGTCCAAATTGTCGCTTCGTTGATGGATCCAGCGTTTTCTAGTCGGAACTCGTCCCGAACTTCGAAGCGGAAGCGCCACGTCAAAATGCACTTTGCGAACCAGGCTCTAAACTAATCAGATCTTCTTCGTTTCAGGCACGGATGCGCCGGGAAACAAAACGACGCTTACTACAACAATCTCATTCTCAGCCGCACGCAGTCGGTCCGGAACCACTCTCCTTCGATCTTCATGAAGGGTCTCACGGTGCCCGCGGAGGTGCTCAAGCAGAAGCGGAACACGATTGCGGTGACCCGCGAGACCGAACTCTTCCTGAAGCCGATCTACAAGCGCGGCTCCTCCGAGTACAACGACCGCACGAAGTCGAAGGAATCGCCGAAGTCCATTTCGATGCCGTCGACGACGGACATAAAGAGGAAACTGCCCACTCGATCGCTGATCTCGCTGCCCCCGGCCCACTTCGTCACCTTTGACACCCCCAGCACCGAGGACGTTTCCATCACGTGCCTCTATCAAACGCTTTGAGGCTCAGAGCAGCTTTTGTCTGTATATTCAATGTACAAATAAGGATAAATTATGTTTGAAAAAAGAGTTACTCTGTTCACACGATGCAAACACTCCCGATCATCTTCTTTTGCATCTAATCCTTTAATAGAACATCTGTACAATTTCAAGAATCACAATTCACGTTCTCCTTGAGCGAAACGACGTCGACTCCTTTTCTCGCTTCGTGGTCAGCCCAAACGGTGATATTCCCATCCCCATTCCGCTCAATCCCCCAAGACCGCCGAGGCCTCCAAAGTTCCCAATACCTCCAAAGTTTCCGAGACCTCCTAGGCCTCCTAAACCTCCCATTCCGAACGAGTTCAGTCCGCTCAGAGAGTTGAATCCACTGTTGAGGCCATTCAGTCCCATCCCGAGACCTGACATACCGTATCCCAGGCCCATATCTAAACATCAATAACCACAAATCATGTATTACGCAGGTCATCACTCACTCATTCCTCGAAACGGGTTCTGCAGGCCCAAGGAACCCATTCCATAAGGGTCGACCATCCCGTAGATCGACTGATAAGGTCCCATCATCCCCATCGTGGATATCATCGGATTCGTCGAGAGCATACTGTAGGGGTTCATGGAGGTCAGCAGGGATGATGAATAGGGATTCATGCCGAACGAGGATCCCAGCCCCATCGACGAGGTCCCGTAAGGATACACGTTGGACAGATAGTCTCGGAGGAAGGCGGCGGTGGTGTCGGCGCCCCTCGCGGGAGTTGTGAAGACAAGGAGCACCAAAGTGGAGGAGAGGAGCATGTCGCAAGAGGAAAGTGGCACAGAAATCGGCGGATTCAGCTTTATAGCCGGAGGTAAACAGAAGGATTATCGTAATCGTAAAATTCTGGTTTGCGGAGATTTCGACACGCTTGCAAAAAGAAAATCCGATCGCAGGATTTCCTGAGGTCTGTTCGCCTGTGATAGAGGTGACCAGAGGTGACCCGGGGAGTGGGCAATTAGCGTTGACACTTGTGCTTTGTAATTTACGGCTTCAATCTACGTCGTTAGGTGCGATTTACGGCTTTTCGATCGGGTCTTGTGGGAAGAGGGAAAGAGATCAGGTTGCAAACCCATCATCTGAGTTTTATCTTATGGGCGCTTTTCGGAATCCAAGCTTTTTTTGCGGCAATCTTAGACCCTCTTAAAAACTCGAAAACCTTGGGAACGGCGCTCAAGAAGACCAGTTCGGGATTCCGACACTGTTTCCCTCGGCGGCCGATCATCCGGAAGGTCATCTGCTAAGCCTGCCAACTCCGGATAGTTTGCCTAACCTCCGCCTAATCCACTCAGCCTTTGTCGGATGCCATCGCCGCGTCACTTACCGCCTCGTCTTCATCCCCTAAACGTAATCTCCAAGCGATGCGGCCGACGCGCTCGATTGCGCAGTCGTTAATTGGCGTTTTCGGGCCAAAATAAGCCGCGCAACGAAAACGGCGCCGCCGATCTGATTAGCGATCGAAGCAGCGAAGAAGAAGATGGTGGATGGCGCCTCGAAATGAATACTTTGCGTGCGAACTTTACGGCGGCGTCGTTTTGGGTCGAAAGTTTGAAGATCGTTGTGAGGCGAAGTGCGAGGAGGTCGTCGTAAATCACGAATTATCACAAGTCCACGAGAGTTTCGCGATTTCCCGCAACTCCTCCTTTGTCTCCGTTCGAATTCGTTCCTGATTCCCTTTCCCCGGATCGCTCCGTGGGCTTAGTAATTGATCCTTTGTTCCCTCCCTTGTTGCGCTACAGTAATCCGTGAACTTCGGGCATGGTAATTACTGCCTGCAGCGTCATTACGGGTTTTAGGAGTGTCTTCTCTTCCTCGGTTTTCGCGCCAATCGAGAGTGGACAAACCGGCGTCGCCTGTAAACCCGCGCGCTCGGGGGTCAGGGGCCGCCGAGTGGCGCATATGTCGAAAGGTCACCCAGATCGAATTCGCCCAACTCGGCCTCCTTCGGCGCTCCTCGGCACTTTTCCCCGTTTTCCCAGAGATTCCTCCTGCGAATGGTCAGTCGTCATCGCGACCCTTTCGCCCCATAAATCCAGCTCCAATTAAACCTGGCGCCGAGCTGCATACATCTCCAATTTAAACACCATTCATCTTCTTCGAACGCGAGCGAGTTGTTTCCACGAGCGCCTCGAATCCCACGACAATGGGATTTTGGCGGTAAATCCACCGAGGCAATTTCCACCTCGCGCAAACCGATTTTCGCGTCGCACGCAAGCGCCATTCGCTATTCCCGTTTGCGGTTTCCCTCCAATTCTGCGCCTCGGGAGATGTTCAAGCTGCTGCTGATGCAGGCGGAGGAAGACAGTCGAGGGAGGAATCAAAGCCTTCCGCCGATTCGGTGGCTGCGGACGTTTGTCACAAAGGTCTTTAAGGTGACCATTTGCCGCTTTGAGGTTTTCTTCGGCTTGAGTGAATCGGAGGCTGGCAACAATTTATTAGGCGGCGTGTTGCAAGAGTTTTGCGATATCTTCTCGCTTTGCGGAACGCCGGTTTGACGCTTTTGGAAACTGTAAGACGCCGCCGGTTTTTGGAACGCCGGACTTTTAGGTTATTGTTTCTTAGATGAGAACTCTTAGATTCCAATCCTGCGCGCGCAAACCTCTCCTGCACATCTCCCAATTACGTCGACCTTCCTTCCCAAACACAATCGGATCTAACTAGCTACCAATCCATTACGCTCTCTGACGTGTATTCGCTGCTTATCAGCTCCCAAACGCGATAACCCTTCCTTCGAAGGACATATTTGTTACAAATTTCCCTCGCAAAAGCATCAAACTGTTTGTCCCGACCTCCCTCCTCCTTGCTTCCGCCCGACCTGACCCGCCTCACGTCCTTCGCCATGTTCCTGGTAGCCATCCCAGAGTGCGCATAGGCTTCCTACAGCCTGCCTGCCTGCCCACCGCATAACAGTTCCTCCTCGCTGCTTGGCCCCCATCGATAACTGGCGCGAAAAAAGGGCGCGTGCGCGGCCTCTGCGTCCGCCCCGCAGCCCCTCTTTTCCCGCGTTCGCCTCTTTCGCCTCCTCCTCGTCGGTCAGGTCCGCACCCGCAGCGACCGTAGCTCCTCTTCTGCTCCGCACATCTCTCCGGCGCCGACCACGACAACCCAGGTCCTCATGAGCTCGGACCTGAGGTGGAAAAGTTCACATCACTTCGCGCCTTTCGCACTTCTCCGGCTTCTCCGCCAGGCCCTTACCACATTCCTATGTTTGACGCCTCCTTCCGTCGCCCCGCGGGCTTCCTCCCATCGGACGACCTCGGATGCCACCCAAGGGGGCAGATTGATGACCACCGTGCCTAATTGAAACTGAAAAACTCGTTCCACGCGCACCTCCAAGGACATTCGAATTCGCATATTCAAATTCGGAATTCGGCGACTCGCTCGGGCGCAATCGCGGCAACAATTCTAAGAGATCGACTCGGCCGATATGATAAGATCTGAGGCGCAATCGTGTTGCTGACCAGGTTCCGGGCATTCCCTCCGCTCCACGATCCACTTGCTCTCCTTCGTCTGCACTGCGTTTATCTCCGCTCTTCTCCCGCCGGGGTTAATCGTGGCGAGAATCGCCGCGGCGTTTGGCAAAGTCGTTTTCGCGCCAACCGCCACAAAAAATCCGCGGGAAATGTTATCGAGTGATTGATCGCGGCGGCCTTTTGAAACGCTTAAACTCGGCTTTTTTCAGGAGATGGCAGAGAACGTGGTTCCCCAGATGAAGCTGAAGCAGGAGAACTCCGACGAGATCGACGTTTGCACCGTGGAGCCGAATCTCCCGCAGCTAGAGCCCGGTAAGTTCGATTTGATTTATGCGATTCCGGTTGATTTATGGGTTATGGTTTTTGTCGTTTCGGCACGCGCGGAGCGTTATGAGGCGATTCTCATGAACGGGTATTTTGAGAGATCATTCTAAAGCTTAAGATTCTGATTGCCGTTTAAGGGTCGTCCATATTTGTTCCAAAGGGATTGATTGCGCGAAAAAGAGAAATTCAGCGAAAGTGCGAAAAGCGCTTAGAATCAAAGTGCGAAGACGCGTGGCGGTGCGCGATTTTGATGTGGGCTTCTTAGTAACGATGATGACTAATCCTGGCCGACCTACCCTCTTCCTCTCTCTCTTCTTTCTAACGTTCGGTCTTTTAAGCGAAACTCGGCAGGAAAGCCAGCAGCTCGAAGATCAACCGAAAACGCAGCTTGGACACTTCGGACGAAGATGAAACCGTCTCCGGAAGAAAGGAAAAATCCCTTGGAAAATTGTGCCAGAAATTCCTCGCGGTGATGCAAGAAGAGGAGCGAAAAGGCCACGACATTCACCTCGAAACCGTCGCCAAATCGATGAGTAAGCACGTCGCCTTTAAATTAATCCTAACGATTCTAATTTTAGACGTTGAGAAACGACGCATCTACGATATCGTCAACGTTATGGAAGCCCTGGATGCCATGGCCAAAACCAACAAGAGCTACTACAGGTGGCACGGACTCAGAAAACTGCCCCAGCTGATGGCGAATCTCCAGCGCCTGGGAAACGAAGAAGGATTGCCCCAGAGGGTCGCTCAGGTCGAGCAGGCGATGTGCCAGTTCACCGTTATCTCCAAGCGCCATTCAAGCACCGGAAACGAACTCGTCGGTTCCTTGATCGGAGTCGACGACAAAGAACTCCTCATCCCGGAATCTCCGCAGTCCTCGCAATCTTCCAACGTCAGCTTGGATGCGATTCCTTCCCTTGGAAAACGCGGGAATCGCGATCGCTATGGCCAGAACTCGTTGGCCAACTTGTGCCGCCGATTCTTAATGGTGCTTCTGTGCAACCCGGTATGTTTTCTTGGTTTTAGTCTTGATTCTATTGGTGTTTATTTCAGAATGACGAAAGAAAAGTCAGTTTGGACGTGGCAAGCACCGTTCTCATCAAGGATCCCGAAACTGAAGGATTCGAGCCTCCCAGCCGTAGCCGTTGCCGCCGACTTTACGACATTGCCAACGTCCTCGTGGCCATGAATCTAATCAAGAAGGTGCACTACCTCTTCGGAACCAAGAAGATTCCGCTCTTCGTGTACTGTGGACCCAACCCGGATTCCTCCCAGGTCAACTGGGAGGTGAACCTGGCGACTCCTCCAGCCTCTCAGAGTCCTCCTCCCGCGAAGCGTCATTCTGGCCATTTCGGCCTAGCGGAACTCGCCGAAATCGCCGAGCGCGAAAGGAAACTTTTGGAAGCCCAGGAATCTTCAGCGTCGCCTCCCGTCAACGATGAGAACGCGAATCCATTGGAAGCGGCTGGTCTGGTGAAACCGACTCCGAAGCCTTCCCAGGTGCTCATGACCAGCGAGATGACGCGCACGAACCCGTTCCGCGCATTTGCGAATCGAGCTGTCCAGGATGACGCTCTCCGGACTTATCTACAGCAGAATGTGCTTGGAATGAAGCCGGTAAGATCTCGTAATGCCTCGAGGATCGTTCTTAATTCCCACTTTCCAGATCGCTTCCGTTTGGAAACCCGTCGGCCTCATCAACCGTTCGCCCGCTAGCCTCAACGAACGGCAGTTCTCCCACAGTCCGCTACCCCTTTCCCCCATCTACCAGATCCACAATCCTGCCTCCAACACTCATTCTGGTCAACGGATAACTCCCCGAAAGGTGTTTCCGCTAACGGTCGTCAGACCCAAGGCGAGCATCAATCATTCTGTGTCAAACATTCTCGGCGTCCGAAACCAAAACTTCCAAAACCAAAGTAAATCCAAGTGAGGATCCCTCTTTCGCAGAATCTCGCGCTAAGGTCAGTAAAGAGCCGCCCATGATTCGATCTTTGGTTTCAGTACCGGTACAAATACGGCTGTAAATTCTCTAGTTGTCCTCTTTTCTCCAAATTCCTCCTCTTTCCTATTCATCCTCTTTCTAGTTCAGTAGATACCGTAATTCTAATTTTTAGTATTTTATATTCTTAAATTGGTGTGATTGATATGTAAATATAATATCTGAATGCTGAATTTGAGTTCCCTCATGAGTCAAAAGTACAGGAATCCACCTCCCTCGATCGAGTGGTCCACCGGAGTTCCAAGAGAGCGACGACTTCGGTGTTTGCTTAACAGGTGGTCTCGCCGCGATTCGCGCAAATTCGAATTTTTCGTCTTGCGGCAAACATCGTTTGTTGACCGCGCGTGACTCCCGCTGGTTCTTGGCTTGGCCGACGTCCAGATCTGGGTCGATCGTACAGGAAACTGTTCCAGTTGACGGGACGTGTCCGTGGATCTCGCTTTGGAGAAGGAATGTTGATTCGTGATAACGCTGAATACTGTATTTAGCACTTTGCGAATGATGCAATCGTGGGGATTTCGGGGATTTCGCAGCTGTCGTCTTTCGGGAATTTTTCGCACATCGGAAAGTGATATTTAACGTGCTTGATGAGTTTCAGATGTTAGCCCGAACGTCCCTGAGGTTCCTCCTCAGCTCGCGCCCTCTGATGCGCTTCGCATCGACATCGGAAGGTTTCGAGCCCTTCGAGGACGACGAACTGCTCCGGTCCATCAAGGAAGCCTCCGAGAAGCCCAAGGAAGTCAGCGAGGATTTCTTCTGGCACAGGTGAGTCCTAGGGTATAGCTCTAGGATAACAATCACAACCCTCGTTGTAGTGCTCCCATCGTATCAGCGGTCGCCACCTACAACAAGAAAATTGGATCCAAAATTGGCGTTTTTTGGGGCGAAAACAGCGACAAAAACCTCATGGAATCGTGCTCCGCGGAGCACAACATCAGCTCTGCTTCGCTCGAGGCACTTCGAAGAGTCCTTGAGCAGGCCGTTTACAAGGATCACATGAACAAGCTCGTCGTCCACGTCGGATCCGAGTACGTCGAGAAGGTTGTCAACAAGTACCTGCGAGTTTGGAGGGAAAACGACTTCACGAAGGCCGATGGAAACCCCGTAAAGAACAAGGAATTGATCAAGGACCTGGACAGCCTGCTGGGGAAGATAAACGTAAGTTTCGTTTGACTCGAAAACATAGTTCATGTTTTCTTTTTTCAGGTCAGTGTGAAGCATATTCCCACGATGAAGGCAGAAGCCGTGAAGACCGCGCTCGAAGTTCAGTTCGATCAAACCTTCAATGGTCAGTTTCTATAAATGCATATCTCATCTGACGAAATGGAATTTTAGGTGACGATATAACGTACATCAGGAAACCAGCCGAAGAAGTCTTTGACCCGAAAGCGTTCGCCAAGTACGGTCCTGTGATCTACGCAGCGGCCACTATGAGCAACGAAAGCGGAAACTTTGCTCGATGCGGTTACGCGGTCAAATGGGAGGACCTAGAGATAAACGGAGCTTCAACGGTCGACGAAACAAGGCGTCTTAGCATGATACCGTCGACCCTTTTTAGGGCAGAACTCGCCTCGATCGAGTTGGCTCTTGCCAAGGTATGTTGAACGCACGGTTCTTTCACTCGCTTAGTCTTATGCCGCTGCGAATCGGAGCTTTTGTATTCTATTTTTAAAAGTTCAATTCTTTGTTAACAGAAACTGATTATGCCACTGAATGTTATATTTTGGATTTTCAGGCCGTGGAAATGGGATTAACCAGCATCGTTCTGGTCACAAGTTCTCGCAGTTTTATGCGATTCCACATGGCGGACTGGAAGAAAGCCGACGGCTCCAACGTCGCCAACCATCACATGTACAAGCAGATCTTGGAGCACCTCCAAAAGTTGCGCGTCAGGTTTGTGCTGATGCCTGAAACCAGCGAGGCGTCGACGAGCAAGATCGAAGAAGTGCGCTTGATGGCCCAGGATGGCCTTTCCTTCCCGACTTCGGGAGCAGAGTCGAGAGGACGCAAGAAGAATCGCCCCTTCATGAAGGCGTACGAGAGAGAAAACACGGATGATCCTGAGAATTCGTTTCATCGGTAAGAGCTTCTCTTGGGATTTCGTCCTAATCAGAATTGCTTTTTAGGACCCCTCGCGTGTATCTTCTCACCGGAAAGAAAGGCAAGACGATGTTCTACACTTCAGCGATTGTCACCGGACCGAAAAGCGATCCTGAGATCAAGTTTGGTGAATTGAAGAAATTCTCTGGGACTGCACAGATCACAAAAGTCAGCCTCGCACTTGCCCTTATCGACTATCTGAATCAGGTAAACTTTTCCCGTATGAACTCTTCCTGACCAAAATTCCTTCCAGCAGAGAGAACCCTGCATCGTCCGATCGTTCTCCATCAAGTTTATCGAACTCGCCATGGAATGGCTGAAGATTTGGGAAGGGAACGGCTACCGTACGAGCAAAGGAGAACACGTGGTGAACAAAGATGTTTATGAAGAACTGGCGACTTCTTTGGAATCGAGCGAAGTTAGTGAGATATCTGAATCTGAGATATTGAACGAGCTCATTTAGGTTAAATTTGAATTCGCGCAGAAGGATGGCCAAGAAGAAGATCTGAAGGTTCACGAAATGTTCGAAGAGTTCTTGAAGAAATCCGTGGAATGAGAGAAGCATTAGGATGAAGTATGAAAACGGGTTAGCGCATTGTTATGTTGTTACGTTGTTGAATTATTGGCTTTTGAAGGAAATGAAAGAATTTAGCCCATTGGCGAGTGATTTCGGGCGCGGACCGAACCGTTATTACTCTCTCTTTTCCTGATTGGTTGACCTTTTATCGGACCTTAAACGTATTTACAAACAACAACAATAAATAAGGCACACGAAAAAAAAAGAAATTTGGAGTGGACGACTAGAATATTCGCTTCTTCCTTTTACCAGCCGCATCCCCAACCGTAGTACCCGGAGTTGAGGTGATGAGTTTGAGCGTTAGGGTTGGCCGTGAACGACGATGGGGTCATCACATTCGCCGAAGGAGTCGTTTGACCGAGGTATCCGTTGCCTGCGAAAACGGCCGCTGTGACCGGAGAAGTGAGGCCGAAGTCCGCGGGAATCGACTTCCCATCACGCACGAGCATGTGGATTGGCATCCTCCGGGCGCCGTTGAAGGCCGCTGCCGCGGCGGAGGCGGCGGCTGTGGACGAGGCGAGGTTCGGGTTGATTCCTTTCTCTTGGTATGATTTTTTCGTCTTGTATCTGGAAGGAGAAGGATGAAACCAGCTGGAATAGAGAAAGCAAATTTACCGATGGTTCTGGAACCAGATCTTCACTTGGGTGGGCGTCAATCGAATCTCCAGAGCGAGTTGTTCCCGTTCGGGCGCCGAAAGATATCGCTGGGTCCGGAATCGTCTCTCGAGCTCGTAGGTTTGGGCTTTCGAGAAGAGCACGCGGCGTTTCCTCCTTCGTTTCTTCCCGTCGGGTCCCTCGATCTCTTCGTCCTCGAGTTCCTCGTCCATGTCTATCATCTCGGATTCGCCTTCTTCCTTCGTGCTCTGGCTAAACCCACAGAATAATTCTGGAATCTCTCGTTTTCAACTCACTCTGCAGATTTCTCGTCGCCTTCCGACTTCACCGTCATGCAGGGAGTCGTGGATCCCTGGGGCACCATGGCGCTTCCTATGCTGTGCTGGGCAAAGGAATCGTGGCTGGAAGGAAGCATCCCGTAGGCGGCCGGTGTAGCCCCGTAGTAGCTGGATCCAAGTGACGGAAATCCGCTGGCGTTCTGCGAAATGTCGTACATGTAGCCTCCGGTGGATGAAACTCCGTTGGGATGGGTTTGGCTCCCCGGGTGGTTGACGTGGCTCCCATCGAAGGTCGGAGCCACAAACGGGTTGCTGTGGTGAGAATAGCCTGAAACGTGCGTGCGATTAATTGAAATAAACCTAATTATAAGCTTTGAAGAATTTCACCTAAATTTCATTTTCTCCTCGAGATCACTTAGCACGTCGCATCGTCAAATGACCCCGGGTTACGGTAACCAGGCACGCGCGCTACACGAAAAAGTGTTTGCGAAGGATAAACAGAGCGGCGGTGAGCGAGAGGAAGAAGCCCGAGAATCCCCCGAGTCCAAGTTTCGAAAGAAGGAAACGGTAACGCATTAGTAAACGTCAGACTCACCTCCTAGCAAAGGCAGATGATCAGCCCACGGCGTCGAGTTGGCCACGTTCGAGGCGTAGAGGTTCGTGGAAGTTGGGTTCAGCGAGGTGACGTCCGAGATCTCAGATTTGACCGCGGCGGCGTTGGCGAACGTCGAGTCGCACCTGAAACAGTTTCGCGTGATCTCGGGATGTAACCGGAGCTGCCTAATCCGCTCGTCCAACAAGCGCTCCACGGTTAAGTGGGGCCACAGGAGCAGCGATTGCATGTGAAAACAAACAAATTAAGGAAGGCCGAGTGGCGGAGGCCGGAGAGGTATCAGAAGAGGTGCCGCGACTCAAGTGATATCAACTTGTAATCGAGGGCCAATCGACAAGTTCTCCTACTCGTCCAGGTACTTTTCCTCGAGAGTCGAAAACGGAGTGCTCGAAGCCCGAAGCACCCAGTAGTGGTTCCGAGGCTTCGGCACCGATCAGTCGGATTATCCCAGTGTTGTGCTGGGTTTAATCCGATGTGATCGGGTACGGTAATTTGAGGAGGGAGTCGACTGTTGCGCGTTCTGAACTTTTGCTTTATTTGAAGTTCGGATCTTGGCTGTTTGGGAAATATGGCTCAATTAGCGCGATTTTAGCAGCTTTGAACGTTTTTAACCCTGTATTTTTTTTATAATAACCGAATTTTAACCGCTGAAAAATCGCGAAGCGTTACAATTTAGCGCATTTCAGATCACGCCGAGCAATTTCAAACATTCACCTGGCGCTGTTTCGGATCTTCTACCGCTAAGACCATCCAAACTCGAGCATCCAACTCAATCCAAATCCACGAAACCCCACTCAATCTTGGTCCAAAAAACAGCGGATAAACTTGAATAAGCGCGAGCGTGCAATGGCTCCACAACCTAAAAAACGGGTACGGAGGCAAGTAAAAGGATATCGGCTTCGCACAATCCTGCGCAGCACTTGAAAGTTCTGTGTCGTCGCAACAGTATCCAATTTCCTAGGAAGTGTCGATGCCAAGTACGTTCTTGAACACGCTCCGAGACCTTCCGACCGTACGATTCACAATTTCCCAGTTTCTAAACTATTTCACGAACTCGAAAAACTTACTTTGAATTGGCGGAATGCGGAGGAAGGTTGGCGGCGTTGGGGCTGGGCGCGTGGTTCGCACTGGGTGGCGGCTGATTCGCGGCCTGAACCGCCTTGCAGAAGACGTTGAGCATGGATATGGATTCCAGGTCGCCCGAGGGCACGTGCCGAAGGATGTCCTTTGGAGCAGGAGTCAAGTACTCTCTCGGAGGCCTCAAGTGGTGCCGTGTACAGCGAAGGTGGTTGCTGGAAGAGGACAGCCGAGGAGAGCACAGCGGAGATCTCGAGAGGCTTCTCCTCGTTTGTGAGCGATATACAGTCAAGTGGGGCCACCGCCGCGCGGCCAACCGTCGCGGCCTCGGGCCGCCCCGCGCGCCGCAGCCCGCGATCGCCGGCGAGGAAGGGCCACGGTAGCGAGTGAGGAAGCCCTCGAGAACGTACGAAGTAACGAGCGAGAGCCATTGAGAACGAAAGTGGGGCTTTCGAGAAGCAAAAACGAGGGGCGAACATGCACTCGAAGCCGGGAACAGAGGCTCAGATGTCCACTTGGAGCCCGGCGGGGTGGTCGGCTTGACGCTGTCTACGGGATTTGAAAATCTAAAATGTTTTGGGATTTTTGAAGAATTTTAATAGTTCATTACTTCTTTTTATCGCTTATAAGGTTGTCGGTTGATCAGGAGTGATCTCAATTTGTCCGTCAAACGCTTTTCCTGAAGCCTTTCGAATGGATATTCCAAGCCTGTTCCAACATACCTGCGATCTCCGTTTCCCCTTCCTCGTAATCCTCCCCTCCACAGTTTCCCTTTTTTTCTCAAATTTGCTCAACGGATTTGCGAATAAACGCAGATCTTCTTTGCAGCGTTTCCGCGTGCCGCAGCAGCTGCCCAGATACAATATATCCAGCCACTCAACCGGTTCTCCCCGAAATACCGTAATTTGCACACTGAGAATCGATTTTCGTCGCTTCTAAAGTAAATATTTGAAAACAGTCCAACGCGGACTCCTTGAGAAAGACAAGTTACGCTAGAAGCGCTTCGTGGCATCTGCAAGTAGAGCAGTTGTAAGGCAACAATTCGATTGTTATTAGGTGATTCATGTGGGTGGATTGAGGTGATGGAGCTGTTGGAAGCGTGCGAATTATGTGACGCCGCAGTTTTAATAATAACAATCGCAGGTTAAGGAACTTAAGACACGGGAACAGATGATTCGCGCGGATGTACATAACTGCTGAAAAGATTTCATGCTTGCAGCCACTCCATCTTTCCACGTTTTCTTGCTTTGTACTGATTTATAGCGTCTTATTCAATGTCAACAGCATACGCGAACACACCTTAATACCGTAACCCTCTCACAAAAGCACTTCCATCGCGATTCACTCTCCCCAACTATTCCAATCGCTGCTTCTACGCACCACCAGCCACCGTAACCCTCTCGGTTCCTTCCTCTAAAGCGCCAAAAGCCCTTTCATTCTACCTCCCAAGTTTGTTGTCCCTCTCGGTCATCCGATCCCCCGGTCACCCCATTGGTACCTCGGCGCGTGAAAAGTCGGCTAATCCTCCGATCTCGTCGCTTTGCGACTGTCCGGAAGTCGCCGCGCTCTTGAGGTCCGCCGACCTCCGCTCCCCACCGCCTAAACAGAAGCGTGCCGGTCAGCGTCGTCGAAACGAGAGCCAACAAAGTATCGAACAACAAAGTCAACATCTCGGCGTCCCGAAAGCAGCGACGCTTCTTCGCCTCGGCAAACATCCGACGGCTCCTTTTCGGACTGGCCTAATCTGTCGCCGAGCATCTGTAAAAGGGATAAGGCGCGGTATATCTCCGCTAATTGGATTGGTTAAGGAGTGGTTTGAGGCAGAGCGAACTGCCAGTAAAAGAATCTGGAAAAATGTGAATTTTATTAGAATTCTGGTTGATCATCACAGATTGGTCATGGGAAACTGAGAACACAAAAATGGTGGAATACAAGTTTTTTTGGAATGTGGCGATGGCACGCGAAGAATCACTTGGAAAATATTTGGTTCACCCGATGAATTGTCTGAAAGAAATCCTATTAGCCTTGATCCCAGATTCCACTTCGTACCTCTTCCATCCTAACGTTGGCTTCGAGCCGAAGTCCGTTCACTTGGTCGTTCAGCTCTGAAACACGCTTGTTCCGTATGCTCTGGAGTTTGCGGTTCTCCTCGACCCCTCTTCGGACGTATTTTTCGCTTATCCGTCGGTATCTAAAGATTTAAGAGATATTCAGGATGCTGAGGTTTAGAACATACTCGCTAGAGTTGACTCGCTTGTCGATGCCAGAGGTTTCCTCAAGCCGAGATTTCTGGTTGATTTTGTTGATCGATTTCAACTCGCTGGAAAAGAGGAAAGTTGCAAAAAGTTGAGATCCTAGAATTAACCTGTCATGAGTCATTTCGATCCTCTTATGCAACTTCTTGCGCTCCATCTCAATGACGCTGATGAGCGCGTCGTGCTTCTGAAATCAAAAGAACCCATAACTCTGGAATCACAAATCTCGAAAACTCACATCTCTCGCGAATTTCACAATCGATTGAACCACAGATCGATCAAACGTGGCTCTGACATCGTCTGCGATCAGCTGGTAGGAGTTGTGCTCCCCAAACCCAGCAACCGCCTCCAACATCCTCGGGTATTTCTTCCTAATCATTTTGTCGTGCTTCGCGACCTTCGGATGGCTCTCGAGCTTCTCCAAACTCGGCATCGAAACGACCATCTGCTGGAGGTAGAAATCGGATTTTGAAGCGACTGAAAAAGATTTATGAGCTTGATTCTCGGAAAGTGAGATTTACCTAGCTCCGACAATGCGATGTGCTTCTTCTCGCTGGAGTTTTTAAGGAAACTGTACTCGGATATCGGCGAGATCGGAGTGTGTGGCGTGGAAATATCCGTTTCGAAGCCGCTCATGCTGACGCGATCGAAACTCGCTTGTTTCTCCAAGCGTCCCCCGGGTTCCTTCTCGAACGAATCGTCGTTCGCGTCGATGCTTGTCGAGAACTCGCTCATAGGAGATCCTTTTCCAATGCTTTCCAGAACCTCCAGGAGCCGTTTGTTCTGCTCCACTCTCGACGCAAACTCCGTCGGATTCTCCAGGACTGTTTCCAGGGCTAAAAATGAAAATTGCATTCTTTGTAGAACCACGACCTATTCTTACCTTTGACCTTGTTCATCGCTAAGATCGGGTTTTGTAGAGCATCCACAAGATCTCGATGAGCGTCGCACACGTAATCCTGGACATCGATGTGGACGAAAAGGCTCACAGGTCCAAGCGGGCGATTGAAGGCGTTCCGTAATAGGACGTGGCGATACCCAGGCTGAAGCGCTGTGACGGGAAGAAGTCGCTGGCCAATCATCTTTTGGCTTTCGTCCATTACGGTAAGCCTCAAGTAAGCCATTTCCGGAAGGATGATCTTGTCGAACTTGAAGGTGCTGTTAGCGGGCTTGTCGTAGAACACTGGGTTCAATCCCTCGTTGGGAACCGTTTTGGTCTTGTAGAGTTTCTTGCACGAGTCGCTAGGAAGACCGTAGAGGTCAACTTCGACGTAGGTCGACAGTTTGCGGTCGCTGACAAGGTTGAACAGTTGACCCGATATGATCTTAAATTGCTCAATCAGAGAATGAAACTGGAAATGAGTAAATTACGGTAATCGTGAGACTGTTAGGCACCACATTCTCCACCTTATCGACCTCAAACGGGTCAAATCGGACGTTCTCTCTCCTCATACAAGGCGGCTTCAGGACGTATCCACTTTTGCCGTTCTGCTCGAAGAAGGCAAAGTTCACCTGATTCGGGACGTCGGCCGTTTGGAGATTCACGGCGGCCATCTGACATCCGCAATTCCAGAACACCATCGGCATAAAATTGCTCGAATCCACGCGAGATCCTCTTGGGAAAACACGTGTGATCTGGCGTTTGTTGTGGTTAACGAAACGTTCTGCGTGTTGCTTCAAGAGGTCGATCGCCTTCGTTTCGTTCATTGAATACATTTCAGAACTGATTTGTCGAGCTGAACCAAGAAACGTAGATAAGAACACACGGAAAATACTTACTATCGGCTTCTACAAACGATGTAAATTTTCCCATAGCGCGCATGTAATTCACGAGATCCGAAAGTTCCGTTCCAACTGGTTCATCGAGTTCCTTAATTAAGAAAATTCAGTAAAGAACATGACCAATCTAGCTCACCTCCTTTTCCTTTTCTCGGATGCTCCCTGGAGGAGTTCCGTTGTTGTTGATTATGTGATTGTTGTTATTTGCGGAACAAACAATCTGATCGGCTTCGTAGGAGTCGCCGATGTAGATCCGTGTTACAGATCTCTCCACGGCCTCGTCTTCGGTGCCTCCGGAATCCGTCGACTGCTGGTTTACCATCACGGATCGACAGCTGCCGCTTCTTCGAATGTCGTTCGGCTTTCTCTCGATCTTCTTGTTCTTAATCAATATCTTCCTTCGGAGTACGTAAGGCGACGGGAGATTCACGCCGGCCTCGATCGGGTAGTCAGGAAGGGTGTCCGTGAGAAGCAGGTCCCCGAAGATCTCCTTGCAGTAAAGCGCCATCTTCGACTGCTGCTTGAAGGAGCAGTGGTTCTCAAAAGAGAGAATCACCGGGAAGTCCGAAGTCACGAACGCGGTTTCGGCGATCGCTTGGATCACATCCCTGAAGAGAATCGTCGTGCAGAAGCAAATGTGCGTGGGACCGTGGGTGATCATCGGCTCGTTGTTCGGTCCGTCCCAGCAGTCCAGTTCCACGCTTCTACAGCCAGCCAGGAGGGCGTAGCGGTACATGCTGACTGCAGAACGACTCTTCATTTGTTTTCCTTTGAGGTAAGTGTTGTGGGACGAATTGATGAAGTAGTGGGAGATCGGCTTGTGCATGTCTTCTTCCTTGAGCGTGAATCGATCCTTGCGGAGGGCCAAGTTGTAGGGGCCAGTCAGGTAACGGAGGAAGCCATCGCAATCGAGTTGATCACCTAGAAAGAATTCTCATAGAATCGATTCTTGAAATGCAGATGGAATGCAAGAGGAGCATTAAGAACGCGCTGGCGATATGTTCACAAAGAGATACTGTCTCAAAATCATTCAAAAGTGTCTATAAGACAGCCAATCAAAAATACTTCCTGTCTAATCGCGTGGTCTGTCTGATGACCTTCTGTAGTGCAGACGTCTGTTTCCGTCTATCGCTTCATTCGCAACCCGAAGCCATCCAGAAGCTAGTCGGTTCCGCTTCCTCTCTGCCCACTCGCATTTCTTCTAAAGCTACTTACCGATATTGAGCTCTTCCGCAATCTTCGTCCATCCTTCTTCTGAGAGCATCGGGTATAGGACTTCATTGAGTCGTGGATCCCGTTGGAACTTGTTTATGTACACGCGAAACTCTAGCGAATTTATCGCATCAGCGGAGAATCTAAACACGAAATATTGAGACCCCTCGATTTCTCGGATTCTCACCGCTTCTTGAAGATTTCTTCTACCTCGTGACGACCCGTAATTTCTTTGTACAACGTGAAGACGAAGTCTTCGTCTTCCAAAAGCGTCTGGGTTACCCGTTTCTGAAACAATCGATAAGTTGTTTGAGAATAAATTTCAGGAATTTTTGCAACGCTTCCTCCCACGGATCCAAAAGACAAAAGAGCTTCAACGACAAACACAAATCACTACCGTGTCCCCTCCTGCAGATTCAGGGGTTTTCACCCTTGCATGCTTTCGACTTTTCCCTCCACACTCTTCTCGCCTCCGTTGCTCTCTGTGAGGCCATTTTGCCCCAAATCCAATTCGTTTCTGTTTTTTCAGGTCGTAAATTAAAAAATGCGATGGCACGCGAAACGGAAATCTGGGATCAATTTTTCTTCTCTCGCGTGCCATTAACCCATCGAACCCAGCGACTAAGAGCTCGAATTTCAGCTGGAGATGATCGTCGAGTTCGTCAACGCGGAACACCAAGAAAAACGCTTCGGCCGCGGTGCAAGTTGTCGTAAGTGCCCCATAAACTCACTTTTTCTTTTAAAATTGGCACATGTTTCAGCAGCGATTTCTCCAAATATTTCTTCTCTTCTTTTAATCGAGCCGAAGGAAAAATGGAATCGAGGAGCCTGAAATGAAGCCGATTAGAAGAAGCACTGAAGATCGCCTTCGTCGTACTGTTTCACGGTGATCGATTCGCTGGGCATCGTGAATTGCACCTTCGAGATCAATCGCTGCCAGTAGTAGAAGGTGGACTTGAGGTCCGTGTAGCGTTCCAGCGATAGGCGGCGGAGTTCCGAAGACCAAAGCTGGAATCAAGGTGATTAGATTTATCTGAATTCTTGATTCTTACCTTCGCATTTTCGTTGGAATCGGCCAAGAAGACCATCGAATGCGGGTTCACGAAGTCCTTGCCGAACATAACCGTCACGAAACAGTCGTTGAAGACGCAGGCGGCCGTGGTGAAGGTTCCGGCGAAGACCCTCTTGATCCTGGCGTCGTCCTTTGGCTTCGTCGATTCGCTCGGGCATCCGATGAAGACGTCGACGATCTCATCGACGAAGATCACGTCGGATTCCTTTTCGTCGCTGTCATCCTGGAATAGATGGAAATGAGATTCTGAGAAACTGCGCGGAGCTGATGGATGTTGATGGATATGAGGAAAAACAGCTCGAGTGGATGTAACAGAATTTAACGCCCTAGAGAGTCTTGCGAAACAATATGCAACGAGCTGAAGGAGCGAAGTTCGGGTTTGTTGATAGCGGCGGCCCTCTGCAGCTCATCGAAAATTGCGTTTGATTTCTGGTCGCTCGCAGATGAGGGAACAAAGTGCTTGTGGACACAGGAGCTCGGGGCCCGGCTTTATAAAGACCAAACGATCAGAAATAGGCAGATTTCGGCCTCCGGCAATCTGAACTTGCATCCCCAAACAAATAGTTTTTTCGTTCGCAGAACATCTCAAATGCGCCCTAAACAACGATCTTCAGGTTTCGCAGTTTCGCTAAACAACCTTCGCTTCGTTGTTTTCGATGCATCGCGGATGCAGTTGAAAACAAAAGTGCTCCAAAACGATCAAATTAGGCGAATTACTCGCTTGCGGCGGCATACCAAATACGGAAGAATCGCCCAGGCGCACGCCACCCGCAATTCCCGTTTCTTGCCTGTTTCCTCCCCCTCTCGCTTACCGTGGTGCTCGACTTCCAGTAGAGAACGTGTTTATTCGGGCTAATCGCGAGTTTGACGAATTCACCTTGCACATGGTCCGGGAGCTGCAAGAAGATCCGTCAGAATCGAGATTAAGGGCCACGAGGGACTTACGTTCTTGAACTTGAAGACGCGGATTCCGTCGAGGAGCGCCGAGTCGACCGGTGGCGGAGATTCCCTTCTCCCGATCATCAAAGCATCGATCTTGGAAGTTGAGGATTCCTAAAATAGAACCTGAGGGAATAATTAGCCGCGTGTGTGTATTTTTACTCGCACGGGGAAATGACGCGATTCGCGTAAAGCGCCCCTGGGGACGGCGCGCGCAAAGGACAAAGTGATATCGGAGAGCGTATGGCGACGAGTGATGTCACCGGGGCGAAATCAAAAGAGCCAAGATCGAGGTTCCCAGGAAGGTCGCCGAGGGTTTGTTTCCAAAGGGCGGATCGAGGGAGAAAATGCCGAGCACGCTCAAATATGCCGCGAAGGTGCACTTAGGAGCATGCGTGATAAACCCTGGCCAAGGTTTCATGGAACGCGAAAGGTCGGGTTCCATTAGGAGAAGTTGGAGTAAGCGGCGGCGGCGCCAGCTACGGAAGAATCAGGCTACGTAACGGATCAACTCGCGAAAATTGAACTCGTGCAAAGCAGAAAGAAATCTCGCCGGCATTCCGGAACTCTCAGATCACAAACATTCCGCCGCGATTCAGGAAGTTTCAAAATCGTGTCGAGAATAAAAAGTTTAGAAGAAATCTGGAGAAAAACAGGCGATCAAGCGTTCGATCACGGGAGAACAGGCGCCAAGAGGAGATGAAGAAGACGCGGAGGGAACCTGTTGCGGGCGCTGATGCCGATAATCGCATCCAGAATTTGGAATTTGGGAGTGCCGCGAGAGGGCGCGCGGGCCACAAACCCTCAGGAGGATTAATATTCCCGTGCCGCGACTTATGCGGAAGGCGAATGGCGGTGGGAAGGAATCCTTTGGAGCCCGAGACGCCTTTGGAGGGGCGGATTCCAAGGCGGCGACGAGCGCTGAGAGGTTGTTTGGGGTAAAAAAGGCGACGAAAGCGATCCAGAGGGACTCCCGAGGCGGTCTTTGATCTCCACGGCCGGCGATTTGTCACACGAGTTACATGGTGCTCTTGCAGCGGCGGCGGAACCGGCGCTTGTTTTGGGGTACCTGGCGGAAGAGAATGCCAAGAGGCGCCTCGAGAGGCGCCCGCTGGACTCTTGTTATGTCTGCTCGTTTGTTCAATCGCGTCAACATATATCAATTCGAGTAATTGACACCTTAGGCGCGGAGCCAGCCATGTTCGTTTTGATTGTACCATAAAGTGACAAGGAAGCCGATTGTGGCACTTGTTTTCGGCTTCCCCTAATTAGTCGAGAAGCACAAAATGGAAATTCTGAGGCTTAAATCGCGTTAAGACGTTTGTTTTGAGTTTCGCGATTCGAGGCGATTGGAATCGCGTTTGGACCGGAAAAAGGCACGAAAAGGTCAGTTGGGAAGAAGAGGAAACGCTTGAAGGAATTTGATTAGAGGAGAAGGAGGAGGAGGGAAGGCGGGCCGCAAAGGACAAGTCGTATGCGAAGTCGGACTTTGCAATCAATTGCAAAAAATAGCACAAAGAAGACGTTGGGAAAAGTTTTGGGGGATTCCGGGAGGACAAAGTTGGCCTTTGTCTTTGGACGTTTGGGGGAAGATTGGATAAAACGAGGCCTGGACTCTTGGATCACAAAGATCGCGAGCTCGGGAGCAGACGCGGAGAATCCTGCAAACATCGAAGCTTTTAGAGCTTCTAAAGTGAAAAAGCGTGTGCAGTTTCAAATGGCCATTAGGAAGAAAGCCTGTGATGTAATGTTTTGTCGAGAAACTGAAACATCGAGATGAGTCAAGATCCCCTCCTCACTGGCGAAGAAACACGAACTGAGCAAGTGGAGAAATGGAAAAGAGTTCTGTGCAAAAGCCCGAAAATATAATCCGAGTTTTGTGTTTTGGAGTTGGCCATAAAAGGAAGCGTAGAAAAGTGCAACTCAGATGAGGACACGGAATCAATTCTAATAATTGCATCAGGAAGTTTCTGCTTTTGACTGAAAACTACACAAGTTCCTAAATGCTCCTAGATTGGCCAAAACACGAGGACACTGATCCCAGCACCGATTGAAACTGGGTGGAACCAGTTCTTCCATTCAAGTTTACCCACAATAGCTCTAATCCCGTCACAAAAATGACCAAAAAGAGTTCGGCGTCGAGAGGGGACTTTTCGGGTTGTCCTCTTGCGAATACGATGACGAATTCTCCGTCGCGGTGTGTGTCGGGTTAGACGAGAAAGAACGTCTTGGAAAGAAAGGTTAGGAGCCATAATTATGCGGCGATTTCAATAAAACCGACGAGGACGGAATGAGTGGAATTGATGGCATGCAGGCGAGAGAGGGTGGAGAACGAGACCCTGCAGACTCGGAATGGGTTCCTAGCGCGTTGACCCCGAGGGACGAGGACGAGCCGTCGACAGAAACGAGTTAAAAGGGCAAAATGTAGCAATTGAGATGGGCTAATCGAGTGACTCCTCGAGAAAAGTCCGTGGGGGCCTATTCCGCCGAGTGACAAGCGGATACCAGTTTGCAATTGAGCCGCTGAGTCACCAGATGTAGCCGGTTGGACGCATTTGGAACTGCAGCCTTGGACAGAAAACACTGCTATCAAGAATTTCGGCGAAGAAGCACAAAACGACGTCGTTTTGTTGTTGAGTTCTTTTAGAACCTGGAATTTCGAGGAAAATGATGAGTGGAGAGCTAATTGCAGCCAGAGCTAATTAGAGATTGCAAGAATAGAAAAATGAACGAACTTCGTAGAATTCGGAGAGAAGAGGAAAATCTCAAAGCAAAAAGCATTGACTCTGTGAAGACCTTTAAGTGCGTAGAACCGAGAGCATGCAGAGAACTTACAAGCCGAGAGGGCGCCCTGCAATCAAAACAGCAAACTACAGGCGGTGAATAATTCAGAACGTTCCAAAGACAAAAACAACTTTTTATTTTTGTGTTTAGAACACTGGAAAAGTTTGCGACGGAGATGAGGAAGTAGGACTAATCCAACGGGAACGCTAAGAACTGTTTTTTGGATTGTGGGTTTGAGCGGCGTGGGTGTGACTGCTTAATCCGATAAATTAGTCGAGAGCCCAGGTTTTGCTGACCGAGAGGGTTTTCCAGTCTGCAAAGCAAGACAGAGCTCAGAATATCCGTTTCCCCTGTCAACAAAACAACAAACGTTCTTCGATTTCGGTCCACAAAAGGCGCCGCCCGGCTGATTCACCGCTTCTCGTCGAAACGTCGTCGTCGTGGCGCGAACACACAAAAGAGGACAAATCCCGAGTCCTCTGCGCGTCTCCCCTCGGCCGTCATCGGATATTCTCGAACCGAGGGCGCCAAAGAACACATGCTGCATTTAATTGCCCTCAGGACTCTCGCTCGCCCGAGTTAGCACCAAGCGGACTGCGTCCCGAGAACTGCGAGCAAGGATCTCCTCTCAAGCCGGTGTTTCGTCTTTTCTCGAAGATACTAGATTTGGGAAGAAGAGAACGCCGTCCGGCGCCATAAAACGAATTACCGCGATGGCGCGAAAGACAAAAAAGTGTCGCGAGAATGCGATTACGGTGGTTTTCCTAAAAGTTTTGAAGAAGTCCAGATGGAGAAAACGTGAGCTGGGGGACCCGAAGGTCCGAGGGACACGCGAGGAGAGCGATTGATACGTCGTCAGCGTGAATAAGAAGAAGATCAGATGAGGCTAACGAGATTGGAACTCGGCGGAGCAGAGAACGCGGCGGGTAATTAAGAACGCGGAGAATCTCTTTGCATAAATTGGATTCTTTCGGTCGAAATAGGAAGAGAGCGAGAAGTCTGAA
Source organism: Steinernema scapterisci (assembly GCA_000757745.1). Classification (NCBI taxonomy): domain Eukaryota; kingdom Metazoa; phylum Nematoda; class Chromadorea; order Rhabditida; family Steinernematidae; genus Steinernema; species Steinernema scapterisci. The sequence continues at coordinate 220,096 of KN166174.1, forward strand.
GACGAGAGGAAGGGCCGAGATGATGTGTGACAGAGGGGAAAATGGCACGCAATTGTAATTTGCCTAATTGTTTAGGTTGGGTGGTGGAAGCGAGAGGGTCGGCAGAAGCGGGAGTTGGGGACGGGAGGTGCAGATGCTGCACGAAGCTACTCGGAAAGGCGCGCGACAAAGACGTTTTTGGGACGAGATTTCTAGAACGGATAACCTGCCAGAAGCAGATTAGACGTTGACGCAAAGATTGTCTCGGTTTGCAGGATTAGGATAAAACAACACGTAATGAAAGAGGATCGAAGACGGGGAAAAGAGGATGAAGGGGACACGTTTTGATTTCGAGCAGACGGGGATTAAGCGAAAGAATCAGATATAGCGAAAGTTGAAGGGGACTCGAAAACAATGTTGGAGTTGGAGCACGTGAAATCTCCGACCTTCGTGCGATTTTCCGGATACAAACCACCGGTTCTTAATTACAATTTCCCCTAACTCCAAATTTTTAAATAGCGATTTCCGAAATTTGTACTCGCGGGCTTGGGAACAATGCAGATTTGTCCTTCTTCAAAACATTCTGCTAAATTGATTAAAATGTGTACAAAACGTCCAGAAGTTCGAATCTTTCCTTGAACTTCGCTCCGAGGGACTTTATGGAGTTTGTTTCGCTGCTGGAAACATTCCAAATGCAGAAAATTCGGGTTGCTTATTTGCAGGTTTACCCAAGAATCCCAGAGTTGAAATCCGATCGCCTGCCCACCCAATGCTCTCCTGGCCAATCCCAGCCACCGTCCGGCTCGAGCTCATCCCGAAAATAGAAAAGAGAAATTAATCCAAGTGGCTTACGTCAGCGGACACACGCAAACACGATTCTAAGCCGGCGAGTAACCGCAAACCGCCGCGAGCGGTGCACGAAACGAGAAACGCGAAGAGGAGGACAAAGTAGCCCTCGGATCGGTCGCCATGACTGTACAGCAAATTGGGGCAGTTAGGGGGAGCCGCGAACAGCTGAGGCTCGCTGTTGCAGTCATGGAGGCGCCAGCGGCGAAGGAGAAGTGCACACAAACAAGCGACTCGCGCACTGGTTTTGGGTGCACGTGGACAGATTTGACACTGTTTTCGCGCGATCGCCACAATCCGCGCGGCCGAAAGTGACGAGGAGATGGAGGAGGAGGCCGGGAGCGTCGATCGGAACCCGACGCTCGCTTCGATCGGCGCGAGATGCGTTTGTCGAACGGATTAGGCGCCGAATTCCCGAGAATCGCCGGCGAAACGGTTCGAAAGCTGCTAATCGATCGCTCGATTCTTCTGTGTTCTGTAGTGTTTGGGCCAGAGGCCGAAGTGCGCAATTCTGGACGACAACATCGATTTTCCGGTTTCTGATTTGATCAGATGGTCAAAGAGTAAAAAACGGAGAGTTTCGAGGGGTTCTGCAGCGATAGATAACGGCTAAAAACAGCACGGAAACTGCATCAAAGCTGGAATCGGAAGGGGATCATCTCATCCAAGCGGAAACTGCGTCCCAGTTTCCATGACGAGTTCGCCCTGACATCACATGCACTCTGCCTAAAAACGACCGCGTCCGTTTCAGGCCCAAACGAAAATTAGGCAAAACGATCAGAGTGAAATAACAACAAACCGCGTAACTCGGGAAATGCCAAATTATGTATTTGAGATAAGTTTCGCGTCGCGCGGAGTTGTAAACATTCGGGAAACGAATCGAAGAAATTCGAATTTGGATTCTCGAGGAAGCGTCGAGGGAGAATGTTTTGCCTCGTGGCGACTCGCGGAACACCTTAGAAGCTACAAGTGAACACGGTCTGTTTACCCTCGAGAGTCCTTGTCCTTAACCCCGTTTTCTGCATAATTCCGCTCTCGATTGGCATTCGCTTAGGCGTGTAAACGGTGCACTTTCGTTCGTCTTTTCGCATAATCTATTTCGTGGCCAGGAATTGTTGAGCCCGGTCACGCGAACGCGTCTTCGGAGAATCTCTTCTGTGCTCGTTCTTCGGCCTTCTGCGCAAGAACCCTCATTAGAAGACGACGTTTAGAGATCGACGCACTTAAGCGTAATGAAGGGAAACAGTCGCCGCCGCTTGTCCCCGAATTAAGGTTCGGCGGGAACTCGATGGTCGATGTACAAAGCGAATTTGAGGCCGATGACGTCAATCCGAAAAAAGGAGTTTTTTTATGCGGAGCGTGTAAGGATGGATTGCACGCAGCCGGAAATTCGGTTTGGACTAATAAGAGGGGAGCGGAAGGAGAGTACAGGACGAGAGGGAAGCGCGGCTTTGGGGAGAATTCTGGGAATAAGACAGAAAAAATGAAGCGCGTTTCGGACCCGAAAAAGGACTCCTTAGACCTTTTACGATACAAGTGCAATCTTTGGTCGTCCTTGATTTCTAAGAAACTCTGAACAAAGACTCTTTAGAAGAAAATCGGAACTTAGGGAAACCCATAAAACCGGCGGGGGATCTTTGGAAAATATCCAACAAAGCCTTGAAAATTGGAGGAGATGAAAGCAAAACACGTGAGAGGACCGGTTTCAGAAACAAAAGGAACAAACAAGGGAGCGGCTATTTATAAATCGTGGGTGTGACGTAACCGAAAACAGCCAGATCCGTTAAAAACGAAAGTTTGCGTTTGTGACGTTTGTGTGTGGTATAAATGCCAAATTTGATTCACGTGGGCGAACCACAACATACCAGAGATAGTGGCATTTAAGGCAGCCTCAAACACCCCAACTCGAATCCCCCCCTCAACCTCTGAAACAACTTTTAAAAACTTGCAAGCCCGCGAACCGGATTTCCTAAACCCTTCTAATCATGCCAAACGTCGTCCGCTCCACACCTCGCCAGATCGATAACCGTCATCCAGTTCCGCCGATTCGAATCGTGTAAACCGCACGTGAATCCTTGTAATCCACAAGCACTCGCTCGCAGCTGTTTAAACGTCGAGTACTTTCCAGATTTTCGCTGCCCGAACTCTGCTCAATCGCGAAATTTCAACTGCTGGAGAAACCGGAAATCCTAGCTTACACCCTCTGCAAGGTCAAAAACAAAGCAAACAGTTGGTGGATGAGTCATCTGGTCACAACAGATGACGCATCTGGAGTTACGAGCGCCACTGCGAGGAAATTACCCTGGGCCAGCAAGAAAACCCAGAATTCTGAAAGTGGTTCCAACGAGTCGGTTAGCAAAAGGAAAATCGGTCGCTTGAAGCGGAAAGAGTCTAGAAAATAATAATTGATGACGTTATTCGAGGAGTTTGGGAGCACTTTGGGTTTGAAACATTTGGGAAGTATTAGTTCGCAACAACAGATGCGTTTGGCCGAAAAAAAGCTCATGAAATGACTTTGGAAAACTCGACTACGGGAGGTCTTCTAGAAGTGAAAAATAGCTCAGCGTGATATTTGCACTTAAAAGGCAGGGAAAATGTTAGAACAAAGTCGAATGACTTCCTCGTTTCACTCCTCGTAAACAGTGGTTTCCACTTACTTTTGCCCAATATCACCTCCCAGAAACGCCTCTCGCGCACTTGCATAACCCGCGGAAATGCGTGTCAATCAATAAGCGATAGGATCACCGCGGAACGCGGACCGGTTCACCTCCTCTCGCCTCTGGCGCGCGAGCTTCGAACGCGCTCATTTTGAAATTATGAAACAAGCCGAAGGAGACGTCAACAACGCGTGAAAACAAAGAATCTCCTGCGTCGGCCGGACTGTTTGCTCGAGAGCAAGCAGTCCTCGCTCTTCGGAGATAAACAACCCGGAAATCGCGGAGTAAACAAGCCAAGATTGGTCTGGAGGACTTGGCGATTTTGGGACTCAATTGAAAATCGATTCCAAGGCGATCGATCGCTTACGGTCAAGCGAAAACACGTTTACGACCACGGACGATCCGGAGAGGACGGCGCGTCTTCATTATCATTGTTTACCCAGGAAGGAGTGGCGGACGAAGATTCCGAGAGTGGATGCGGGAGCGATCAGAGAATTTGGGCTTGCGGAATGGTTCTGGAAACGTTAGCAGGGCCATCCCGTTGCGCACGAAACGCAAGAGACCGGCAGCTATTACCGGGAGATCCCGTCGAGCATTCCGTTTCCATCGGCACGGCTCCAGAAGAATCGTTTGCTTCCAAAGGCGGCCGACGGGTCAAATCACGCTGCCGCCGTCAATGAATCACGAAATTCTGTCTTCGGTGAGTCTTCCGGAATTCCTCAAACGCCATTATTCTCAAACTTTTGTTTTGAAGAAATGCTTGGGAGCCAAAATTATGTTTCTTCTTTTCGCCCCCTCTGCGAATTCTCATTCGAATCGATGACGCAGATATGCAAACGTTTCGTCATTTCACCCACTGTAAATCCGTCTTCTAGGACTCAAAAGAATCCCTGCTTGAGCCAAATGAATCATAAATTACGGTTTATTTACATGCGGTCACAATATTCCCGTTCTTCCTAATCACTCGATTCTTTCCTCTCTATTCGCTCCACGTTGCCGCCCACCTCCTCCAAGAGTTTCTCCATCTGCGAAGGCGGCCGCAGTTTCGCTTGGGGATGGAGGTCGTCCAGGATCACGCTGGAATCCTCGTCGTGGCTCGTGGAATAACACCCAGAATCCTCCATCTGCGAGGAAGACCCGGGCCGGAAATCGTTGGGTAGGAGGCCGCACAGCTCCCCTAACCTCGCAAGGGTTTGTGGGTCGATGTGGGTCGAGTGGCGGTAGTCGGGAAGGTCGTTTGCGGACTTCAAGGGTTTTTCCCTCGGAGGCACCAGCAGCGCCGAGGGACACCGTTCTGAAGGCAACCAAAGATCAGTTCAGATTCCAAAACGTCAAAATCCGAAAATAGAATTTCTTGCTAACTATAAATCAAAAACAGAACCCGAGGACAACTAAAAGATTGATGGCTGAATTCGAGGAATGCGGCCAAACAAAACAATTTGTGTTCTCGAATAGTACGAAAAAGTACGATGCTCACCGATCCTTCGCGGCTTCCTCGGAGGCACTTCAGGACATGGAGGGACCATCAGCGAGGCGCCTGTGGTGCTCTTCCGGCTCAGCGGTTGGTGCACTTTTGGGGCGACCTCGAAAAAGTCCATTTCATCGTTGAAGTCCTGTTCCAATCCCATCGAGATCGCGCTGCTGTAAAACCGTTTCCGCCTTATTGGGAGCGGCGTCCCCAGGGGCACCGTTTCGGTACCATAGTCGAACTTCATGTCGTAGTAGGCGACAGAGTACATCGAATCCGCGTCGAACGAGGAACTCACGGTGTCCGCATCTGCGCTGTATTTCTTGGGGGTTTCCTCGTCGGTGGAGTAGAGCGACAGCGGCGATTCTGAAACAATCGAAATAAGGATTCTCGAGTATCGATTGGAGCAGAAACGATTTGTTCGGAAGTTATTTATGGTTCCCCGTCTGAAGTATTTTCCGTTTCCAGCGATCAGGATAAACAAGGGTGGGTAATTTGTAGGGAGGATGAGGGTCTCTGGATATTTATAAACGCTGTCTTTGTCATAAATATTTCAGTTGTTTTCGTTTCAGTGACTTTGATGTACCCCTTCTTTTTTATCTCCCCAATCTACCGACCCATAAATCTCCTGAAGCATGCTTCCAGTAGCTTCTTTGGAAGTTTAAACCAACACCTTTGGGAAAAGCAAACAAAGATACGAACGGCCAGCAGGAAACCCCGTGGACCCGACGAAAAACAATCATTTAACTCTGCCGTCAAAACTTCGACAAACTTCTCGAAAACAAGCATTCTTTCAAACTGTTTATGTTCCGTCCTCTTTCCCAGCCTCTTCCCTCTCCAACCTGTCTTCCCTCCATCCCTCAAGCTTTGATCCATCTCAGCTTAATCCATAAATCAGCCTACCACCTATATTTACCTCAAATCCCCGAACAGCTGCGTAAACGACAAGATTCCCTCCACCCGGGAAACATGGCCCTCATCCTTAACCTGCTTGCACTCTTCTTAGAAAGTGACCTTTGCATCCGAAACGTAACAGTTTCGACTCTCCGTCTGCCCCTCGACGATTTATGGGATCTCGTTGAGCGTTAATGGACTCGCAGGCCAACTCACCTATGCGACAGAAAGGCACTTCGCTGGTCTCCTGGGCAAGCACTTTAATCGGAATCGCGTCCGTTTGCATCGAACAGCTGACCATCGTCTTCGTCTTCTCCTCCACGGCCTTCTTGACTTTGTCCGAGCCGATGAACTGCGAGAACAGCATGGTCCTTAAATCACGTTAATTGCGTGAATCGGGATTGATCGACCGGAGTCGCTTACTTGAAATCCGTCGCCGGGTTTGCCTTATCCTGGTAGTGCTGCAGCGTTTGGAGCGTCTTCATCACCTGCGGACTCAACATCGAGAACATTCCCATCCGCCGCAGATTCTTGCTCTTGAACGATTTCATGTCCTTCTTCGCGCCTAAACCTGGCATTTATAATACAAGAATTCTCCAACATTCACTTACTGGCTAACGATGTTTGGTCCACAAGGTTCGCCTGCTCCTCTTCCTGCACGGGATGCGTCTCTTCCTCGGGTTCATCTTCGCTATCTTCGCTTTCTAAACCGAGCCGATCGGCAATCATGTCGTTGGCCAGGCCAGCCATCATTCCTTTGACTAGCCGGGAAACCTGGAATCGGGATGATTAGTGCTTGCAAACCGGAAGAAACAAGCAAAAAGGGAGTTAGCAGCCATGAGGAATGGTGATTACGTCATTCGGGAAAAGTCATAAATTTGCAGGAAAATAGCTAAAACCTATAAACGTTATAGAGCTCGGTAAAAAGACGGAAATACGGAAAAGGACAATTACGACGGAGATGAACCGAAAAAACGGTTTATGACAGCTTGGACGAAAAAGGAGTGCAAAAAGGGAGAAAGAGGGAAATGCACGAATCTAAGCATTCGCTTCGGAACTGTCCGATAGGATTAAAAACGTTAAAAGGGATCACTGTGCGTACATCTAAGCATTCGCGTTGGCTTCTTTCAACTTACGGACGAAATGACCGGCAATCGCTGAACAGTCTTAAAATCTAGGAATTAATTGAGTCCCTCGACTTTGCTTCAACCCTCAAAACGTTCCCAAGAGCCTCCTCAGATTTGTCATCATCAAAAACTCACCGCCCAAAGGCCGATTTCCGGCTGATGTGCTATCGTCGTAAGCGGTCTCGTCAGCATATCATCTTAATCATAGAACAGCGTAAAAAGGAGCAAAAAAGCGAAAACTCACTCGCCGCTTCGATCTCAAACGGCGTCGTCGTTTCATCGTAGCAATCTTCGTTCGCAACGATTTTCGCCATTTTTTCGATCTTCTGGATGTGTTCCATCAGGAGGCGGTCGAGAATCTCTTCGATGCGCGCTTGGATCAGGTTGATGCACATCGAGAGGAGCGCGAGACCGACGAGGATCAAGATGAAGTACACAATCATCATGTCCGGGTTCGAAGCGATTATGTCGCCCAGGCCGACGGTGCTGGCATGGTTCTATTGAGTTCCTGGAGCTGAGAATTCAAGTACCTGATGGACACGAAGAAGAAGTAAACGGAGGTGGTCAGGCCCCACTCGGCCTCCCACACCGAGAAGAACCACGCGGAGAAGAGGATCCACATGCCGAGGATGCTCAAGGCGAGCGAGATGGGAAACGAGTATTGCCGGACCTTCTCCTCGTTCAGCTCGTTCTCCTTTAAGGGATCCGGCTCCAGCTCCACCTCGATTACGGTATCCGTTGGCAGTTCCATCTTCGCCTTCTTCGTTGGAGTTCCTTCGCTGCTCAGGCTCAACGGCGACATGTTGTACATCGCCCGCACTGGTTGGCTCATTCTTCGGATCGGCGTCGATTCTGGCAGTTTCTGTTTGGCCGAGTGGAGTCGCTTGTAAAGCTTCCTGAGGCCTCGGGACATCAGTTTACCTTCTTCCTTGAGGATCATCAAAAACGTGGGAATTCCTATGAAGATGTAGATCACGCTGGCGAACTGGCCAGCGCCGGTTTTGGCGAACGGAAGACCGTAGCCTGAAATTAGCAACTTTAGAAGAATACATGACTAACGTTATCATACCTATAGTAGTGTACAGTTGACCCGCATAGAACATGGAACCAACCCACGTCCAAGGGCTTTCTTCGGTCCGTTCCTGGATGACTTGGGTCAGGTTCAGGTAGTCCATGAACCACTGGATGGCGTCTTTCGCATGGCGGATCTGCGACGTTTTGTTGACTTTGAGGACGACGTCGTTGCAGTGGACTTCCAGCATCCGGTTAAGCACCTGAAAGCACAAATATTGGCCAGGATTTATGGATTCTGTCCGCCAAAGAACATCAGATGCACAACAATGAAAACAGGCAACACATAAATATTTGCAAGGCGGAATTCAGCCTCCAACGCGACAGCAAGAACAAATCATAATTTACGCTTCAGAACCACTTCGAAACTTCTCCTCTGTAATCGTCGCAAAAGCTTGGATTCTCAAATCGACGTCATCACCTCCCTCATACGTGCCCCTTCCAACGTTACACTCTCAATCCAGCAACATTCCGAAACACTAAACATTCCTAATCACCTCAAAACAACCCAAATTACCTGGTTCAAGGCGTACTCCGTGTTCTGGCGGTAAACGACCCGGGACTGCTGGTCCTTCTCGAGTTCCATGCTCCTGAACATCGCCGCGCCGACGAGCGTGTAAACGACGAGGATAATCACGGGAAGCAGGTAGTTGAACTTGAATCTCCGGTAGGCCCACTTGATTCTGGGGTAGAGATGCGACTCCACGGCCATCGTATTCTTCGTCGGCGCCTCGCCAGCCGACACTCATCAAGAAGAAGTTGGGCGCGGCGGATCCGGATTCTGGCGACGAGTCGTTAGCGTAGTTTGTCTGCAATTAGGCCCAAAAATGAGTCCAAAACGACGGCGGAACCGTGGGAAGCCGGAGGCAAACGCAAACAAACAGAAGCGGCCAGCAAGAGAATCATCGGCCGCGGCGGCGACCAAAAACGATTCTCGGCTCAAATTAAAAAGCGATCGCGGGCGGACGGATCTCGGAGTCCCTGAGGGGCGCCTAAGACGTGACTGGGACATTTATAAGTTCAATCTGTCACTCGGACTCCGAAAATGAACTCAAAACGCCAGAAAGCGGAGCTAAAGAGGACATAAGCGCCCAGAACGAGTGTAAAGCGCGAAATGAGTTTCAGTTCATAACATCGAAACGCGAATTCCAGAGGCTAATGGACAAGAATAACTCTGCGGACTTCCCCCATCAATCAACGCAAGCGGGAGGCTGATCTTGGGTCTCCGATCCGGGTGGAGGAGATCCCAAAAGTTGAATACTGCGAAGGAAAGAATCGAGTCCGGAGGACCCGCGAACCGTTGGCATTTGATGGACGCCTAATTGCTCGGACAAGTGTCCATGGCGGACCCATCGGCGATTCCGATCGCTCCTCGATCTGTTGAAAGCCGTCGTCGAATTGGACTCTACGAGCATCGTTTTTCGGTGACGGAGATGAATGAGGGTGATTGGGAAGGTGCAAAAAGGGATTTTTAGTCTCTGTTTTTTCCTCGCCAACATATACAACTGGTGCTTATCCCAGAGCGGCGGAAAGTGGAAAGCCAGGGCCACAGATGTTCTTGGGCTGCAAGATTGATAATTCAATATCGAAACGATCTGAACGGTGGTCGTTGACAGCGGGGAAGAGGCGATGAGAGGCGGAGAACTCTGAGCTTTGAGGTCCATGATTCATCCCGGCGTCAATCCAGTGACAACGTCTTTGTGCCACGATTCCAGAGATAACTTGATTCCGGACAAAGGACAGAACAGAGGACAGGAAACCGCGTGTTATTCACAACTCTCGCGTAAATCAATCTGCTTCCTTCAAAGTTAACTAAATCAAACAATCCGTCTTATCTGCACTTTCCAGGAAGGAAGAGGCTCCTGCGGGCGAACTAATTACAGGGTGGTCCGCTGCTAAGATTGCCCGCTATCAAAAACGTTCGTATCTTCAAAAAACGGCGCGCTTCCGCGAAACTACCCTCGACGGGCACTTCCGGTTCGTAAATCATAATTCGGCTAATTTAAACAAACCCTGCGAGAAGGAGCCAAGTGACAAATTAGAAAGAGGTTTTGTGCAATAAGCGGGATTAATCCTGGCGAACCCAGGGAAGTAAGTAAACGAACAGAAGACGGGCGCGTTAATAGGCGATCTAAAAATAGTGAAGTTGGGATCAAATGACCTCCTAAAAACGCCGAAAACACGGACGCAAAGAAACACTTTGACCACTTTTTGCTCCTCGCGACGGCAGCCCCGAAAGTATCTTAGGCCCCCGGAGGAGCGCGTAGGGCAAATCGCTCCTCCGCGTCCTCCTGATTTATGACAAATTCGCGGAGGTAAGAGAGATGATGATGGTGGCGCCGAAGCGCGCCACGTGCCCTCGGGCCCGAGTAACTCAGCCCATGAATAACACTCAAGCAGCCCAAATTGTCATCTCGGAGGCTCAAGGGCTTAACCCGGAAAGTATCATCCCGGGATTCCTTCCTGCATCCTTCTCCGAGTGCGTCCAAACGATCAAACGCCGCCTCCGGGCAATCGCCGAGTAGTACAAGATGAGTTCGAAAACGGATCCGAAACGGATCTTAAATAAACAAATTCGGCCCCGAAGACACGCGGAGGAAGAGAATAACGCAAAGTCGCCGTCGTTAATTGGGCGCATATTTCAGAGCCCCTTAGATCTTTGGGCCCGGGAATCTGCTCCCGGCGGCCTTTGACCCTGAATAATTAACAAGTGCTACGCGCACAAATCACCAATTAGCTCGGCGCTCATAAAGCAATTAATCACACGCAAAGGAAATCCTTAGGGCCTCGCAAAGCGCGCTGGGGAAGCCGCCAGCGAGAGGCTTTTGGGTGATTTGTTCCCAAGTGATAACATGACCGAATGGATAGCCGCGGAGCAAAAAACAGCTGCTTAAGTGGCTTATTCTCACCTCAAAGGAGGTAAACTGACTCGGTGTTAATCTGCCACTCGAGCACCGCCGCGATAAGATATAAATTCGATCCGGAGCCTCAGCGCTGGCGGACAACTGCCTTTGGCCCGATCCCGCGGCCCTTGGGGCGTATCGGCTTCTCGATCGTGGTTGTTACCACCCGCGCCGATGGGGTGAAGAAAAACGCGATTTGAAGCTCTCATGACGCGATTGTTACAGCTTCGCCAGCTTTGAGCCGCTTTTGACGAAGTTGAGAAGAAGCCGTCCCGGGTGTCGTTTGATCCGAAAAACCAGTGGCGCGAGCGTCGGAATGTGACAACTCCTGAGGGCACAAACAACCTGAAACGTGGTCCGAGTATTCAACACATTATCCCAAGAGCCGAACGATTCGCTGAGAGGGAATATCGCCGCACTTAAGCCGCCTTCTGGTGTAAACGGGCGCCACAGATTTGTGCAAAAGCCTGGCGCGTCACGAAGAAAATCGTCAAAACAGCAATTAATTTTGACGGTGACAACCGGGCTTCCCTTGAAATGAATCAATTATAGATGTCATCTCTCCATATCACTCCGACTTCGAATTCGCCGAAATGATTCATCGTCCTGGAATATCTCCGAGAGTACTGCCGGATGCCTGCAATTTGATTCTTTGACTCTGGTGATTCTTGCACCGCCTGAAAAAACTGTATTAGCTGTAGATAAGTACAACTTTATTAGCCATGAATATACATTAGAAACAAAATACATATGTTAGATACAAGTTCAGAATATACAGGATCAGTCTTCGAAATCCTCGTCGTCAGTTCGGTCAAAATCCAAATATTTGTAGTGTGGTGGAAGGTATTCGCCCAATCCAAACCGCTTCCACTTTTCGGAAGGTCCAGATTTCCGTGTCTTCTCGAGCCGCTCGTAGTCCGTCTTGAGAGCTTGCATCGCTGTCTTGAAGATGGTCTTGCTCTCTGGAGCTAACGTTCTCGGAGGGCGATATCCTGGCTGAACAAGTGAACAATAAGCAATAAAAACGTAATCACCGATCTCACCTGCATGCTATTTTGTTGCCGAGTCAACGCGCAGAGCATGTTCATTTCTGCGGTGTGTTTTGCGATCTCCTTCAGCATTTTCAGGTTTCTGATCTTCGATGCTGCGCGCTTCTGTTCGAATTCTTTCAAGTTGTCGTCCACGTCGTAGTCCGATCCAACGCTCTTCAAGTAATTCTAGAAACGTTTATCGTCAAAATGAATTTCAAGTAACGACTCTACTCACGAAATTTCCGAGCATGTTGAAGACGTCGAACTTCTCTGCGTATCCGGGAACGTCGTCCACCTCGATTGGCTTAATCTGCTCGTGTTCCTTCACTGGTTCCGGAACGCCTTTACCTGAAGAAATCAAAGTATTTAAAGTCAGGAAGGAAGAAGCACTTACTCTTGTCGAAGTAGATGTCGACGCTCTTCATGGTTTCGCCGATGCTGGATACAGCTTCCCGGGACAACTGGTACGTGAGGATGTCCTCACTCAAGCTGTAGGATTCGCTGTCTGATCCACTGGACGGCATTCCCTGTAACAATGAACAATTGTGAATAATAAGGAAGTACGAGCACATATTCGCGATGGTCGGTAGAGATACACAAAAAGGATTACACAATGACCACATGCGCGCCTTATTATCGAGAAATACATTTATGCGCTAGATAAACACGAAATACACATTCAAATCCGCGTTTCCTCAGCGCCCCTTCAAGAGTTCTTCACTGGTTTTTTGGCGATTCTTGTTGCTGCTGTCCCGTCTGGCGTTGTCGCTTCATTTCTTCCGCTCGCTTGATGTAATCATCGAAGAATCCCATCTTGTGCGCGGCGATGATCGCTATCACAAGGATCAGGATGATGTAAGCGAAGAATCCCATGGCGAGGTTGCTTCTCAAATTCCGCTGCTCAAGGAGCTCAAACGATGCGCGCGGGAGCTGACGAGTCGGAGCCGGAGCGGTTGAGCCACCGAACTTCGGAGTCGTCGGAGTCGAGATTGGCGCCGACGCCCTTTTATGGCTTGAGCATAGACACGTCTGCTTTTGCATGGAACAGGTGTCTTCAGACGGCTTCAAACTTCCAGACAGACGCTTTGAGTGGTCAGACGCGTGGGTCGGAAACCGCATGTCATTCGATGTCGAATCCAGCGCAAAAGTCGGTCGGGTTTCGGCATCGCGTGGGAGCTGAAAATTACACGTAAATTTGAAACGGAACACGATGTAATGACACCTGAGCAACAGTGAAATATTATCACGCAAAAGAACAAAATGCCCCTCGGCAGAACATGCAACAATTGAGAATTCCACGTTTTCAGTTCCTAAACGTGAAAAAGTGAACAGCGGACAAGTACCTCGACACTTCATAAAAGCCATTAACAATTCTGGTCCCTCCACGAGCGCCATGAACCGAAATGCACTCACCGTAGCCCACACAGCGCGAAATTCAAAAGTTTGTTGAAGCAGAAGACTACTCTCGAAAGCTGAAATTCTCTCGTTTCCATCCAGATTCAACTCTTTCATGGCGTTCGTGTTCCACTTCTATGAAGACTGGCGTGCTGTGTTTTCCGAGAAGCTAGCTCTCGGCAATCACGTTTGATTCACCTTCGGGAATCGAGTAATTTGCATTTCAGTTCGCGATTAAAGATGATTGGATGAAAAATTATTATTATGGATGACTCTGATGAATCTGTATTATTTCCCAGGTCGTCCTGCCTCGAGAACGTCGATCCTGGAAACCGCAGATCGTCACTACAAAGCAAGCTTGCCTCCATTGCAATTATGGAGCAAATCAAGGTAGGTGCGCAAGGTTTTGTGACGCGGATTGTTGTTTTCTTTTAAGGCCACAACCGCTTCTACTTCGGCTTCGGAAGCTTTGCACGAGCCGGATGCGGTCAAAACCGAACCGGGCAGCGTCGAGAGGACTCCGCTGCCCAATCCTCGGAAGCGCCGGTACATCAAGAAGGAACCGATGTCCACTCCGTCACGCGCGATGATCAGTTCTCGTTTAAAGGTTAGTCCAACATAATTGTAGAATACGCGTAATTCTACTTTTGCAGATCGTCGTGGCCTTCCAGTCCTACTTTTCTGGGGAAGAAGTTAGCGACGCCAAAAAGAAGATCGATCAATTAGGCGGAAAAACCACAGAAAATATGCAAGAAGCGACCGTATACGTGGCCAAGAAGCTCTGGCGCAGCGCAAACTTCGTTTGTGCGATCGGAAAACGGATCCCGATCGTCACCATCGACTGGATAAACGAATCAGCCAAGAAGAAGGTTTTCCAGAAGCCGTCGAAGTACGCCCTGAAGGACGAAGACGCCGAGGAAAAGTACGACATCTTCCTGGAGCGTATCGCCAACGAATCATGCCCGTTGTTGGTTGGATGGACAGTGCACGCGCTTCGACAACTAAACATAAGGACCTTCCCTTCCCTCGACGACGTCGAGAAGGTCGTGCGTTGCTGCGATGGATGTTTCGAAGAAGACTTCGACACTTTCAAGTCCGCGAAGACCAGCAAGCTTCTGCTCTACAGGAAAAGGCACCTCGAAAACGATGAAGATAGGGCCCAGATCGAGGAAGCCCTGAAGATGAAGATCTCTGTCATCCACACCGTCAAGTTTTTCAAATTTGTGGCCACGCATTCGAAAGCGGCCTTGAAAAAGGAGTGTAAGGACCAGGAGCGATGGCTCCGCGAGCGTTTGTCGACCATGTCCTAGTGAGGTCAATATAGTATCCAATACGGTTATCTCTATTCTCTCAAATCTGGCCATTCTTATATATTGAAAGAAATACATTGTCAGATTCAATCTTGTGTTCATTTGGAATTTTCCAACTTATTTTATGGTCTTCGAATATCGTCGTTGCCTTACATAGTAGATATGTGTCGAAAATCGGAGATGAAACCACGCGAAAAGGGAGAAGAGACTGTTTTTGGAGCTTCGCAGTGCGGAAACGAAGTAATTAGCTATACGATCGAGAAGGGTATGACAATATTGGTTGTAGTTTGATATTGATTTCGATAACTTCAGCAACTTATTCCCGGTGAAGAAGGACGCTACCGAATCCGGTGGTCGAGCCAGCATTAAGACCCGAAGGTGGGCCAAAACACAAACCTCTTCGTTTGCGGAAAGAAGTTCAACTTCAAAGGCGGTAGGCGGTAGCTCTGGAAGTTCTGGTGCACGAAAGTGAGTTGAAGTCGAGGAATTGAAATTAAATGTCTTTTATCAGTAGCACAAATCGCTTACGTGATTCGAAGTTCCCGAGAAGACTCCAGAACAAGTATCCCCTGACCTTGCAAGAATCCTCGGTTTCCGCCAGCATCAATATGGCCTTTGACGTAGAAAAGTTTGGACTCGTCCTCCAGGGGTTTCTCGAGTCGGCCGACCCAGTCCGCATTCACCGCAGGTTTGAAACAGAGCCGACCGGACCGCAAACTGCCGGGCAGCAAGAATGAAGAAGCAAGACGCACAATGTCTGAAGGCTGACACAACGCTTAAAAGGACCCAGGCACGGACGAAGTGGTCGGTCCCGAAGCTGTCTGAAGCGAAACGTATTTGCAAGGTGGAGAAGATATCAGTCGGCCGGTTTGTGCGATTCCGACCGCTCTCCGTTTCTACTTTCTGGAAATGATGATCTTCAGACAAACCCTGACTTCGAAAGTTCATTAATCCTGTCTAGGATTCGCTTTCGGACGTCTTTAGCGATGGCTTCAGACAGTCTAGAAGCTCGTGTCTGTGGAGGGGTTTAAAAGCAGGCTGGAGCAGTGCTCGGAGTCATTCTGACTGATCGCTCGACTAATCGAACGTCGTCCCAGTACCATGTGCCGCCCGATCGCTGTTGTTCAACGTCGCGCTGCAGCCGCCGCCAAGAAACAGAAGAAGCGCCGTAGCCGCAGCGCTGTGCTCCAAGGCCCTAGGACTCCACTAATCGAAGAAACTCCGATCGAAGACCTTTTTGATCTTTCGGTCGAGGTCCCAACCACCGCTGCGGTAGCAGCTCCCGTAGTTGCTCCAGCAGTGACAGAGGCTGCTCCTCTTCTTAAGCCTGTGAAGGCGAAACTTGACTTTGTGGCTGCTCCAGCTCGCGATATTTCTTCTGAGCCTCAGCTCTGCTTGGGCGCTTCTCCTCCCAAGAAGCGTCGCATCGCCACCAGCTGTGAGCAGATTCCCGTGACTACGACCCCTGTCCAGAAGCTCGCCGGATCTCCTGTTAATCACACGCAGCCCGACGGATCTGCTGGTAAGAACTACACTTATTTTCTTAAAAATTATCTTATGTTTGCAGAAAAAATGAGCAAGCTCGACGTTCTCTTCAGCTCTCTGAAGTCAGGTAGCTCCGGCGAAACGATGAATGAGCTGAGTGACCTGTTCGGAGGAAGCGCCGAGACTCCGCAGTTTGTTCGCTCGAAGCCGGTGAACTCATTTGACATCACCGACGACATCCTTCACGGCCTCTTCCTCTCACGCAAGTCAAGCCGCACCAGCAGCTTGGAGCTGACCGACGACGTTTTCCACGACCTCTTCAAGTCGAAGGAGTCAACGGCTGCCAAGAAAGCCATCGTTTCGAGCCTCGAGAAGACCGACGATATCTTCCACAACCTCTTCAGCCGTGAAGAGGTCGCCAACGTCAAGAAGAACGCCGGATCGAGCATGGAGAGGACCGACGACCTGTTCCACGGACTCTTCAACTCCCGCGAGGCCTCGAGCGCGCCCGGATCGCTGGAGACCACGGACGATGCGTTCCACGCCATGTTCCGCTCCAAGGAGTCGTCCAACGACAAGGAAACCACCACCGAAGACCTGATCGTTGAAATGCCGGAGCCGGTGACCAAGTCGGAGAAGGAGGCGACTGATGTGACGAATTCTGACTCTGACGCATCGTTGATGCTCGGATACCAGTGAGTGGATAAGGATGTTTAATTTGAGCTGATCTGTAATTGTTTAGGAAAGAGTGCCATAACATCACGACCTACGTACAGGAGACCGACGCTCTCATTGAGCTCCTCGTCCAGGCCCTCAAGGAAAAGTCCGAAAGGATCGCTTTCCTGGAGCGCGCCCTTCGTGCCGTCACGTGGTGAAGACTACCTTCAACTTGCCACTCGTCAATAAATTATTTGTCCGCGATTGCTTTCTTCCTCCTCTCCTCTAGATTGATATGTCATACAATGAACACAAATTTGAACAGATATACACAATTTATTCAATATAGCACAAGTTATAAAATAGCGGATTTTAGTTACTAGAGGATTCTGAATCCCTTTCACTACATTGCGTCTAGTAGTAGGTTTCCTTCTCAACCCATCCACCGGGCCAACGGCGGATGCAGTAACGGCGAGCTTCGTCGTAGATGAAGATGAGAACGGAGAACGGCAGCGCGGGGAACCACCACGAGAAGCGGAGACCGTACATGCGGAGTCCATTGTCGAGTCCAGGGCAATAGCACATGAAGGCGGCCAAGAGGGTTTCGAAAACAAGACCGAAGTTGAGGGTCCAGTTGCTCATTCCCTGCTGGACGAGGGAGTTGCGACGGGTCTTGGAGATGATCAGATCGGCCCACTGGACGACGACGATGGAGACGAAATAGGCGGTCTGGCAGGTGTACTCGAGGATCTTGCGGTTGGCGTAGGTCTGAAAACGTTAGGATCAAAAACCGCCATTTCGAACTTCAAATTCTTACCCATTCCTGTCCGTAGCTGTCAACAACGTTGTTGAAGGCACGCGAATCCCACTGGGCGCGGAGCTGGTAAAGCTGCCACGGGAGGAATCCGTTGTCGGCCATGATGAAGAAGTATGTGAAGAAACCAGCCGAGGCTTGGATCATACCGATCTGGCCGTAAGCCAGAGAGATGAGACGTTCGTTGACAAGCTTGTCGTGAAGGGGATCACGGGGCTGGCGCTTCATGATGTCGGATTCGGCTTCTTCGTAGGCGAGGGAGATGGCAGGAACCATGTCGGTTCCAAGATCGATGCAGAGGATGGTGACAGTTCCGAGGGGAAGAGGAATGCCGAAGAGAATGTAGGTCAGGAAAGGTGAGATTTCGGGGATGTTGGAAGTAAGAGTGTAGGCGATGGACTTCTTCAAGTTGTCGAAGATGAGGCGACCTTCCTCAACACCGACAACGATGGAGGCGAAGTTGTCGTCGAGAAGGATCATGTCGGCGGCTTGCTTGGACACATCGGATCCGGCGATACCCATGGCGACTCCGATATCGGCACGTTTGAGAGCAGGAGAGTCGTTGACTCCGTCACCGGTGACAGCGACAATCTGGCCCTGGCGCTGGAATCCTTCGACGATCATGAGCTTCTGCTGCGGCGAAGTGCGGGCGAAGACAATCTCGGAGTGGTTGCGGATGATGTCGGCAAGCTGGTCTTCGGTCATCTCGCGGAGGTCGGATCCGTGGATTACGGCAGCCTAGAATACAATGCAGTTGAGGATCGGTTCTTATTACAAGTAATGCTTACCTTAGCCTCATGAGGGTCAACGTCTTCGACGGGGATTCCACGGCGCATGGCGATATCTTCAACGGTTTCGGTTCCCTCGGAGATGATTCCGACGGACTTGGCGATGGCCTTAGCGGTGATAGGGTGGTCACCAGTAACCATGACGACCTTGATACCGGCAGAGCGACACTTGGAGACCGCATCGGGGACAGCGGCACGAGGAGGATCGATCATGGACATGAGACCGACGAAACGGAGTCCTTCAACGGGGAAGTTGACCTCTTCGGTGTCGAATTCGAAGCCGCGGGGGAACTGAGCAGTGCTGAGACGGAAGTCGCAGAATCCAAGGACGCGCTCTCCCATACCTGAAAAATGTTGCCTAGAAGGTGAGAAGAAATAAAGATATACTCACCTCCGAGTTCCAGATAGGCCGAGTTGAATTCCTGACGGAGCTTGTCGTCGAGCTCGACTTCCTTTCCGTTGAGGAGGATGGTCTTGCAACGGTCGAGGATGCGCTCGGGAGCTCCCTTCATGACGAGGAGGTACGAGTTGTCGCCATCGTCGGTGGTGTGGATCGAGACCTGGTACTTGTTGGTCGAGTTGAATGGGATCTCGGCAATCTTGGGGTTCTTCGTACGGTAGGCGAGAACGTTTCCGGTGGTCAGCTCGGTGAACTTGAGCAGCGCGATCTCGGAGGCGTCACCAGTGCACTCACGGCGGAGGACCGGGATGTCGTTCTGTCCGGGCTTGAACTCAGCGCGGTTGCACAGAGTGGCGACGCGGACCAGGGCATTGTAGGTATCTCCCTTATTGGCGCTGCCGACTCCGGATTGATCTTCGGTGGTGTCGCAGGTTTCGATGGCCTTGTCATACCACATGTGGGCGACCGTCATGCGGTTCTGGGTAAGAGTTCCGGTCTTGTCGGAGCAGATGGTCGAGGTCGATCCAAGGGTTTCGACGGCTTCAAGGTTCTTGACCAGGCAGTTCTTGGAGGCCATACGCTTGGCAGTCAAAGTGAGGCACACAGTGACGGTAGCGAGGAGACCTTCAGGAACGTTGGCGACGATGATACCGATGAGGAAGACGACGGCGGTCAGCCAATGGTATCCAAGGACGAAGGCGATGATGAAGAAGGTGACTCCAAGGACCACGGCGACTCCGGTGATAAGGTGGATGAAGTGGTCGATTTCACGGGCGATCGGGGTCATTCCAGTGTCGAGTCCGGAGGCCAAGTGGGCGATGCGGCCCATCACGGTGCGGTCACCAGTGTAGATGACGACTCCCTTGGCAGTTCCTTCGACGGCGTTAGTAGAGAAGAAGGCGATGTTCTTGGTTTCCAAAGGATTTTCGTTGGTGCATTCGGGAGAACGGGACTGGGGTTCAGATTCTCCAGTGAGGGACGAGTTGTCGACCTGAATAAGTAAACGTCAGAAAATGTTGGAGGAACAGTTGAGTTACCTTGAATCCGAAAGAGGAGATGACACGGATGTCAGCAGGGACTCGGTCGCCGCCCTTGACTTCGACGATGTCACCAACAACGAGTTGTTCGGTGCGGACTTGCTGCTTCTCTCCATCACGGTACACGAGAGCGTACGTGGGGACCATGTTCTTGAAGGAGTCCATGATCTTGGAGCTCTTGGATTCCTGGTAATACTGGAAGCATCCAGTGATAATGACGACGGTCATCAACACAATTCCGAGATACAGCTGAAAGAAGAATCGCGTTAATTGAGGCTATTCAGAGGGATTTCTTACGTTGTCCTTTGAGGGATATTCCATGGTGAAGTAGTCGACGGAGAAGGCGATGAAGCAGAGGGCAGCGCCGACCCAAAGGAGAAGCGCGAAACCTCCGAAGAGGTTGCTGCAGAACTTGATCCATTCAGGAGTCGTCTTGGGTGGCGAGAGGGCGTTGGGTCCATCGCGCGCGAGCACGGAAGCGGCCTTGGTGGAGGTCAGTCCCGACTCGATGGAGGAGTCAAGACGGCGGACGAGCTCTTCCATTGGGATGGTGTGCTCGTCCTGAAAAATTGATGAGATTAGTAGAGTCCCAGGCACTTTTAATCCTTACCATAGCCACCTCCTGTTTGAGCTCATTTATGTCGCTCTTCCCGTTCTTACCCATTTTGCCTGAAAAAAGACAGTTTAGGAATGCACAGCGATGCGATTCACGGACAAGAATTCTCGGAACGTAGAACAGTTCGGCATTTGAAGCACACGAAAGATTTCGCGGGGAATTTATTATTACACAACACAGAACAAAGAGCCACGACGACAAATCCACCGGGGAATATCTCTTCTTTCGCGCAAGAGATCTAATCAGCGCGCTAATGGAATCATCTCCGCCACTTGTGGTGGTGGAAAGAGGCCTAAATCCTGAGGAGGCGAGTGCGGCCTTACACACAGGTTGTCTCGCCGCGAGCCAGGATAGACGCCGCGCGAGACAGACGCGATCGGACTCAGACGCGGGCCTGTTAAGCGGCGACCGTTTACACCGGCCGGACGGACGACGGACTGAGGCCCGGCGTGTCGCCCTCCGCTGCGGCGGCTTCTTCTTCGCTTCCACTTCGACGCCGCCCATCGATTTGAAGAAAACGCGAGAAAACGAGAGAATTTGGGAGTGCGCAGAAACAAAAAACGTCGCCGGCATCGCCGCCGCGCTGGAGAGCTGCCGCCATCGCAGAAGATTCCATCGCCTCTCGCTCGCTACCGTTTGTACTGTGCAAACGCGATCACCGAGCAATGCGAGGCAGCCGCCGCCTCACGGGGAAACAACGAGCAGACTGGCGGCCGCAGAGGACAAGCGCCGCCGATACGAGTGGCGGAAGGCCTGACGACGTCGACATCGGTGACAGCGCCGCGTATAGGACGTTTTTAGAACACGACGAGGACGCACCAGCGCCGCACGACCAATCTACCCCTACTGCGCTACCTTCCGCCCCTATGTTTGTGTTGCTGATAGGGCGACGACCGATCAAGAAACTTAGGGGCGCTGAGTGGTCGGAGCAGCCCAAAACAGCGCAGAAAGACACCCGAGTAAACAGGGACGACAGACGAAAACAAAGCAGCACTGACTTGTAATTGAATTTGTGGAGTTTTCCAGGGAATGTGAGGTGACACACTGGAAACAGCAGCCAAAATCCCAAGCCGATAGACGGGTCTATCGCGCGCAGTGGCTTCCTGTCAAACAACTGAGCAATTATAATGTGCGTTTCCGGGGAGGAGCAGGCAGACGACGCCACGAATGTACACACTTGTGAGCGGTGATAGATTATGAAAAGGTTTTTCCGGCTTGGAGCAGCGAGGATGCCTGAGGCCCAGAGATGGAAAGGGATGACGAATATTGGGATGGGAGGAGGGCTTCTCTAATTTCGCCCCGATGGGTCCTCTCCCCTCCACTGGGACAAGTGGCCTTTGTCAGGGAAAGCGCTATAAACAAAAGTGAATCACTCCGCATCTTGTAAAACATCCGGCTTATTGGCAAACGAGCGCTTGTTTTCGGTATTTTCCTAAGACGCATTTTGTTTACATTTTCTGAAAAGGCGCAATTTGGGGGACTGCTTTGTTTACCCGACTCTCAATCTAGCCTCCCAAAGTCTCTTTCCTCTTCCCTTCCCCTCATATTGGTTCCATTTCGGTTGTTTGTGCGTCTTAAGAGAGGCCCACGAGCGGCAATTCCGCCCTTCTTAAGTCCCCAAATTCACTTCACACCTCGTTTTCCCTCGGGACGCTTCTTGGCACCCCTAACACACATGCTACATGTACAATCAATCGACATCCGCTTCTTCCCAGCGGCTCCGTTTTCAATGAATAAGAAACGAAAATGTTTTCCTTTCCATCTTCCGCTTCTTCTCTTTCGATGTTCTCCGGCGGCATTCTTCGGTCGTAACTCGCGTTTGTTGAAACTGCGACCTTTCCATCGTCTTCCTCTTCTCCCCAACATCGATCGATTTCGTCTTATCGTCGTCTAAATCACAACTCAAACATTTCGACGCGCTCGCTACAACAGTCACTGGCTGGTAGCTGACGCCTGCGCATCTTCGCCGGCCCCGCTTGGGAAGAGCATAAAGTGCATCGCTGCAAACTGGTCACAAAAAACCGTCTGCTTTGCAAATTCAAGGTGCCCTTTGCTGCAATGAATTCTGCATACGCCGGACAGTTCCATCTTCTTCGGACGGTCGTTACTGTCGGCGTCGTAATCTAAGAATAGCGGCTGCTTATACGTTAGGGGAGATGGAATACGCATAAAAGAGCGTCATAAAGCAGCTCGTAAGCATACCAAATGGAAGAGATAAGGGCGTACCTGGTTTCGGTGTTTGATTTCTAAATTTGGAATGAATTGCAACCGAAGTGAATGAAGGAGCAAGAACCGGTTTTCGAGAAGAGGATCGATCGGAAGGGAGACCAAATGCCGCCGCGAAAACAGCGAAGCGTCAAAATACATTAGGCGACACGGTAACCACATCATAGATCGCTTCGGAGCCCTTCGTGGGTTACAACTTGCTGTACTGCGGCTGGTGCTGCTCGTCCATCTGCGCCGCTTGCGCCGCTTTGTGCACATCTTCCGTCTGAAGTTGCGACTGGTTCCATGCGGCCTAAATGAGAACTGCTAGCGAAAGTTAAACAGGAGTAATAACTCACGGAAAACAAAAGAGAATCTTCGACGGTGTGGTCTCTACCGTAATCCATAAAGATCTTCGCGGACTGGATGGCCACAGGACTTCGGTGAGCCATGTTCAATGCGATTCTTTCGGCGCCCTTGATCAGTTCAGCTTGGCTATCGTACACCTTCAGGATCAAGTCTGAAAATATCAAAGTTGGATCGATGAGAAGAATCACGTTCCCATTGCTTCCACCAAAAATTCGATAAACGTTCAGTTTTGTTTGAATACATAATTTCCTTAAGAATTCGTGCCTACGATTTACGTTTAGCTGTGTGCCGGAAATGGCGTCCAATCAATCAAGGCAATTCCGAATTCCTTTGTTGAAGTGAGTTTCAGGGTTTCGAGGGTCGCGCCGACGTCATTGCCGTGGTGACGTCAGTGCCGCGGCGAAACAGAAAGAAGACATATGCATCTAATAAGCGGCTGCCAAGGGGATGCCGAAGAGGCCGCGCCGTGGGGCGATGACGTGACTCACCGTATTGCAACGCTTCTTCGGAGTCAAACTTGCGGCCGGTGAACACGAGCTCGCGGATCCAAGATTCGTTCCCGCAGATCCGGGGGAGCCGACAAAGAGTGTTCGGGTCGGCGGTCATCGCAATATCCACTTCCTAAAATTGCAGTGAGTTTGAAATTCACAAAAAGCAGCTACAAGTGACCTTCATGGAGAACTGGGTGTCCGTTGAGGCGTATCGGATGTCGGACAAAGCGATCAGATCCATTCCGCCTCCGATACATTGGCCATGGACAGCCGCGATGATCGGCTTGGGACATTCAGCAATTGCGTTGAGTGTCTTCTGAGTCTCCTTGAATTTCTCCCGCATTCGACGGGCCATCCGAGCGGTGTCTTCGCCTTCCAGGGCATTGTTAACCATGTTGAGATTCTCTGCAATCAAATTCATATTTTATTCTCACTCTAAAAAATCTCTGAAACCTTTCAAATCGATTCCAGCGCAAAAACTCTTTCCGGATCCCGAAATAATAATCGCTCTGGTGTCGGGGTCGACGGAAAGATCTTCGAAAACATTCCCGAGCTCTCTAAACATCAATGTCAGGTATTAATCTTTCTGAAGCACTTACTCGTTCATTTTATGGTTGATCGCGTTTTTGTATTCGGGACGATTGAGCTGAACGTGGGCCACGAACTGGCTTGGTCGGTTGACGAGGAGGTGCTCGTAGGACTTCCGTTGAACCATCTCGATTCTTCGGCGTTGCGTGCTAGCTTCCGCGGATTTCAGATGCGACCGCTCGAGAGATTTCCAAAACTGAAAATGATTCGAATAGACTTTTGAACTTTTCAGACAGGAAGTCTGTTTTTGCGTCTGCAGAATGCGGATTTTTGTCTTACAGACAAGGAGAATCATTTCAGACAAAATCGTTCGAGATGAGCGGCTGCTCCCAACCGCAACAGAAGAGATCTCGTCGTTCAACGACGACCCATATTTAGAGAACTCTGGCAACCCAAGTCGGTTAGAAACAAGCAATACGCACGCCTCTGTGCTGAATCGAGATACTGTAAGTTCCGGCTGTTTTCCCCAACATTCAACGACGACCCATAATTTATTCTCGTAAAAGCACTTTTTGAGATCACCGGCGTATCACAAGTTTTCGCAAGACAACTATTATTTTTCGGCCCGAAGCGGACTGAAACGATCTCGGAGGAGCGAACAGGCACATCCGACGGGAACGGGTATGGAGTCGGTTACCCAGTTGTCACATCCATCTAGCGTTGGAGCATTTCGGAAGACAGTCATGTACATCACTGACTCAGTACATTGGCCGTAATCTACAACTGACATCTTGACTCCTCACTTCCACAGCCTTAGAATGATTTTCTCATAAAACACGCGTAAAACTTACAAAAGTCGGAGTTGTCGAACAAGCACGTCTTGTCCCCGATGCAGGACACCGTGTTGAACAGCGATGGGAAGCAGCCGGGTCCCAGCGATTGGATCACAACGCATCTATCGCAGAGTTCCGATAGATTCTCGTCGCCGTTGGTCGAAGATCCTCTGCGCGTGCAAGTGGAATTGATTTTCACGTTTCCTGAAAATATTGGTTAGCTTCTGCTGAATTCCAGATCTGTTCTCACCTACGAAAGTGCACCTTTCTGAGTACGGCGTCACTTGCACACTCCCGTCCGCCAGAATCGGCGGCGCGTCCATCTGAGGCGACGTTCGGGGGAAATCCGCTGCCGGAGCCGGTGGGACTTCTCTTTCCTTGAGCGCGCGGGCGGCGGCATCCCGGAATTCGCGGCAAAGGGCGTCGCATCCTTCTTCATCCTGGAATTAGCAACATCTCAATCTATAGCAATCAGCGCAATCCGAACCTCGTCGGTGGCATCATGAGAGAAGAAAACGGGCTGCGCGCCACCGAAACCCTTGAACGCCTCGCCGAAACGATTGGACGGAAGGAGCGACCGGAAATTGAGTCCCGCTTCCTCGATGGTGGAGGCCATAAAAAGCGGATTGAATTTGCCCAAGCGCCTCATCCGCTCCTCGAGCTCGTGGACGCTCGTGCGGCAGTTGCGGACGACCGTTGATCCAGCAGATTTGATGACTGGGCGTCTAAACTGAGTTGGGATGAGGCTTCGCAGGGACGAGAAAATGGAACTCACTTGTGGGGACGGTAAGGTTCCGCCGTTGTCCTGTTTGGAGGTGGATCGGATGTGGCGGCCGGCAGGTCGGTGACCTCGAGTTCGATCACTTGTTCCTCGGTTTCTTCGTCCGGAAGCGTGTAGTTTGAAGAAGACGGTGAGGGAATTCCATCTGTTGTGGCGTTCTGGAAAGGACAGTTTCATGCATAAGTCCCACAAAAAATCAAAACATCGGCATGAGACCTTCGGGAAAATTCGACAAGTATCGCCGTTCGTCAACAAAAACTTTAATTCTGCACCGCAAACCCTTTTTGCTAAAATTCGCTCGGCTACTTTTCGTTCCACAAAGTACACCGGCGGCTGATTTCCCCTCGAACCGGTCACTCGGGAATTCTCTGTCCGCGCTTGGAACCCAGCCGCCCGCGCACAAAGACTCTGATTCACCGCGCAAGCAATAACCGCGATGACATAACAGCGCCCCGGGCGTCCACCGGCTTCTTCCAACCGCCTTCAAATGGCGCATTTGCAAAAAAGCGCCTTCAAAAACTCGTTTCAAGCGGCGAAGGCGCGAAGAGATTAGCAAAACTAAGAAGGCGGATACACCCGACGCGCTTCGCGATTAGGGCTCCCTAAGCCGCGTTTATTTACCTGCTGCTCGCCCACGTCGGTGTCGATGATCCGAAATGCTTCGCCGCCGTTTTCGACCACAACGATCTGAAACTGGGAAATGAACAGAAAAAGGAAGAAGAACTACTGACCTGAGTGTCGTTCAGGGACATGGATCCGTTGTTCAGGATCGCGTCAATAGGGTCGATTGGACTTTTTTGGGGAATCCTTGTGTCCCGAGTCCACGGGAGCTTAAAGGGGATCCACAGGGAGCTGAGCAAGGAACGCTGCGTCGGAACGTCATTTTCTGAAGAGAAAGTATTTAAAGTTAAGTGGAATAATATGAAAAGCATGAGGAAAAGTGGAACTAGAGATAAAAATTGATCTGGATTGGTTGGTTGCCGACAAAGAAACCTGACCAAAAGCGATCGATCAAGCACGATCTGACAAAACAAGAATCGTAGAATCAAAAAGCCAGACTTCGCCCAGAAATTCCAGCTTCAAAGAGCGCATCAAGCACACTAATTAATTCCAACGCCAATCGGAATTCCATTTATAACTACGAAAGGGCCGCGAGTCCCTTAAAAGTCTTCGGTAAACAGAACTACGCGAAAACAACAACAAAGAACTTGGCGCAATCGTCATTGTTGGTCAGTTTAAAAGCGGAGCTCAAATAGAATCTACCTGGTTTCAGCGGTTCTGAGGGTGAATTCCGGACGGAGAAGACGCGGGCGAACGTTCTGGAACCCTCGTTTGCAGAAGCCGATTTGGAAGCGGAGATCGCGAGGAGGACGCCGAGCAGGAGCGTCGTCGTGGGTCCCTTTCGAGCAGCAGCCATGTGCGATCTGAAAGATTCTAATTCGAAGACGACATTTCGACCACTCCGCATCAAAACAGCGCGAGAGCCGAGCAGCAGCTGATCCAAAACCGCAACAGTGACCAGTCTTCGCGCACCTCCCCCAGAACATCTTTCTTAGCGAGCGCCCAGCGACTGGCCGCCGCCGCTGCCAGCACCAGCAGACCTGACTTCGAGTTGATCTCGCGCGGCGTTTCCCATGCGCCTTCGTTTATTTCGTAACTAAATGGTGGACGATGGACGCGAGGACGCTATTTGCTCAGGTGCTTTGCTTTGTGGCAGCCCGATCATAGCTCCTCGCCCCAAAAAA
The DNA here is from genome assembly GCA_000757745.1 of Steinernema scapterisci. NCBI lineage: Eukaryota > Metazoa > Nematoda > Chromadorea > Rhabditida > Steinernematidae > Steinernema > Steinernema scapterisci. Next base: position 247,526 of record KN166174.1, read on the forward strand.
CCTCGCCCCGCTGGCAGGAGGAAAAACCGTATTTGAGCAGATGGCCGAGGGCGAATGCCGCCGGACCACTATTCTGGGACTCCTTCCCCAGCACTGACTACCATTTCCGCGTTTAGAAATGCCGAGAGGAGTCCGATCATTCCTGGCATCGCCAGACGGAGGTGACGCTGATCTTTATGTGATCATTTAGAGGTTTTGAGTGTTATGGTTTACAAAAAAGCTCGAGAGTGGCGGTCGCTTTGAGGAAGATAAGAGTGCACAGTTTAAGAAGTCGTAAATTTATAATTTTTTATCGCTTTTTAGAACACGTCATGAGGTCGTTTGACGTAATTTTTCGTGCGGAGCGATCATTAATTCAAAAATTTAGCTTTCGCTGCGCGTTCCGAGGATGCATTGCACCTACCGTAATATTCCTCCTGTGAACTTACCAAACTTCTTCAACAAAATCAACACAAACTCCGATCTGCCACTAGAATCGGCCTCAAAAAGCGAAGAAACTCAAGAAAACAAATAAAACTTCGCAAATAGAAATTTGACGACATTTAAAGGCCCTTGGGTACGAACAGCATTGTGAAGCTGAATCCATGAGTCACGAAAGCGATCGAACCCAACAATTGGAGCTGAATAAGAAAGCAGAAAATTTCGCTTGAAGGAGAATCTGGAAGTCGACGAAAAACGGTGAAACAGAAAAGGTTTCTCGAAGAAAAACGGGGAAAGCTTGGAGGAACTCTGCTTCGATTCATCCAGTGACGCATGGAATGACAGAGTAAATGGCAAATATTTTGGCTCTGAGTCGGTCTCTTCTTGGACGCTTCGGTTATTTTGGGTTAGGGAGCGGCAATCCACAACATGCGAGGACCAGCGAGCCCGAAATCGTGTCCTATAAGATCTTTATTGCTAACAAGACATCTTTGAAAGAAACAGGATATAGGCATGTCCAAGATCATCGACGTCCTTAGAATCATCAAATTAGGATCTAGCAAAAGAGCACCAGAGAAGTAATGACCAGAAAGAGAAACACGGATTAGTGAAGGCGAGTAGAGACTGTACACGAAGAAACCTAAGATTCTCTGCTTGTGAAAATAAATAGAAATTTCTTGAGCGATCGTCGTGTCGTGGTTGTGTGGTGGTCAGTGAGCTATGATTTGGAAGTGGCCCGCGGGCTGAAGTTGAGGAACTGGTATCGTTTGCGTCTAAAGAGATGCGTGAGTTATGGGCAAGCAGGATTACGGTACTTACCTTCCTAAAGCGGGTTTCTTACCGTCATCGGCAACTGTGAAAACTTTGGAGTCGACGAGTGTCGGAGAGTTGAGTACAATCGTTTTCTGAACCGGTTTGCGAAGATCCTGAAAGTGGAGGAGATGTACTGAGGGGGAGAGATGGGGACAAACCTCAGAATAGTTAGAATCTTTTGGTGGAAGAGTGACTTCGCTGCGACGGCGAAGTCGCCGCTGTCGACGAAGCTCGCGTTCCTCGTCCGAAGTCGGACTGTTTGCAACCGTTGATGTAACGACTTTTGATGAGGTCAAGGCAGGATGACTGATCTGATTGAAAAGAGCCAGAGTTAGGTGGGAAAGAAGCCAAAGCTCACCTTTCGGATACCCAAAGAACCTCCGGATGAGGGTGTCGTTGCGGAGGAAACCGGAGTGGATACGCCCGTGGAGTTCAGTTGGTTACCGTTGGGAGAACGGGGACTGAAGTTGGTCCGCGTGTCGTCCAAGCTGATCCCTCGCGAAAGCGAACGGCGGCGCACGTTTCCAGCGGCAGTTCCGATGTTGTTGAAGGTCTGCAAAGGTGCACTTAGAAATGATCTTATGACAACAATTCCCAGCACTTCTAACAACTGGAGGAACGCATGGTGAACTCGTGGTTCCACTTCCGCGTTCTATTTTAAGTCCTGGACTACGGACATTCTTTTAGTTCCGGTCCATCGTCCTTAATCCACTCCTACGCCATCTTATCAATCACCCTCTCGCCTCATCTTCTGTCATGTTCCACTTACATTGACCAAATTCTTGAAATGTGACATGATGCTCGAGGAGGTGGACGTGTTCGTGGCCGGGGTTTTCGAGGAACTTCCGAAAACGCCACTTGAGGGCGAAGCGATGTTCGAAGATGCCTGGGTGGTTGAGGGGATTCCCGACCGCGAAGTCGTCATCCCCGTGGCCCTTCGAGGCTTCGCGGCTTCGGCGGACGGCGGCGAGGAGTTGTTGTTATCGATCGGGAATCTGCTCGGCGTCGTCGGAGTTTGTCGTGAGGTCGAACCGAAAGGTCGCAGAGGCCCCCTCCGGTTGTCGTTGGCCAGGGGCGACCTTTTTCCTGCCGCCGACTGTTGTTTTTCGGCAACCTCGTTTGCGGCGGTCGCCGCCGCCGCGAGTTCGACGTCATCCGCGGACTCATCGAAGGAACCTGCAATCAGGTTCGCACCAGCTGATCCGAGAGATCTACACTCACTGTGCCACTTGGAGATGATCGTCGGCGCCAGTTTGGCTCCGCTGTTGATCTCATCGTCCAGCTGGGCGTTCGTGTCCGACTTTTGCTGCTTCCCGGTGTACTTTGTAGAACCCTGCAACAGGAGATCTTAGAATCCAAGCAAAGTGATGATCTTACTGTAAGAGAACGGTTACTCTTGGGTGTTTTGTCGACGGACTGCTGCTGCACGAGGCTCTTAACTCTTGCAGCTGGCTGAGGCGAAAGGCTTCCGTTCTTAGCACCAACTACCGTATACTTGACGACATTGCTGGGAACTTCGAAATTGGCCTGAAAATGCAAAATAAACAAGAGCGTGGGAACATGAGGGCGCTGGTGAGAATCTCGGAATCCGAGGCGTGATTTATCGTGTTTTCACACCCGATTTATGGCAACAAACGGCCGGTATCGGCGTGTGAACATAAATTCCGAAGGAAACGTCGAAAACAAAGAGAAATTAGGCGCGGAAGCGCTTTCAGAAGCAGTTATTGTTTATGAGAATGTCTTAAGCGACGACAAATGTTGATGACACATGTTCCTAGGGTTTAAAGCATTTAAACTACGTTTTTGCGAAGTAGCAGGATGCCAAATGTGCTCCCAGCGCCTCTCAACATTCCGACTCTTCCTTACCTCAACGGAGTTTTTGTCGTCTTTGTTGTGGACGGAGGTTTCGATCTGCATGTTGTCGAAGAGCTCGTTCTTGCTCGAAACAGCGTTCATCCTCGCGTTCACAGCGTCAATCACGTCGAAGCTCACCGCGCCGTACTTTGGCCTAAAAGCACTCATCACCCTTAGCCTCGCTTCCTCGGTTCACCCAAAACCTCATAAATTCCTGGCGTTTGTACTTCGGTTTCTCGTGCTTGTCGTCGTGGTGCACCGGCGCGAACTTCATGCAGTTACCCGTTTGCTCGTCGTCGTCCTCGCCCATCGTAATCGGCGCCTGCGTGTCCAGCGCCCGGTTCTTGTCCTCGCCGGGCCCGCGATCTTTCATCGCGGTCGTGTGCGATCGAAGCCTAGTGGAGGCGTTCCCTAAACGGATTATCACGAAGGGTAATTCGAGTGTCCTAAGGGCTTCCTGATCAAATTACCGTTTGCCGCCGCCGCGGTCGCCTTGTTCCTGCCGGCCGTGAGGTTCTCGTACCCGAGTTCCCAGTCGTACGGATCCTCCATCTTGATGTGCAACCGGTTAAGTACAGTAACCAGGAGACACTCGAGCATCTCGTAGTCGGGCAGGTCGGGGTATCCGAGTGATTGAAGATGTTTTCCGAAGTCGTTCAGTTCTTGCGGACACCCGTCGAGCAGTTTCCCGATGTCGGCTTCGTCCTTCATGCGTCCGACTTCGTCTTTGTCTTTGATCTTCCGCCACGGCAGCGAACCCTGCAGGAACTCCACCAGCATGTAGAACAGGGACCACAGGTCGTCGTGGCGCCCCATTTCCTTATTCTTGTGTGCCGTGACCGAGGCGTAGCGGACGGTCCCTCGGAAGCCGGCAGCTGTGCGAGGCGATCGGATTTCACCCTTGGCGTTCAGATACTGCCGCGCCAACCCAAAGTCCAGCATGAAGACGTTGCGCATATTGCTGGACGTGCGGCCCATGGCAAAATTGGACTGAAAAGAGCTCCGAGATTAGGTCATTCATCACGGACGCCAGCGTTTGCGAGAACGAAGACGCAGAAGAAGACGAAAGTAAATCCGTTTTTTGGCCTCGCGCAGAGGATAATAGCCAATTTTCGATTTTACGATTTCGCGGACCATTATAATATGTGCTGCGAAGCCGCGAAACGACTTGTCACACGACTTCTGATTATCCATCAAACTGGGACTTACCGGTTTGATATCTCTGTGCAAAAACCCAATCGAATGAATTTCCCGTATGGCACCAAGGATTTGGAATCCGAGTCGAATGGCCGTCGACACGGAGAAACACTGTTTCGGGGATTCGCGCCTCAGGTCGGCGAGATTCTTCCCCTGCAGACTCATCACAAGGTAGTTGAACTTGTCGTTGCGTCCGCACCCGTAGAATTTGCACGCGTGTACTTTGCCTGAAACAGAGGTTAGCTGAGGATTCCCGGAACTTGGAAACGTACCTTGAAGCCGCCGAAGGACGGCCACCTCCATCTTGAGCACTTGTTTCGTGGCTTTGCTCGACTCCACTTTGATCGCCACGCGTTCATTGTGGTTCTGAATGTCGAGCGCCTCGTAGATTTCGCCGAATCCTCCGCCACCGACTTTTTGCTTCTGGAAACAGAAATTGAGCGACAATTTCAAATTTCGAAAGATTTCAGCAAAACATCGCAAGTTCGTTCTGATTCTTCCGCGTTCCCCGGGCTTCGGCCGAATCGATTCGTTGGCCCATCTCTCCTGCCTCCGCAAATTGGGCAAACGTGGTTTTTGTTGACATTTAATACGCAAATGAGTTCGTTTTTGGGACTTGCAAAGTGGTTATTAAAAATTGATCGGAACCGGAAAAAGTCGCCCTTCCTCCCCTCTTGGGTCGGATATTGCAATTATCTCTTTGGAGCGGAGAGGCCAGAGCAGCGGGAGTGCTTCTCGTTAAACCCATCTTTAACTCTTTAAAGGCCCTTTAAACATTTATTGGCCAATCGAGCTGCCGTTTAACGACAAAAAGCTTCGATTTCCATCCACAAAAATTCACACAAAAAGGGGAAAAAGACCAACAATTGGGATAATCATCACTTCCTTGCACCCTTTTTAGGGCCTTTTTAGGATTTCGATCAATCTGGCCCAGCTGGGAGGAAACTTTAACTCTCCAAAAGGCGCTTTGAAGCTTATAAATGGTTCGACTGTAAAAGAAGTGAGTGATTCATGGATTGTTTACGGAAGGGAGCATTTTTGGCTCATGGAGATTACGGTAACGGCGATCAAATAGGATTTGGCTATTTCGGGTTAGTGTGCAGCTGTGGCGTGGACGAGTCTTCAGCGATCAGTCACTCAAAACAACATAAAATCAGAAATAAACACCACTGGGACTTCAAAACAACGAAAGGCAGCAGCGGGAGATGTCAGAACCCGAAATCCTCGGGACGAAAGGGCAAACGGCAGTCAACTTACAATTTTCCATCGGTCGCGGATGATCTGGGAGGCTTGGAGAATCTCACCCTCGCTTGAACTGGTCATTGAATTGATGATGCTGCAGGCCGAACGAGCGAAGAGGAACCATCGGCGAGAAGTCGTCCTCCTACTGGACCCGTCTCATGCTTTCTCACTCTAGCCTGCAAGAACCCAAAAAATCGAAGATTATGCAAAGATCGCGCGCGAGAATTAGCCCAGAAAGTCTGGCGACGAAAGTGCAACTTTTTTGGGTCGTCGCGGTTCTCGGGAATCTCCGTCATCTGCGCGCCGAGGGGAGGTCTGCGGTTGTCCGGGAGGCCAACTCGGAGAGCGAACGGCGCTGGGAGGGAGAAGCTAGTTGGAGGGTCGGCGGGCTGGAGGAAGATGGGTGTCACTGGCGGCGCGCCCACTCGCCGCTTAGAGTCTTGGTCGGTCTCGATGGTGTGACAGATATTGATACTTAACTTCGAAGGGTCCTCGTTCGTCTTCGCAGCACGACAACATCGATGTAATGTATCATACATTTGGTCACCACCGCTTAGGGAAGCTGCGGTTCCCCTCCTGCTGCTGCAAGGGCTCTTCGGGAGTATCCAAGGAGGACCATCCGAGAGGCGTCGGAAAGACCGAGCCGCGTCCCTCCTCCAAAAACGTCATTAGGTCGTTTTTTTGAATGTCACAACTATGAGGAGGATTTGTGGTTTCGCCCAAAGAGCGCGCGACAGAGAAAGTGACTCCGGACGGAGGAAACACTCGGAGGCGAAGGGCAGCGGTGATATTTGGAAGAGGCCCAAAATCCGATAAGACTCCCCGCAGTACCCTAAGGGCTTGGGTTCCAAGAGGCCGAACGCGCGGCTAATATCCCTGAATTGGAGGTTAATTTATGAAGAAGCGATGAAGATGAAGGGTTTGGTTCTTCTCGGAGACGCCGGGAGAGCAGCTAAGCAGAAGTAAGTAGAAAAAACAACAGAAGTCAGCAGCAGCCGGGGAGAGGAGCAGTCGGCGGAATTCGGGCAGAAGAACCCGTGGAACGCAGATGCGGCTGATCCGAACCATCTGGCAGGCACTCCCGAGATAGCGCGCATGCCCTTTGCCCCCGGCGCATAACGTATTTATTAGAGGGCCATCACGTCAACGTTGCCTGCGTTAAGCGTGCGGCTACAGAAGACGTCGGGAGTCTATTATGAATGAATTCCTCGAGGAGAGGAAGCGAAGAAGCGAGATACGTGGCCCCTGAAGCCCCGCGCTCAAGGGACATTTGCTCGTCTGCCCCCTAACGAACTCAATTTGATTATGCGCAAATTGGGACGCGTAAAGTTGCAGCGAACAGCGTTATTTTTAGGTAAAGCGGGAAGGCAGCGATCCGAGAAACGGAGGGGCGGATGTTCGCCTGGGAGAAAGGTGAGCCGACGGATCAATAGCAGTCGATAGTGACCGGCTGGAGAGAAGCTGCCGAGGAGGCCCGGAGGGAAGCGGTCGGGAACGGGCTGGGAAGAGGCCTGGGACTCGCGATGCCGGCAATCGAGATAGGAGGGTCCAAGTGTACAGCCCCGCGAAGTGAGGCGCAAACAAGTTTTAGGCTGGCGAGGAGAAGATCGCGAGTCGAGTGACTCGACAAGCCTACCGACGACACCGGCGGTCGCCCGGAGACTAACCGGATTGATTGGAGAACAACGCGAGAATTGAGTGAAGATTACATAAATCCACTCGGCAGCTGCGTGACCGCTCCTTGTAGTACAGCTTGTTGAGGTTGCGCAACTCGAATAATACGACAATATTGGGTTGTTTAGGAGGAGGTGACCTGTGAAGGACGGCTGGATTAACCAGGCCGCAGCGGACAGTTCTTTGGACCAGCGATCGATGCCGCGGAGAGGAAAAGAAGCTTGTGCCGCAGATCTACAGTTGCCATGGCGACATTAGGGCGCGATTGTCCTCGACCTCCCCGGCCGCTGCACGGTTGGTTGGTAGCTGTGGCCTAATTGCAACGAGGACGCCGAGGCGGTCGCCGGCAGAGGCGCCGCGGTCGTAATTTGTAACTCTCGATCACCTCCTGATTCTCACGTCGGTTTTCGGATTAGAACACCGCGGCGCCGAAAGGAAAACAGGAACGACGTTTTAGGCGGTGCTTGGAGGGATCGCGGCGGCCCCACAACACAAACTTATCTCGAAGCGCATCTTTCGCCGATTGGAGCGCTGCTAACCACGGAGGCTGTCACACAATCTCAACGGCTGACCGCTAGGGAATAGTTTAGTCACGCTTAGCCCCCTTGGCCTCCCGAAATGGCCGAGTACAATTGTTTGTGGTGTAAATATGCGCGTCGCTGAAGTTGGCGCTGAAGAGGTCGCGAGGCGTATTTTGCGTGCCCTTGCAGAAAAGGCCCTTGGGAAAGGTGGGCGAATCTCGGTTTTCGAATTTGTCGAAATTCGTGCAAGCCTGGAAAGTTCTGTGGAGAAGTGGCGAGAGGTCCGAGATCGATGGAATTTCGAAACGTGATAAATGGTGGAGAGCAACAACAAAGGATATACAAAACAAATGAGGCAAGGATAAACACGGAAGAATGCAATCTTGGAGCTAGAGGAGGAGCGAGAGAGATTAGTGAACAGCGGTGCTTAGGAAAGCCTTCATTCTCGTGACGTCGTTGATTTCCTGATTGTGACTCGTTCCACGTAATTAGGGCATTTTACGTTCCGTTTTGAAGCGAAGCAAGTTAACAAAACCAGGAAACGGAAGTTGATGGAGCGATGGAGACGCGTGAATTTGATGTTTATACGAAATGAACTTTGAAACTGACATGTTTTGTTTGACAAAAATTGGAAAAACGGATTTGGCCAAAGTTTGACCAAAGACTGCGACCAAAGTTTGGATCTTAGGCGCAGTTTGAAAGGTTGAATTCTGTGCGAAACATTAAGAGCGAAGCTTAGAAACAGCGAACCCAGCACGTTCCCGGCCACAGATCCGCTGGTCAGACCTGCACGGCGGCCTGCGTCTAGCGTTGTCTGAAACTGATCATTTGTGACGGTCACGCAGTAGATGACCGGTTGGCTTGGGTACTATTTTCATAGAAACACGACCAGTTGTTCTCATTTCGATGGCCACAAATGATCTCCTTCAGACAAACGTCGGCTTGTCTAGCCAAAGGTTTTTTACTCAGAAACACATTGTGGTTGGTAGACGTCTACGTCTCGCCCGACCGGGACTTGTCTGAGACAGGTTATAAAAGACTCGTGAAGTCAGGACGGCCCTCGTTAAGTAACGATGTACCGCAGCGCCGACGGCGACGAAGGAGTTGGAGCGATGAATGAAATCAGTAAGTGCTATTTGAATATTGGTGCTGAAACCAGCAAGAACACTTTAGGGAAAGATGTGGATGTGATCTGCGCCGACGCTGACAAGCGAATTCTTAAAGCTAAGAAAATTGTAAGTTCTGACCTCTCTATTTCAGGCTTCAGGTTACCTCTCGATTTCAGGCTCTTATTTTTACGGCTCTTCTCACCTTGCTCTCGCTGATATTTCTCGTCATGGCCATAGTCTTGGGAATCAAGGCGACCGAAGCACAAAATGCTTTTGAGGATCGACACACGAAATGCCAAGATGGATTTCAACGCATCTCTTTCGGTTTGTGCTGTGTCAAATAAATGTCTTTACCAATAATGGTCGTTAGCAAGGTTCTTTCTGAAACGGAGTACGGTATCTAGGAGAGGTTGTAGCCCTTTTAGTAGAATGTGTGAAACATCTCCCGTTTGTGCAACTGGTCCTTTCGTCCTAAACACCTACCGCGAGTTAAATACTTGTGGACTAAATAATGATAGAAACTACCAAATGTCAGCAATGAAATCCAATCTCAGAACGTCATGGTAGCAGCTCCCAGATCGCCTTGTTCCAATAAGATCAGATTCACAGATAAATATATTTATTCACTTGCTTATTATATACAATAGCACATCACAAAAGTCTTCTAGTGGCCGTACTTCTGGAACTCCCACTCGCGGTTGTCGAGGGGACAAACTTGGCGCGTCTTGAGCCAACGGGAGATGCAGTGGAAGTGGAAAGCGTGGTTGCACACTCCCCAAGCCACGTTGCATTCTTCGGCGGTCGCCGCGGCCTGGTTCGCTTGGCATTCGATACAGAGGTCCATGATGTGGTTCCGGCAGATGGCGCAGGTATCGACGACGATGTCCCAGGCCCAGAGCGCGACGGCGTTCCATTTCTTGACCTAG